>CM062290.1:447571744-447735906 GCA_031216915.1 Pictodentalium vernedei | reverse complement strand
TAGACTTGCTATCATAAGAAGAGGTCCTCTCAGTAAAGACCCTTCCAAACCATCACAGGTTGCTGCTTCTCAACAAAGAGGTGGAAAGTAGCTGACTTTCCTCAGATATGACCCCCCCCCCCCCCACGCACCCACCCACCCTCCTCACAAAGACAGTGACACTGTAATAACCCAGGCATAGGCCCTCGTAGGAAAAAGCACGCTGCACATGCAGAATGGGGACCCTTTTTATAAGACGTGGACTGTGCAGCGGAGACAAGATCCCAATCCGATGGGAGGTGGACAGTTGAATGTATGCAACCCCCTCCCCCCCCCTATAAAAATGAACCACACATGACAGGGGAAGACCCTCCATGTCAAAATGGGATGGATCGGTACAGTTCAGACTTGGAACCCGTTCGAAAAATAGTGGACTGCCCGACAGTGTCTTGTTGGACGAGGTCCCGTTAGGTAAAAAGCTCACTCACGGCTCACTGCAGAATTTATACTCTTCAATCAGTTAGGCTACAAATTAACCCACATCCACTGTGTTGAGTGAATACGACCCGTTTCTGTACGATCCCCCCCCCCCCCCCCCCCCCCCCACACACACACACACACTTTGATGTATTGTGGACAGTGCTAAATAACCACCCTGTAAGAGATCAATCTTCTTCATTATACGGATAACTCGGTATAATGTTTAGATGAGTCTGCTCTGTTTTGGTCACGATCGTTCAGCCCGTTATCCCTCCTGATCAGTTGACCTATATTCCTTTAGTATTGTCTACAGGTTGTTTTTATGAAAGGATTCCATTGCAAGTTGGTAGGATAACGTGGTATGATCTCTAAGTGCGTCTTTCCTATTTTGGGCATGATCGGCCAACCGTGACCGCCGAGCTGTCGTGTGAACTAGATTCCTTCAGCAACGTCTTCCAGCTATATTTAACAAGTGAGTTCATTGCAACTTGGTAAAATGGCTTGTTTTGGAATAAGTTTACTGAAACTTGGTAACTTTGGTCACCATGCATTAACTGTGAGTGCCACATTACCCAGGCCTCATTTCTTTAGTACAGTCTAAACTTCAAACTATTCTTATTGGAAACATAGCATACAGGGAACAGAAATTAACATATTCTCATTTTATCAAACTTCTTGTCGTATTTCATAATCATTCATAGACAACATTATCCATTTCACAAAACACAACACAAAGTCAGGTTATGCTAAAGTGTCATTGACACTTTCATTTGAACCATTGGCACGCATACATACACACGAACGCGACTATTTTGCTGGTTAACGCAGCCGAAAAAAACAACCGAGCTGCGACAAGTAACTATTAGACCTCCCCAACATTTTAATCTGGTGGATACCGTGTTGAAAGTGTCAGAAGCCAGGTGTACCCCGCATGCTGTTCAGTTGTGCTCTGTGCATTAGTACGCAATGGTACCACATAGTACATGGGAAAAAGACTCCAAGAACCTTGTCTAAGGGCTCACGGATGGCAGATGATGAATGAGGATCATCAGTGAACAGTCACCGTGATCTTTCAATTTTAAAATCACTGTGCCATCAATGAACCATTGCGCTTCACTAACTCGACTCTCATATTCCATTTGTGAAGGACTTCGTACATTGAAAAAAAACCCAAATACTGGTTGTTTAGATGTAGTCTATTTAAAATTGATAAAATGCAAAACGTTGTGTGAATGGCGTTCATTTAGAAAACTAACATATATATAACGTTGCCTAAACGACTCCCATATGATAAAAATATATGCAACACGTTGCGCAAATGACGTTTAACCGGATTTCAGTCTCTGTCTGCGTTTCACCGAACAAGTCCAAATAACGATAAACATGTTATTTGTTGCCATTTGGGTAACTCCGTGCTCTCAAGATGTGGTCTTTTTTAAATCCGGCCAAAATGCATATTTTTCTTAAATTTCCCATCCTCCTGTGAATTGGGGATGCGTCAGCGAAGTACCGACGCATACTGTTTTTCATGCCAACGACCCCAAATCGTGTTCACCTGAATCATCTCTTATCTTTGAGACAATTGCAGGCTCTGAAGATAAGGATTTTATTGAAACCTGGGCCTAAAGTGGGACCTTCGTTGTGTATCTCACGAGCCCCACTCAATAGAAGGCCTCCGAGACAATCGCAGTTGAGGCCGCTCGTCAAAAGTATCTAAAGTAGCTGGCTCTCCTCGGAGAGCCCCCACCCCTCGCAAAAATGGACAATGTATTTCCTCTCGGTAAAAAACGCACGGTACACTGCAGAACGAGGAACTCCTTTTATACGACCGAGGAAACCACTGAACTGGGGCGAGTAACTATCAGACTCTCCAACATTTTATTCCGGTGGAAACGGGGTTGACAGTGTCAGAAGCCAAACTATATCACCACATACTGTACTGTCATGCTCTGTTGCATTAGTAAACAATGGCACCACACCTCACATGGCAAATGACACCAAGACCCTTGTTTAAGGCCACATTGCAGTTGAGAAATGAGGATCATGAGCGAACCGTCCTCGTAATCTTTCAATTTGAAGTTGGCTGTGCTGATCAAGGAACGATTGCACTTCGCAAACGCAACTCTGATGTTGTATTTGTGACAGATATTCAAGATTCTGATCCACTTCGCACTTTTAAAAAAGCAGATACTTGTTATTTAGATGTCGACTATTTAATATTGATAATAATGCAAAACATTGCCTGAATGGCGTTCATATAGAAAGCGTACATATATACAAACGTTGCCTGAATGACTCCCATATGATAAAAATATATACAACACGTTGCCCAAATGACGTTTAACCGGATTTCAGTCTCTGTCTGCTTTTCTCCGAACAAGTCCAAATAACGATAAACATGTTATTTGTTGCCATTTGGGTCACTCCGTGCTCACAAGATGTGGTCTTTTTTTTAAATCCGGTCAAAATGCATATTTTTCTTAAATTTCCCATCCTCCTGTGAATTGTGGATGCGTTAGCGAAGCACCGACGCATACTGGTTTTCATGCCAATGACCCCAAATCGTGTTCACCTGAATCATCTGTTATCTTTGAGACAGTAACAGGCTCTCAAGATAAGGATTTTATTGAAACCTGGGCCTAAAGTGGAACCTTCGTTGTGTATCTCACGAGCCCCACCCAATAGAAGCCCCCCAGACAATCGCAGTTGAGGCCGCTCGTCAAAAGTATCTAAAGTAGCTGGCTCTCCTCGGAGAGTCCCCACCCCTCGCAAAAATGGACAATGTATTTCCTCTCGGTAAAAACGCACGGTACACTGCAGAACGAGGAACTCCTTTATAAGACAGAGGAAACCTCTGAACTGGGGCGAGTAACTATCAGACTCTCCAACATTTTATTCCGATGGAAACGGGGTTGACAGTGTCAGAAGCCAAATATATCACAACATACTGTACTCTCACGCTCTGTGCATTAGTAAACAATGGCACCACACCTCACATGGGCAAATGACACCAAGAGCCTTGTTTTAGGCCACATTGCAGTTGAGGAATGAGGATCATCAGCGAACCGACCTCGTAATCTTTCAATTTGAAGTTGACTGTGCTGATCAAGGAACGATTGCACTTCGCAAAAGCAACTCTGATGTTGTATTTGTGACAGATATTCAAGATTCTGATCCACTTCGCACTTTTAGAAAACAAATACTTGTTATTTAGATGTCGTCTATTTAATATTGATAATAATACAAAACGTTGCCTGAATGGCGTTCATATAGAAAGCGAACATATATATAACGTTGCCTGAATGACTCCCATAAGATAAAAATATATACAACACGTTGCCCAAATGACGTTTAACCGGATTTCAGTCTCTGTCTGCTTTTCTCCGAACAAGTCCAAATAACGATAAACATGTTATTTGTTGCCATTTGGGTCACTCCGTGCTCTCAAGATGTGGTCTTTTTTTAAATCCGGCCAAAATGCATTTCTTTCTTAAATTTCCCATCCTTCTGTGAATTGGGGATGCGTTGGGGAAGCACCGACGCAGACTGGTTTTCATGCCAACGCCCCCAAATCGTGTTCACCTGAATCATCTCTTATCTTTGAGACAATTGCAGGCTCTCAAGATAAGGATTTTATTGAAACCTGGGCCTAAAGTGGGACCTTCGTTGTGTATCTCACGAGCCCCACTCAATAGAAGCCTCCGAGACAATCGAAGTTGAGGCCGCTCGTCGAAAGTATCTAAAGTAGCTGGCTCTCCTCGGAGAGCCCCCACCCCTCGCAAAAATGGACAATGTATTTCCTCTCGGTTAAAACGCACGGTACACTGCAGAACGAGGAACTCCTTTATACAACCGAGGAAACCACTGAACTGGGGCGAGTAACTATCAGACTCTCCAACATTTTATTCCGGTGGAAACGGGCTTGACAGTGTCAGAAGCCAAACATATCACCACATACTGTACTGTCATGCTCTGTGCATTAGTAACCAATGGCACCACACCTCACATGGGCAAATGACACCAAGACCCTTGTTTAAGGCCACATTGCAGTTGAGGAATGAGGATCATCAGCGAACCGTCCTCGTAATCTTTCAATTTGAAGTTGACTGTGCTGATCAAGGAACGATTGCACTTCGCAAACGCGACTCTGATGTTGTATTTGTGACAGATATTCAAGATTCTGATCCACTTCGCACTTTTAAAAAACAAATACTTGTTATTTAGATGTCGTCTATTTAATATTGATAATAATGCAAAACGTTGCCTGAATGGCGTTCATATAGAAAGCGAACATATATATAACGTTGCCTGAATGACTCCCATATGATAAAAATATATACAACACGTTGCCCAAATGACGTTTAACCGGATTTCAGTCTCTGTCTGCTTTTCTCCGAACAAGTCCAAATAACGATAAACATGTTATTTGTTGCCATTTGGGTCACTCCGTGCTCTCAAGATGTGGTCTTTTTTTAAATCCGGCCAAAATGCCTTTTTTTCTTAAATTTCCCATCCTTCTGTGAATTGGGGATGCGTAGGGGAAGCACCGACGCAGACTGGTTTTCATGCCAACGACCCCAAATCGTGTTCACCTGAATCATCTCTTATCTTTGAGACAATTGCAGGCTCTCAAGAAAAGGATTTTATTGAAACCTGGGCCTAAAGTAGGACCTTCGTTGTGTATCTCACGAGCCCCACTCAATAGAAGCCTCCGAGACAATCGAAGTTGAGGCCGCTCGTCAAAAGTATCTAAAGTAGCTGGCTCTCCTCGGAGAGCCCCCACCCCTCGCAAAAATGGACAATGCATTTCCTCTCGGTAAAAACGCACGGTACACTGCAGAACGAGGAACTCCTTTATACGACCGAGGAAACCACTGAACTGGGGCGAGTAACTATCAGACTCTCCAACATTTTATTCCGGTGGAAACGGGCTTGACAGTGTCAGAAGCCAAATATATGACCACATACTGTACTATCATGCTCTGTGCATTAGTAAACAAAGGCACCACACCTCACATGGGCAAATGTCACCAAGAGCCTTGTGTAAGGCCACATTGCAGTTGAGGAATGAGGATCATGAGCGAACCGTTTCGTAATCTTTCAATTTGAAGTTGACTGTGCTGATCAAGGAACGATTGCACTTTACAAACGCGACTCTGATGTTGTATTTGTGGCAGATATTCAAGATTCTGATCCACTTCGCACTTTTAAAAAAACAAATACTTGTTATTTAGATGTCGTCTATTTAATATTGATAATAATGCAAAACGTTGCTTGAATGGCGTTCATATAGAAAGCGTACATATATATAACGTTGCCTGAATGACTCCCATATGATAAAAATATATACAACACGTTGCCCATATGACGTTTAACCGGATTTCAGTCTCTGTCTGCTTTTCTCCGAACAAGTCCAAATAACGATAAACATGTTATTTGTTGCCATTTAGGTCACTCCGTGCTCACAAGATGTGGTCTTTTTTTTAAATCCGGTCAAAATGCATATTTTTCTTAAATTTCCCATCCCCCTGTGAATTGTGGATGCGCTAGCGAAGCACCGACGCATACTGGTTTTCATGCCAATGACCCCAAATCGTGTTCACCTGAATCATCTGTTATCTTTGAGACAATTACAGGCTCTCAAGATAAGGATTTTATTGAAACCTGGGCCTAAAGTGGGACCTTCGTTGTGTATCTCACGAGCCCCACTCAATAGAAGCCTCCCAGACAATCGCAGTTGAGGCCGCTCGTGAAAAGCATCTAAAGTAGCTGGCTCTCCTCGGAGAGTCCCCACCCCTCGCAAAAATGGACAATGTATTTTCTCTCGGTAAAAACGCACGGTACACTTCAGAACGAGGAACTCCTTTATAAGACCGATGAAACCACTGAACTGGGGCGAGTAACTTTCAGACTCTCCAACATTTTATTCCGGTGGAAACGGGGTTGACAGTGTCAGAAGCCAAATATATCACCACATACTGTACTGTCACGCTCTGTGCATTAGTAAACAATGGCACCACACCTCACATGGGCAAATGACACCAAGACCCTTGTTTTAGGCCACATTGCAGTTGAGGAATGAGGATCATGAGCGAACCGTCCTCGTAATCTTTCAATTTGAAGTTGACTGTGCTGATCAAGGAACGATTGCACTTCGCAAACGCAACTCTGATGTTGTATTTGTGACAGATATTCAAGATTCTGATCCACTTCGCACTTTTAAAAAACAAATACTTGTTATTTAGATGTCGTCTATTTAATATTGATAATAATGCAAAACGTTGCCTGAATGGCGTTCATATAGAAAGCGAACATATATATAACGTTGCCTGAATGACTCCCATATGATAAAAATATATACAACACGTTGCCCAAATGACGTTTAACCGGATTTCAGTCTCTGTCTGCTTTTCACCGAACAAGTCCAAATAACGATAAATATGTTATTTGTTGTCATTTGGGTCACTCCGTGCTCTCAAGATGTGGTCTTTTTTTAAATCCGGCCAAAATGCATTTTTTTCTTAAATTTCACATCCTTCTGTGAATTGGGGATGCGTTAGGGAAGCACCGACGCAGACTGGTTTTCATGCCAACGACCCCAAATCGTGTTCACCTGAATCATCTCTTATCTTCGAGACAACTACAGGCTCTCAAGATAAGGATTTTATTGAAACATGGGCCTAAAGTGGGACCTTCATTGTTTGCCATCTCTGTGTTTTGCGGGCGTGTTCAATTAGGATCCGACCCTCCGTGGTTTTCATGCACTTTACTTAATAGCACGTGTAATTAGCACCCTTAAAACCACTCCAGGTTCTGAAGAGTATAGATTTTTATTGAAATCTAGGCCTGCCTGAAATGGAACTATTCTTATTTGCCATCCACTTACCAACACCGAATGTGTTCCGCCAAGGTCGGAATGGGCCTTGTATTTATGCCGTCGAGCACAAATTATGATAATGATCAGTATTGTAATTTCGAGCCAAAAACCTGACTTTTCCTTCTTGCCATACCCTTGCGCACGTTCGATGTACACAAGCCGCGTCCGACCATGCCTGGTTTTCATCCAAATGGACCCACCTCATGGTAAGACGAGTCATAGTTGCCTTTGGGGCCACTGCAAAGTACACCCCTCACCACCCCACCCCTAAGATGTGGGTTTAATTGGAATTCAAACCCTGAGTCAGACTTGACTATAATTTGCTAACCTTTTTGTGATATTCGGATATGTTTGATTTGTTCTGGTTTTCGTGAAGAACTGTCCAAATTATGAATACACGAGCTATTAGTTGCATTTGAGACCAATCCACATATATAATTTTTCTTAAATGATTTTGGGAACCAAATAGGACTATTCATTAGGGGCAATCCAGGCTCTCATGATAGAGAGTTTAATAAAATCCGAGCCTGCAGTTGAACTTTTCTTTCTGTTAAACACCCTTTTGTTAACACCGAATATGTTGAACTGGGATCCTACCCACATAAGTGTGTGTATGGATCACGTCAAGAATGCGCTAGCAGGTAAACGGGGAGAGTAATTATAGGAGTGTCTTTGAAGAAGAGTCCTCCCATCCCTGCTGAACTTTGGCACACGGAGGACGAGAATGTCGCCAGTTATGCATTTCAGACGAGGGCCTTTTCATCAGACCATGGACCGTATTTTGCAGTGGACGGTGGATGGCAAGGGCGATAATTAAGTACTCGTGTGAAAGCAACGGCAGAAAGTAGTACTCTCCTTAGAAGATAATTTTCTTGCTCACTGGGAGCGCGGTTGGATGAATTTTTGAGAGTGCACAAAACCCACACCCCTCGTCCACAAGCGGAGTGCTTTGCACGCGAGCAGCACTCCCTTTATCGAAGATCTCAGCCGTCCTGGTAAGATCGGCAGCTGTTGGTTCTCCACAACCATCACCCCCTCCCCAAACACACGCATTTACAATCTGTAAAAGCGATCGTGCTTTTAAAGGTAATTTAAATGCAGGCCGACCTGCCCCCAGAAAATAGTGTATATCTATACCCCCCCCCCCCCTCACACACACACACATACACACAGTCCTCGTTAGAAGACGATGTATTGCAAACGAGGTCCCCTTTCATCAAAACAGACGGCGTGGTTGAATTTATCCCCCTTCATCACAATAGACGGCGTGGTTGAATTTATCTGGACAGTGACCTGCAGATGAACCTCTTCTCTGGTAAAAGCGGACGAGTATCTCACTAGCCCCACTCAATAGAAGCCTCCCAGACAATCGCAGTTGAGGCCGCTCGTCAAAAGTATCTAAAGTAGCTGGCTCTCCTCGGAGAGCCCCCACCCTCGCAAAAATGGACAACGTGTTTCCTCTCAGTAAAAACGCACGGTACACTGCAGAACGAGGAACTCCTTTATAAGACCGAGGAAACCACTGAACTGGAGCGAGTAACTATCAGACTCTCCAACATTTTATTCCGGTGGAAACGGGCTTGACAGTGTCAGAAGCCAAATATATCACCACATACTGTACTGTCATGCTCTGTGCATTAGTAAACAATGCCACCACACCTCACATGGGCAAATGACACCAAGAGCCTTGTCTAAGGTCACTTTGCAGTTGAGGAATGAGGATCATGAGCGAACCGTCCTCGTGATCGTTCAATTTGAAGTTCACTGTGCTGATCAAGGAATGATTGCACTTCGCAAACGCGACTCTGATGTTGTATTTGTGACAGATATTCAAGATTCTGATCCATTCGCACTTTTAAAAAACAAATACTTGTTATTTAGATGTCGTCTATTTATTATTGATAATAATGCAAAACGTTGCCTGAATGACGTTCATATAGAAAGCGAACATATATATAACGTTGCCTGAATGACTCCCATATGAAAATAAATATATACAGAATGTTGCCCAAAGGACGTTTATATAGTAAACACTTTTTGACCTTTAGGCAACCAACATTAAGGCAACCGGATTTGGGCAACGCAAAATCATATATCTTTTAAAAATGCATATGTTTTCAATTTTAATACACAAATGCATAATTTATTGATAAACAAGAAGTGATAAGAGATGTTTTAATAAATATAGACGTTTGTGACAAATATATTGATAAATATCTCTGAGGTTGCCCAAATGTCGTAAGTTGCCCAAATGACAAGAAGTTGCCGAAATGTTGTTTACATAGTTATATGTATATATATATATATATATATATATATATATATTTATATTTATTGATGTTTAAGGTCACTACTTATGCACAATGGCTAATCATGACCGCGATAGTTTTACGAGTGGAGGAAGCCGGAGTACCCGGAGAGAACCACCGAGCAACGACGAGCAGCTGCCAGCTCCCCAACATCATAACTCCGCACTGCAGCACAGGCTGGGTTAGATTGGTTGTAAGCATGCGCACTATCGACGTGCAGTACGCCTTAGTACACGGCGTCATCGTGTCCCCGTGTGGACAATCGGGGTTAAGTACCTTGCCCAAGGTCACAACGGTTGAGCCCGAATCGATCGCTCAGACGGTCAACCATCAGAGGACTAACCGGGCTCGACGTTGCTTAACTTCGGTGATCTGACGAGAACCGGTTACCGCAACGCCACCGCGCCCCCTGGAGCAACGATTCAGAAAGGTTTCAGAATGGGAAGGGTCCATCTTCTCACGCACCAACTGATTGAATCACTGGAAGTTAAATAGCAAAAGATGCTTATGGCGTTTATGGATGTTAAAGGGGCGTATAACAGAGTATCGGGAGAGGGAATGTGGCGAAAGTTCAGAGGCTTTAGGTTCTGAAGGGGAATTTTTTGGAATCATAAAACCACTGTATAGGTTTGTGGATTGTGCTCCGACTGAGTGAAGTAACAACGAATCTGGTGACTATGGAGTTGGGCCTCAAACAGAGGTGTATCCATTTACCAATGTTTTAGTATCGTATAGATCAACTCCTGTATAGCGATGAGGTGTACTAATTGGGAACCTGAAGATCCCAGTGTAATATTTTGCAGATAATAGGATACTAGAGCAAAATTAAAGAGAGGCTAGAGGAAATGATGGCAATTACTGGGACATGTGGAAGTTTGAGCAGAATGAAATCAAAAGCAAGGTTTTCATACTCGTTGGTCGTAGGGTGGAGCCTACTTGAAGGTAGAGAGTTGGGGAGTTCCAGATTCCGGAGGTGACAGAAAACTACTAAGTGTGGAAGAGACTGATGACTACAAGTATTTGGTGGTCAACACAGACTTCTTAGAAAGATCCATCTACTGAAATCCCACGAATACTCTATGTATAAAAGATGGGCGAATTCTTTATCAGCTGAGAATTTTAGGGATAAATAACTTGAATATGGTTTTTGAAGGGAAAGCTACGTGGAAAATGAAGGATGTACTAAGCACAATATATGGTTCGGAGGAGATACCTCTAAACTAAAAGGTTGTAAAGTTTGGAGACACCGCAGAGCGATGCCAGTAGATGGCCAGCATGTTCCAATGATGCGGTAACACTAGAAGGAATCAGCAGGAAACTTGTGTTGATAAAGATCAATACAAACTGCTCAATACTGAAACTGACATTGTTATAAAAGCACACATTAACGGATTTATTCTCCTTTATAAAATGCTGAAATGTGATAAAAATCCACACCATGCTAAATATCATGTATAACAACACAAGCTTATAAAACATCCTGAATATTGCTTATTGATTATAAAATGAATGAAAAAACATTATAATGTAAGTTTACAGAAAACAATAAACTGAATTTTTGGTGAAAGAATTTTTAAAATATTCACCATCTCATACACTCTTATAATTTTCACTAAATTGGTTGAAGAAACTGTAATTGGTGAAAGGGAAACCGATGTGTTGATAATTGACTGAAAGAGAATTGACAAAAAGGCGAATCAACGAAAACAAGAATCAATGAAAAGAAGGAATTTACGAAACGGTACAATTGAAACTGGGCTTCTTCCATCCTTTCATTTGAAACCTATATTAATCTGCTGGTGACATAGACAGAACCGCATTCGCGTTCGAACTCTCATTTTTACCGCCCGAGATCGATTTGGGCGGAGGGATAATATTGAACGGGAAGCCGACGGCTTCGAGTTCAAGATTATCCCTTCGCCAAAATCGATCTCGTGCTGCGAAATAATGACAGTTCAAACGCGTATGCTGTTCTGCATTTATTGAACGCCTACAGTTTACTAAAAAAATATTAATCGATTTTGGCAGAGGGATAATATTGAACACGAAGCCTTCGGCTTCTTGTTCTATATTTTCCTTCCGCCGAAATCGATCCCATGCGGTAAAAAATGACAGTTTGAACGCGTGCGCTGTTCTGTATTTATTGCACGCCTACAGTATACTAAAAAATTATTAAAAACACAAATTATTGTGAAAAATAACCAAAACGTAAAAAGGAAATAGTTAAATAGTCTGCGCACGTGATCCGTATTGTTCAAGAACAATACAAAACAAATTTATTGTTCGCTTCGGTTTTTGAAGAAAACGCGTGTCTGGTATGACAATAAAAGCACAGGCGTGTAATAAAAATTATTATCGTTTATTTATTGGATTGGATTTTCTTTCCGAGAATCGCTGGTTATCAAGCTCGGCTGATGCGACTTTTAACCCGGTTGATATGATGCTGATCTCGGCCGATGTGAACCAACCAAACGTTGTCTCCTCAATGCATTGCAGGATGCAGCCGTTTTGTTTACAGTGAAATCATTCACCGTTGTTCGTCGAAAGCAATTAATTCCTAAATTGGCGTTTTCTGGCAAAAAGGAGTTTTCGTATGGCGAAGAATTATTTATTTATTCATTTATTGGACTTTAACGACACTTTCGACAGCCAGGGTCACCTCGCGTCCGACAGTTTACAGATGGGGGAAGCCGGAGTACTCGGAGAGAACCACCGAGCAACGGCGAGCAACTACCAGGCTTCTCAACATACTAACTCCACAAAAGCAGGGTTAGCATTGGTTGAAGACAAGTACACCATCGACGTGCAGTATGCCTTTGTACACAACGCCACCGGCCCCCACGTGGGCAATGAGATGAAGCGTCTTGCCCAACGACACAACGCGATTGCCGCAGTTGGGATTTGAACCGAGTACCTCTCGGATTGCAGCCTGCCCATCTACCAACTGAGTCACCGCGCCCCCTTCGGCCGATATGAACCAACCTAAAGTTGTCCCATTGATGCATTTCTGGGTGCAGCAATTTTGTTTATAGTGAAATCGTTCACCGTTATTCGTCGAAAGCAATCAATTAGTAAATTGGCGTTTCCTGGCAAAAGAGAGTAGTTTTGTTTGGCGTGGAATTAATGATGACAATAAGTAAGGATTTGGTAGATGAAGAGAAAAAAAGAAGAGAGTTGTACACAACATTCAACGCAAACTAAGTTGTAAGAGCAGAATCGTGGGAAAGCCGCGGCGTTTGGTTAGCTGAACTAGGAGAACAGGATACTTCGAACTTTATGAAAAGAATAAAAAACAACAATAGAAAACTCTTAACTGATCTGAGAACATTTTGTAGGCGCAACCATTTTGTTTACAGCGAAATCGTTCAGCGGTATTCATGGAACGCAATCAAGCAGAAAAATTGGTGTTACCAGACTTGAAGGTGATTTTACACGGTCAACATATTGCACCAATAAACTGCATCAACATATTTCGCAAATATTTTTGTTCTCACGCGCAAAAATTGTTGGTGCAATATTGCACTTGCAATCACATTGATTGGCTGAGAGGAAAAGTTTCAGTTGCAATATTATTACGAACTTGCAGAAATTAGAGACAGGTTCTAAATCTTTTCAATAAATTGATGCAATAAATCCATTTTACATGAGCAATATTTCATGCAATATGTGGTTGAAATAAATTGCTCGCAAGAAATTGCAGGAAATATTGCTCTTGTAAAACCACCTCGAGAGAATAGTTTC
Organism: Pictodentalium vernedei; assembly: GCA_031216915.1. Classification (NCBI taxonomy): domain Eukaryota; kingdom Metazoa; phylum Mollusca; class Scaphopoda; order Dentaliida; family Dentaliidae; genus Pictodentalium; species Pictodentalium vernedei. The sequence continues at coordinate 447,722,520 of CM062290.1, read as the reverse complement.
TGCATGGCGAGGAATTAATGATGGCAACAAGTAAGGATCAGATGGATGAAGTAAAAAAGTAGAGAATTGTACAGAAAATCTACTGCAAACTGAGATTCCGAGTCGAAACCGGAGACTCGTCCCCACTGGGGAAGCCGCAACGTTCGGATGACTAAACTGGGAGAAGAGGAGACTTCTGCCTTTATGAAAAAATGAGAAACAATAACACTATCTAAAAACTGTAACAGAACTGAGAACATTTTATAATTATTTGTTTTGGTTTAATAAACAAGAGGCCCCAAGGGGTCTGAGACCGCTCACGTGACACCGACATCTATAAACCGAGGGTCCTGATTTGAACAAACTTGCATCTGCCCCATTAAGAAAACCAAATACCAGATATCAAAACATTCTGACCGTTGGATCTGAAAAAAAAGATTTTCAAAAAATATTCCTCATATTGAACTAAGTTATAATTCGGGCTCCCACTGGGAGCGGAAATATGAACCCAGGGCCTTGGCTTTAACAAATTTGAAATCTCACCTCTCTGAGGAGTATACCAACTATCAAATAGATACTGACTAGTGGATGTGAAGAAGATTTCTAAAGAATGCTCCTCATACAGAACTAATTCGAGCTCCCACGGGGAGCCCAAGTATGAACCCAGGGACTTGGCTTTAATACATATGAATCTCACCTCCCAAAGGATACTGTATACCAAATGTCAAAAGGTTCTGACTGGTGGATGTGAAAAAGATGATTTTTAAAGAATGTTTCTCATATTGAACTCAGATATAATTAGGTCTCCCATAGGGAGCCCAAATATGAACTCAGAGACTTGGCTTGAAGAAACTTGAATCACAGGATCAAATTATCAGATTTACACCAAAAAACTATACAGCTCGGCACTTCAGTAACCTGAACACAAATATAAAGTAACTTGACAATCCAAGCAATATTTTTCAAGTTATCGAATGCCAAAGAAATGGATACGGACGCCGGACGGACAGACGGACGGACGGACAAAGGATGGACGAACGACGGATGGCCATCCCGGATGCCGGCATTATGTGTACCGTACATAGTATGGGTACACATAAAAATATTAATCCGATTATCAGGTTACTTTATATATGTATTCAGGTTACTGATGGAAAATAGAAATTTAGGGGGGGGGGGGGGCAAAAATTCTTTCCCCTCCCGTAACGACGACAAATATTGCCCCTCGAACTTCTCTTGAACAAACCTGAGTCTTGGGTACACATAAAAATATTAATCCGATTATGAGGTTACTTTATATATGTATTCAGGTTACTGATGTGCTGTGCTGTATAGTTTTTTATGTAAATCTAATAGTTTGATCCGGAGATATTAACCCTTTATTCATCAAATTAGGAACTCCTCCAATCCATTTCTATATGTACTCATACCATGTATGGTGTACATAATGTCGGCATCCGGGGTGGCCTCCGTCATACAGCTTTCTACTAGTTGTGCGTATGGGTACACATCTGACGATTTCATCGGCCTATTTTTAGCTCGTATAATCTGCCTCTCGGTTTGGAAAATAGAAATTTAGGAGGGGGGGGGGGTCAAAATTTTTTTCCCCTCCCGTAACGACGACAAATATTGCCCCTCGAACTTCTCTTCTCTTGAACAAACCTGAGTCCTGGGTACACATAAAAATATTAATCCGATTATCAGGTTACTTTATATATGTATTAAGGTTACTGATGTGCTGTGCTGTATAGTTTTTTTTTATGTAAATCTAATAGTTTGATCCGGAGATATTAACCCTTTATCCATCAAATTAGAAACTCCTCCAATCCATTTCTATATGTACTCATACCATGTATGGTGTACATAATGTCGGCATCCGGGGTGACCCTCCAGCTTTCAACTAGTTGTGCGTATGGGTACACATCTGACGATTTCATAGGCCTATTTTTAGCATTTGGGCATAAATCAAGTGCTTATGACGCATTAATACTTTTTATCAAATTTGATTCAAATCTGCCTCTCGGTTTGGAAAATAGAAATTATGGGGAGGGGGGGGGGGGGCGGCGGCGGTCAATTTAAAAAAAAAAATGGAACATTTTGGGCCCACCCCGTGCTCAATATGAGCAGAAACCCAATTCGAAGAAAAACCCAGATGCCCCCATATAACCACTACACATGTAGAATTTCATTAAAATGTGACCAGTGGTTTGGGCGAAAAGACCCAAACACCACCTTCACGACGGACAACGGACGAAAAGTGATCAGAATACCTCACTCTGGCTTTCAGTCAGGTGAGCTAATTAAGATGTTATTACTTTGTTAGTTTTATATCGACCTTCGGTCTCCGGTCGATGTGAAGTTACCTGGGGCTTATATCTCGGCCGATATGAAACTGATCCAAAAATAACCTCTAAAATCGATGTTTTAACTCTTTTCAAACGATCAGCCTTTTGTTTCTGAATGGAATGTAATTACCACAGTTGTAATTCAAGAGGTTGAGTAATAATTTATTCTGGTTCTATGGGGTAGCATGGTGAAGTTATCGCTGATTCACTAGAGCTGTTGCGAGTCTTATTTACCTATAAACCACGTCGGAGGTTTCGGAGCCACATGGTGGGGTGGATACTCAGCCCCAAAACCTCTTCGTCCAACAGTGTAAAAATTAAAAACAAACATAATTCTGTTTAGTAAGATGTTTCTTGAAATTCTACATTCAGCGACCCTTTTACAAAAAGTCCTGGATTCATCATTGTCGTTTCATCTACCATATTTTGGCCACACAGTTATAGAGGTACTCAAAATCATTTTTTGGCAAGACGTCTCCATCGTATCTTGTTACCCTATCTGTGTCTAACCAATGCACAATCTTCATAAACGTAGTATCAAATAAACTCTTTATCTCATCATTTCTTATGCTCACAGCTGGAAATGTCACCCCATTAACGTCATACCCAGCACAAGAGCCGTTGATTCCCATGAGTATAAGGTATCCACCAGGTTTAATCAACGTTGAAACATTTTTCAAAGCTTGCACGTATTCCGTTTTGTTTGAAGCCGCTGTATCCAAGCACCAAGTGGTAACGACTGCGTCAACCAGCTCTGGAACACTCCCTTCATTACCACCGAGGGGATTATCTCGTAATACGTCACAGCGAAAGACGCCTTTTATTTTACTACGTAGCTGAATTACTTTTTCTTCAGGAGTTTGTCTGAAAAAATATATAAAAAAATCGTTCACTATTTATTAAGCGATGCTAACAATGGATACTTGGACAGTTTTAACCCTCTGGTCACTGACGTCAAAACAGCAAAGCGTTTATTCCATAGTGCAATTAGGAGTTTAACCAATTCAGTATTTCTTTCACAAATGTCAGTATCAAAAACATGGATTCTGAATGTTCCCCTTTAGCGAAGTCTACGAAACATTACCATCAGCAGGAGCGGACTGGGTGAAGAAAAGTTACCGTGGACCCTACACCCCGTGAAACTTTTGATTTTGCGTACTGAAAGAACGCGGCTACCTTACTTCCTTCCATATGAGCGGTCATTGGCAGTCCACGTAGAGGACATTTCTATGGCATTTTTGTATCATCTTCATTCGATCATTCGACGAAAATGGTTCTACCGGGGGTTGAGGGGGGGGGGGGGGGACCAATCGAGAAGACCAGAATTCTGCCCAATCGTGGAAAATATTATTTTTGAAATTGAAGGAACTCTGTTTATTTTCATCTGAATGATCACTGGCAGCCAAGACCGCTGGTATATCGAAATAGAGAACAGTTCGATATTCCGACAGTCTATGCAATCAGATCCATTTCGCCGTTTGGTAATTTTCACGAAATTCCAAGTACCAACAGGTATTGGGCTGCATCAACTTCGGGGGCCTCAGGGGGAACCTCAAATGTGGCCTACCGGGAATTTTCCCGGTCAACCATACCACAAGCAGGGATGAAGCCAGGATACATGAAGCGAGTGTGTGAAGGAGGTGGGTACCAAAATACTTATCTGTTGTTAATGGAAGCAAAAACTACTTTTTCCCCCTTTATTGCACCTCTTGCTGGGATAAAATAAATTTTAATGCCAACTGGAGAGCTCTGAGTTCTATTTAAAACCTTAAGTACACAGAAAGTGAATGAATAACAAGAGCAAGATGACCCAAGAGATATCAAGGTGAGAAGACATGGGCCAATTCGAAGGATTTCAGGCATGAATGTATACAAGTTATGCCATCTTTAGATTAAACATATTTTATTTACAAACAAGAAAGCAAAGAGATTGGTGGACAAGTGCTCAACACTTAGCTAAGCCCCCTCTCCATTACATTAACAATCCAGTATGTTATGATAGCAGTTGATAATGTACAAAAATAATAATGTTTTTTTGCAGATTAAAAAGAGAAAAAGAAATGAACAAAGGCATTAATGAACAAATGTGTAGCAGAAAGATAAGGCAAAAGCGAAGGGGAAAGGGCTCTAGTTGATTTAGATACATTGATTAAATAATTGGTATATAAAACTTTCCACTGAGCTAGGCCAATTTTGTAAGGGTTGGACTGGCTAAGGGGCGCATACACACACTCACGGACTCACACGTGCACCCACACAAAAATCTCTCTCTCACACACGCAGATCCACACACTTGTACACTCACATTCATCCAGATCTTCTTCTATTCTGACTACGGCTCGGACAGGTCAGCGGACAGAGAGCAAATTGCAACAGCACAAATCGAAGCTGGTTAGACACCTTTTAAGTCCGGAAGGAGCGCAATTAATAGGACACAGGTTATCCCTGACGAAGTATGGATAACGTTCATGACTGCAGAAACGGGACCACACCCACCTAGGCCTGTCGAGCGTCGTGCTCTAGATGGGAGCTATCGATTTTCTTCCATTTCCGTCAAAAAATGTCGCCACTGGCAATGACCTTCGATAAACTTAGTAAAAACTTAGTGCAGTTAAGCATTAATATTTCCCTTTGACACACCCTGCAGTGCACATTTATGATTGGATCTCTTGCAAACCTGGTGTGCTTGTGTGGGGTGACATCTATATGGGAGCTGTCAATTTTCTTCCATTCCTGTCAAAAAATGTTGCCGCTAACCTTTGAACTTAGTTTAGTCAGACCTTAATATTTCCCTTTAACACACTCTTCAGGGCACATTTATGATCGGATCACTTTGAAACTTGGTTTGTGCGTTCGGGGTGACCTCCAGATGTGAGCTATTGCTTTTTTCCATTTCCATAAGAAAATAAATTATTGTCATTATCACCAGCCTTTGAACTTACTGCATTTGTGTATCAACTTATCCCTTTTGCACTCTCAACAGGGTAAAATTATGAATTTACATACTCCCCCCCCCCCCCCCCCCAAAAAAAAACAAAAAACTATTGCCACAAGAAATGACCTTCTCCTTAGTGAACTTGTGCATTAACATCTTCCTTTGGCATGCATCAGAGGGTACATTCATCATTATCAAGTTGTTTTGAAACTGTGTTTGCTTATGCAGGGCGACAAAGATAGGAGCTATTGATTTTCTTTTCATTTCCATCAAAAAACGGTTGCTGTTAGCTACAATCTTTGAATGTATTGCATTTGTGCATCAACATTCTTTGACATGGCCTACAGGCCACATTTATCATGCGATTGTTTTTGAACTTGGTGTGCTCATTAGGCACGACCTTTAGATAAGAGCTATTGATTAGCATTCATTTCTGTAAAAACAGTTGCCATCTAAAATAATCTCTGAACATACTGCATTTGTGTATTAACATTCTTCCTTTATCCAGTCTTACAGTTTACATTTAAAAACGCATGGATTACTCTGACGTTGTGCACACACAATGCTGTTATGTTGAAATTTCATCAAATAACATTGATACCAATGATCTTCAATTTTGCCATTTCATTTATAACTTATCAAGTTCATGTTTGTCAAGTTGAGCTACAGTGTCATTGACACTTTCATTTCTTTTAATATGCCGCCGAAAATGTTTTTTCATTTACTGAACCCTGATGGGTTTTAAACATGACAAAAAATACATAAAATTGATTTAAACTAAATGATGAGCTTGGGAACTGGTTGAACTGATTGGCAATAATTGATATTATTCATTGATGGACTCTAATTTAGTCCGTACAAGGAAAGGATGTTACGCAAGCTTTTGTTTTTCTTATAGGCGATGACAGGTCGAAGATTCAAAGGTTCATTTAATTTAGCATTGGTTAAATTGAAGTCATCTTTTAATATTTTTGGTATATTGATATTCATTCTGTTGTATGTTACAGGAACGATGGACCTCCTTTCGCATTCTCCCTCTGATATGTTCATACCAAACGGCCAGAGGGTTTGAAGCGTGTTGATCCAAAAACCTTCACGTTTTTTTTTCTCTAAATTCATAAGTTTCTTGTAATGTGTCTTTAATTGGTGGTTGTTCAATAGGATGGATTTCGAAATCGTCCAAAGAATGGCCAGGAAGGTTAAAACGTTGTGCTTCTGGGGCATCAGCATTATATTTTATATTCTGTTTGTGTCTAGTAGCACGTTCTCGGAAAGGATTTTGACTTTGACCAACATACTGTTTCCGACAGCGTTTACAAGTGACAAGGTAAATAATATTTGGTGAATCACAATGGAGGGGGTTACGGATCTAATAATGATTTTTCGTTTGTTCGGAGGAAGATTCCCCTTTCTGAGCAAGCATAGAAGTATGCAATCTACAACGAGATTTTGCAATTAAATACCGCGCCACTGCCATTCTGCAACGGTCTGTTGTCTTCAGAGTTCAGTGGTTCGAAATCAATAGTTTCTGTTGGACTTTCGAGATTTTTCAGAGTTTTGAGATTTCAGGCTACGCAAAAAGCGCATTGAGTACCTCCTCGATCTGAGTACGCCAAATAGAGTAGAACAAGCCTCATTGACATTTACCTTATCACTTGAAATGCGGTGGAAATGAATGAGCTGTGATTTGATGATACCTTTAATGTATGTTGAGGATGAAATGATTTTGTGTGCAACAGTTGATGTGAATCAGTTGGTTTAAAATATACTTTATAATCTAAATATCGCAGAGTGGTGGGTTGAAACATATCGAGCCATCTCCCGATAAAAATAAAATGGATCTGTCTTCAATTCACCTTATATACATATTTATTTATTTACACTAAAATATCACAGATGGAAATGTCAAGAAGAAATGGTACATCGATCACAACAAATCTTTACATCATCACAATGAGAATGAGATCCTGCAAAATAATTATAATATGTAAATAGTACATTCCCAAATAATATTGTGGAAGCGATTTCAAAAAGAGCGAACATAAACGATTCAGTGTCAATGCAGCTGCAGGTGATCGGGGCGATTGCGCCTATCATCCTGCAGATGCTTTGCACTTAAAATACGAAAAGTATAAACAAATGTTTCTTACCAATTCAGAATGACTCGGATCTTTTGAAAATATTAAATTGCCTCCACAATATACAAATTTCGATCAAGGATCAATGTCTGACGACCAGGAGTGACAATCAAGAAAAAGGAAACCAGCCAGACTCAAAACAATACAGTTTTCCCGCGTCAAACTGAACCGAGGCAACACAAACAACTGAAGCGAAACTTGAACAGACTTAACCTCATCCAAGTAGAAGATGCAAGCAAACGCAGTATAACACAACGCAAATCACCTGAAAGCTGAAACTGAAATAAATAAGTTAAACCTAAACAATAAATTAGATGCTGAAATAAATAATAAATTAATATGTTCTGTCCAAAAATGACCTATAATAAAGAAGGAAGAATGAGTAAGTAAATAGCATAATTTGAACACTATCACATAAATGACCGAATGCCTGGAATTGCTTGGCTTTATACCCCATCACAACGAGAAAATGAACAGAATTTTCACTGATAGTAGCATTTATTTAATGTTTGGATCATGATTGGTCAAAATTTCTAAAAATTCATCAAAATCTTCTTTTGAATGTTCCCAAATAATAAAAATGTCATCTGAATATCTGAGATATACGAGAGGATGTTTTTGCACATTTTCTTAAGTCATTTTCCGCCCAAATCTGCAACATAAATGCTTCCAGAATTTGGACTGACTCTTTTGCCTTTTGGACAACCCATTATTTGTAGAAAATATTCTCCATTGAATTGAAAGTAATTACTTTTTAAACTCAGCTCTAAAAGATCCAAAATTTGTTCATCAGGACGTTTCGCATCCGGATATTTTTCAAATGCATTTTTAACCGATTAACACCTTTATCAATATCAATGTTCGTATACATATTGTCGATATCCAAAGTAGGGTAGCATTTTTCGATATTTTCAATTTCGAAATTTTGGACAGGAAATCCTGTGTATTTTTTAGAAAGCTCAGATGTCTATTTGCTAAAGATTTAAGATGATAATCAATTAATTCTGAGATCGTATAAGATTCTGAGTTACTATTATCTGATACAATTGCCCCCCCCCCCCCCCCGCCCCCCGGGTGGAGTTGAGTCATCCGTCCATGAAGAATGGTCCCTGTGGATCTTTGGTAGGATGTAAAATTATCTGGTTTGAGCACTGAGCCCAGCTGTTAAATATTTCAATTGTTTTTTTTTGGTTATGTAACCTTCGTCGAGGAGAGATTTGAAGATCTTATTGAATTTTTCGACATTGCTTGGACGAATAGGTGAATCTATTTTCTCATGTTTAGTATTGTTTAGTATGTTTAGTATTGCTGAGTTGCCTCATAGCTTCCATTATATAATTATCCCGAGATATAATTATCCTGAGATAGCATTATTCCGAGATAGAACGAAGTTTCGAGAGGACTCTCCGTTCACCAGCTGTTGAGTTGTCTTTATCAGAGAGTATGTTCATGCAGGTGTGTGTGTGTGTGTGTGTGTGTGTGTGTGTTTTCAAATGACACAATCATGTTTTAGAGAAATTTTGAATGTTGGTTTCTGATCCCCCGCCGGGATTCGAACCCTCGGCAACACCGCCTGGCAATCAGGAGACCAGCGTCTAAACCACTAGACCATTGCACACCGTCAAAAACGATGGCTGGAATCTAGCTTTTTAGATGAAGTCCTCATGATTACTTGGTTCATCTTCCTTTCGGCAGCAGCATGAAAGTGTGGAACGCGCTGGCTACAGTACGACGAAAGTGCTGTGGATGGCCTCAGACGAAGACTGGCACGGGCTTGTGTGTGTTTTTTCAAATGACACAATCATGTTTTAGAGAAATTTTGAATGTTGGTTTCTGATCCCCCGCCGGGATTCGAACCCTCGGCAACACCGCCTGGCAATCAGGAGACCAGCGTCTAAACCACTAGACCATTGCACACCGTCAAAAACGATGGCTGGAATCTAGCTTTTTAGATGAAGTCCTCATGATTACTTGGTTCATCTTCCTTTCGGCAGCAGCATGAAAGTGTGGAACGCGCTGGCTACAGTACGACGAAAGTGCTGTGGATGGCCTCAGACGAAGACTGGCACGGGCTTGTGTGTGTTTTTTCAAATGACACAATCATGTTTTAGAGAAATTTTGAATGTTGGTTTCTGATCCCCCGCCGGGATTCGAACCCTCGGCAACACCGCCTGGCAATCAGGAGACCAGCGTCTAAACCACTAGACCATTGCACACCGTCAAAAACGATGGCTGGAATCTAGCTTTTTAGATGAAGTCCTCATGATTACTTGGTTCATCTTCCTTTCGGCAGCAGCATGAAAGTGTGGAACGCGCTGGCTACAGTACGACGAAAGTGCTGTGGATGGCCTCAGACGAAGACTGGCACGGGCTTGTGTGTGTTTTTTCAAATGACACAATCATGTTTTAGAGAAATTTTGAATGTTGGTTTCTGATCCCCCGCCGGGATTCGAACCCTCGGCAACACCGCCTGGCAATCAGGAGACCAGCGTCTAAACCACTAGACCATTGCACACCGTCAAAAACGATGGCTGGAATCTAGCTTTTTAGATGAAGTCCTCATGATTACTTGGTTCATCTTCCTTTCGGCAGCAGCATGAAAGTGTGGAACGCGCTGGCTACAGTACGACGAAAGTGCTGTGGATGGCCTCAGACGAAGACTGGCACGGGCTTGTGTGTGTTTTTTCAAATGACACAATCATGTTTTAGAGAAATTTTGAATGTTGGTTTCTGATCCCCCGCCGGGATTCGAACCCTCGGCAACACCGCCTGGCAATCAGGAGACCAGCGTCTAAACCACTAGACCATTGCACACCGTCAAAAACGATGGCTGGAATCTAGCTTTTTAGATGAAGTCCTCATGATTACTTGGTTCATCTTCCTTTCGGCAGCAGCATGAAAGTGTGGAACGCGCTGGCTACAGTACGACGAAAGTGCTGTGGATGGCCTCAGACGAAGACTGGCACGGGCTTGTGTGTGTTTTTTCAAATGACACAATCATGTTTTAGAGAAATTTTGAATGTTGGTTTCTGATCCCCCGCCGGGATTCGAACCCTCGGCAACACCGCCTGGCAATCAGGAGACCAGCGTCTAAACCACTAGACCATTGCACACCGTCAAAAACGATGGCTGGAATCTAGCTTTTTAGATGAAGTCCTCATAATTACTTGGTTCATCTTCCTTTCGGCAGCAGCATGAAAGTGTGGAACGCGCTGGCTACAGTACGACGAAAGTGCTGTGGATGGCCTCAGACGAAGACTGGCACGGGCTTGTGTGTGTTTTTTCAAATGACACAATCATGTTTTAGAGAAATTTTGAATGTTGGTTTCTGATCCCCCGCCGGGATTCGAACCCTCGGCAACACCGCCTGGCAATCAGGAGACCAGCGTCTAAACCACTAGACCATTGCACACCGTCAAAAACGATGGCTGGAATCTAGCTTTTTAGATGAAGTCCTCATGATTACTTGGTTCATCTTCCTTTCGGCAGCAGCATGAAAGTGTGGAACGCGCTGGCTACAGTACGACGAAAGTGCTGTGGATGGCCTCAGACGAAGACTGGCACGGGCTTGTGTGTGTTTTTTCAAATGACACAATCATGTTTTAGAGAAATTTTGAATGTTGGTTTCTGATCCCCCGCCGGGATTCGAACCCTCGGCAACACCGCCTGGCAATCAGGAGACCAGCGTCTAAACCACTAGACCATTGCACACCGTCAAAAACGATGGCTGGAATCTAGCTTTTTAGATGAAGTCCTCATGATTACTTGGTTCATCTTCCTTTCGGCAGCAGCATGAAAGTGTGGAACGCGCTGGCTACAGTACGACGAAAGTGCTGTGGATGGCCTCAGACGAAGACTGGCACGGGCTTGTGTGTGTTTTTTCAAATGACACAATCATGTTTTAGAGAAATTTTGAATGTTGGTTTTTGATCCCCCGCCGGGATTCGAACCCTCGGCAACACCGCCTGGCAATCAGGAGACCAGCGTCTAAACCACTAGACCATTGCACACCGTCAAAAACGATGGCTGGAATCTAGCTTTTTAGATGAAGTCCTCATGATTACTTGGTTCATCTTCCTTTCGGCAGCAGCATGAAAGTGTGGAACGCGCTGGCTACAGTATGACGAAAGTGCTGTGGATGGCCTCAGACGAAGACTGGCACGGGCTTGTGTGTGTTTTTTCAAATGACACAATCATGTTTTAGAGAAATTTTGAATGTTGGTTTCTGATCCCCCGCCGGGATTCGAACCCTCGGCAACACCGCCTGGCAATCAGGAGACCAGCGTCTAAACCACTAGACCATTGCACACCGTCAAAAACGATGGCTGGAATCTAGCTTTTTAGATGAAGTCCTCATGATTACTTGGTTCATCTTCCTTTCGGCAGCAGCATGAAAGTGTGGAACGCGCTGGCTACAGTAGGTGCTATTTTAAACTCACGGCGTCCGTGGGTCGTGAGCACATGGAATTGATCATATCTGTGCAACAGCTTGGTCACGCTTATATTAGATTAGGAAGAGTAAATTAATATTAAATCGTAAAACTCTGGAGAAAATATATTTCGCTTTCGTTCTACCTGTGCTTGAATACGCAGACACGGTCTGGGATAATTGTACGGAACTCGATTCCCTAAAGCTTGAGGGCATTCACACGGTTGCTGTGGGTATTGTGCCCCGCCCTTGAGTGCAAGAAAAGTGTTGTTATATGTGGAAACTGGTTGAGATACCTTTCAAACATGACACGAGAAGCATAATTTGATTCAGTACTTCAAAATGTCCAACCGTTTGCCCCCACCCCTTACATATCTAATAGAATTACTCCTATTTCGACGAACCAAAGCTATAAACCCCTCAGTGCAAACAATCGTCGCTTACCGCTTAAATTAAATTTCATCGCGTAAGAACCACAAGGTTCTATCTTCCAGTAGAAGATAGAACCTTATGGTTCTCACACGACCCTTTGTCGAACAAAAACGTCAAACATCGTTCATTCCTCCAACAACAAAACTATGGAACGAGTTACCACCAAACATTAGAGATAATTCCCCTTTGATTAAGACTAAAAATGATCTTAATCGGTAAGATAATCGGCCACCACAATATTTTTCTTATTCAGCCTCTCGCAAGGGACAAATATATCACTGCAGGTTGCGTTTACGATGTAGTAATTTGAAGGAGCATCGTTTTGACAGCCACCTTGCTGGTCGTGTGGTTTGTGCGAGCCCACTGAACATTTCTTGTTAAACTGCCCTAAATACAATCATATTCACGGCGGAGCGACACTTGGACACCTCCTCAATCTGATCGACTGTATTACACTGCTGTACGCTTCTGGATTCTATTGCGGAGTGAATAATAAAACAATCCTCGAGACAGTATCTTGATACTGGGCGCTTTACTTGACCCCCAGGCCTCATGAGTATATCTTAGGTTCCGAGTTGGATGAGTAAACACTGAGACGCTTCAGCGGGGACCGAACAAAAAATAGAAAAAGACAAAATACAATTACAGAGTCACGTGATCGCTGATGGCGGGAGTTTGATTTTCTTTGTCTCTCTGGTTTTATCTGTGTTATGTTGAATTTATGCGGTTTTACGATGTAGATAGTGGACGTTCTCGATTATGTGATATATAACTTACTCTGTGTCAATTCCATAATGACAAAATATTTTTGAGTGGATCGGGAGCAAGATTGTTCCAAATTTTTGGATTTATGTATCAGCCGTATCATTCCATTTTCGCCACAAAACATTTCGTCAATTTTCTCAATCTCAAATTCTTTTGAATTCAATGGAAAGGTGTTTACATATAAAACGCAGGTTGAGTCAGATGAGCGAAGGCGCTTATCCGGAGGTAGTGGCAGTACACACATACTTCATTGTGCCAAAACATATAAGGAAATGAGTGAGTCTGTTTGTCTGAAGCTAATACAAGTATAGACTCTAGTTTTGAAAGCGTCATGGGGTTGAGACAAAATGGTGGTTATAGTGAGCTAACCGACCTAACCGAGAGTCTAGTTATTGCCTTGACTCATTCACGTGTGAGGACAGTTTTGGAAAACTTACTTCGAACGATTTTCAGTGAGCAGATACAAGATCTGAACAGTCGTGTAAAAGAGCTCGAGAGCACCAATGGCGCCAAGGATAACATCATTTCCAATCTTAAAAACCAGCTCGATTACTTGGGGCATTATGGAATGAAGAACAGCCTAAGAATTTCAGGAATCACCGAAGCCAGCGGGAAGTAACTGACGACCTTGTCCCTGACCTGGCAAAAAAGATGGACGTCCCCATTCATATTGAAGAGATTGAACGCAGTCATCTTTTAAGTTCCCGTGGCAGAAATACAAATCACCCAAGGAGATTATTGGATAAATTCAACAGTTAGAAAGACCTCGACAGACATTTCATGGGACGTAGAAAGCTTCGATCAACAACTACTGGTAAAGTTTATATCAATGAGCATTTGACTACGACTCAAGAGCATCTAGCTAAGAAGTGAACTCTAATCAAGGAGAAGAAGATAAAAAAAACATGGACTTTTGGTGGCATCATCTTTGTAAATTGAAAAACCACACAGTCCAACGATTATCTTCTCTCCAGTTTATAAGCAATCTTGAGATAGAGTTGGAGTGGACACAAGAGTTAAAAAAATTTGTTCCCAGGAAAATATTAAATTATTTCAAACCTGTCTTGCAATATAAGTATTATTCGTTTCTTTAAAGATACCATTTTACAGCCGTAGTTAAAGAATTTTTATTTATAAATATTGCTTTTGTTGCAATTGGTTGGAGAGTGTCATACCGTGATCTCTTATAAATTGTAATTGATTGACTGAGTGTTAATCTATCTTCAAACTTTTGGGAAGAAGACTTGTAATAAAAACTATTCTCCCTCAGGATGCTATGTTGGAGGTGGAGGGTTTTGCTTGCGAATAGGTGGCATGTTGTTTTCGGTGTAGTAATCAATCTAAAAAATGTTATAATTTTCACTTTTTGGTGTTCAAAATTGCAAACACTTGTTCACAATTGGTTCATAAATAAGGATGGAAAACAGAAAAGTCACAATTTTTTATTCGGTTTGGATTTTTTACTGCATTGGAAATGGTCTGTCACCTGGTTTCGGGTCAGCTTTCCGCTGCTTATATGGTACCTCAAAGATACCATGTCATGGCACTAGTTCACGAATTTCGGTCTATAAATAATGGTTTTATTGTAATTGATTGGGAGAAGTCTGGTTACGCTGTCCAATAAATTGCAACGTAACAATAAAAAATAAAGAAAATATAATAAAGAAAAAAAATCACATTCACCATGATTGTTACTTTTTAGTAGTTTGCTATTAAACAGCTTTAAATATTGGCGTTCTTCAATGGAGTGTAACAAAGCAATTTTAACCCTATGCACTCTGATGTCAAAATAGCAGAGTTTTCAGTGAGCTCTGTCAAATAAGATATAATTGTTCAAATTCACAGTTACACGAGAAAAACACAGTGATAAGAGAAAATTCTGTTTTATTGCCAGCGTGTAAAGGGTTAAAAAAAACAAGCGTGAGTAGGCTGAATTTGGGAAGTCTTCATTCATAACTTATTGTCCCGATGAAGTGTATTATGGCGCCAAATTTGTTATCTAAACAATTGTATACAATTCTTAAGAATTGTAACTATCTACTTTCCAGAAAATAAACAAACTTGCAAGCGAGTTCCCGGAAAAATATGTATCCAGTATAGATGTTTCGTCAACTCAGTTGACAAATACCCTCTCCACCACATTATCCAGTTGTTAACTTGTTATCTAAATTGTTATCTACAATTCTATACAATTCATTTTGTAACAATCTACTTCCCAACAAATTAACAAACTTGCAAGTGAGTTCCAGAAAAAAATAAGTTCGTATAGAATATAGATATTATTTTTGTCAACACAGTTGACAAATACCCTCTCCACCACATATCGCGCTTTACTTAATTCAATGATTGTTAAATTATTTTCAAACTAGACTTTAACCCTTTACCTAACATGAAAAGCAGACGACACTTGCAAAAAAAATTCTTGAATAACTAATTTTTTTCATTTTTTGTCTCAAAAACATAGGTTATGACCCCTCGTTGGAACGAGCTCGACGAGCTCGTTCCAACGAGGGGTCATAACCTATGTTTTTGAGACAAAAAATGAAAATATTTTGAAAATTAATTGGCGATTTTTGAGAATAGCGCTGGCCGGTTTTGGCCGTTACGTTGGGTAAAGGGTTAAACATGAATATTATTCTTTGGAGATATCATAGTGGTTCCAGTTCAAGAATTCTCATTTATAAACAATATTTTTGTTGCAATTGATTGGAAAGTGTCTGGTTGCGTCCTCCAATAAATTGTAACCTAACGATATAAAATAAGAAATATAATATTAAAACTATCATATTAACCATGGCTGGTATTTGTATAGATAGATCTTTATGTTGCAGTATACTAGTACATTGATTACAAAATATATTTTTCAACAAACAGGAACATAAGCTAGTATACAGCATGGAAATGGCATAGCGTATAAGGCTGTCTTCCTGCTATTCCCGTAAAAGGAAAGTTTCTTTGGCATCAGTGTATCGAAGTGCTTTCACCAAGACGCGGTTGTCTGATCTTGAATTTGTAATTCAAGGGGGCTAGAATGTATTTGAGAATTAAGGGATGGGAAGAGGGGGATGAGATGTCAGAAGGTTACAGCTGGCGGATGACACAGTCGGGGCACGTTGGGTTGTCTCATTTGGAGTTCGGACTCGTATAATTTTTCAAGGCTTTATCAATTATGGACATTTTAAATTGGGGTTTATTTAATTGCTGGATTTGTGGGTCTATACTATTCCAGGTTCTTGGGAAGGAGCGTAATGGCAGCACAGCAGAGAACTGTGTTCTTGGTTTGCGGGAATCTAATTTACCGGTTTGTCTTGTGTTCATTCCTGGGGGGTTTCTATATACTTGAAAGGTATCATTGAATGACGGAGGGAGTTGTTACGTTTTGGGGATCCGAATCAGACGGCCATTTACATATTATGATTCTTTCCTTTATTGTTATTCTATATACAGGTACAAAAGGAGAGCATAATGCGCGTGTTAACAGAATTGATAGCTGAACACCTGTCATATTATTTCAAGGAGAGTCAGACATGTATCATATTAAGTGTAACGTTACGACTCGGGCAGTATGCAAGAATGTACAAGAACGAATCTTTGTCGACAAACTAATGACTTACACTACATCTCCCTCTCTAGCTTATGTCGTCTCACTTTTCTCGCTGAAGCTGTGGTGAACCTAAATTAAGGCTCTAATCTCTTAGGGGGCTCAACTAATCTATTAGGCCTGGTTTTGTATACAGGCTTTGTCTGTGTTTGTGCATTATCTGGGGACTCTTGTAATGTCGAGTCTTTAACAGTCACTGCCTGATCACCGTTATCTCCTCCCCTTACACACGAATCATCATCAGGTGTTCGGACCAAGTGGCGCCTGTTCCTGCGTAGATTTCCACCTGGTGTGCTCAAAATGTAAGAACGGGGCGATTCCGAATTTCTCCTTACGGTGCCTTATTTTCCCACATGTTTTAAAGAAAAACATTTTCACCGTAATGTAATTTCGGTAAGGGTTGGTCACGGTGGCGTTGATGAAAGTGAAGTATTTGAGCTTTCTTTGATTTTTGCTCAAAGTTTTGAACTGTACCTAACGTGAAAAGCAGACGACACTTGCAAAAAAAAATCTTGAATAACTAATTTTTTTCATTTTTTGTCTCAAAAACATAGGTTATGACCCCTCGTTGGAACGAGCTCGACGAGCTCGTTCCAACGAGGGGTCATAACCTATGCTTTTGAGACAAAAAATGAAAAAATAGTGAAAATTAATTGGCGCTTTTTGAGAATAGCGCTGGCCGGTTTTGGCCGTTACGTTAGGTAAAGGGTTAAATATGATCAAGAATGATTCAACGTTGATTTTGCGACTGGCACAGGTGTCTGTAAGTTAGGCTCCATCAACATTTGTGCTAGACTGTATCCATTACTTAATGCATGTCACGGTATGAAAGTGGAGCCAAATATGGATCGTCAGGTTTCTTGAATAATTTATTGACTGTTTGCACGCAATGCTCAGCTTCACAGTTACTTTGCGGATATCTGGGGCAAGTAGTCAAGTGCTCATATCTATAGCACTGTGAAAAACTAGAAATGCCCCAAATATAAATTGTGGGCCATGATCTATTATTAGTTAGTTTCAGCCATATTCGGCTAATGGTATTGAAATTGATGCAGACGTTTGGCCCAACACTGCTTAAAATCTCACTTGCATAGGTCGCACTGTCTGTTAAATATGGTAATGTTGTTGAAGGAGTTATGTTCGACATTTAATTCTCTCTAATTAGCGCATTCGTAAAAATCATAACCTTTCATTACTATTAATTGAAATGTGGAAAATGTGATTACACATGTTATTATGTTCACGAACAGCCCCTGTAATGGCAAAGGGGAGTGGGTCTCTCAAACGTCTGTTTAAATGATGATATTAGTTGGCGACGCAGGTTCAATTTATCTTTGCAGTGAATGATAGATAAATTATTCGGAACCTTTAAATCTCCATAACAGACAATTTCACAATGCGGCCAAGGCATGACAAGTTCGCGTTGCTCTCATTATGCTCGCATTTTCCAAAATACGAGGATTTTGTGATGCCATCCGTCTGTACGTTCGTACCTTCGTACGTCCGTACCTCCGAACATCAAGACATAATTTTGAAACTAACTCCACTTTAAGATATTTAAATGAACAAACAACAAATTGTTTCAATTTTGGCTGCCTTGTGGTCCTAATGGTGCAACCCGGAAGCAGAGGCAGACTGGCTACATTGACCACCGACAGAGACTGCAGGTGTATCAAAGTGTTCTCTATGTAGACTGGCAATGGCAGTCCACATAAAGAACATTTCGACATACTAGCAGACTGGTCTGCAATTGATTGCTCATATGAAAGCAAACAGCGTTCTATCATTTTCAAAAATCGAAATTTTCACCGACTGGGGTGAATTATGGTCTTCCCGACCCCCCCCCCCCCCCCCCCCACACACACACACCTTGGTAGAACCATGTTTGCCGAATGATCGTTGAAAATGATACAAACATGCCATTGAGATGTCATCTATGTCGACTGCCATTGATCGTCCAGATGAAAGGAAGTCTGCGTACGTTCAGTTCGAAAAATCAAAATTTTCTCCGGGTCTGCCCACACCTGGTGCATTTCCCGGTAACATTTCTTGGTCCAGTACGCCTCTGTTCGAAAGTATCGTTAAACTAAATTGTTTCCGACTAAAGGATCAGGCCATTCAATTCGAACGTTTAAAATATGCTTAGGGGTTAAGGTAATGCTTGTATATGTGAATGAAGGTTTCCAATTGTTTATTCAACTATCGCTGGCTCCGGTGGTGTCACTCTTATCCTTAGAAAATTGGTTTCCGGCGAAGATCTCCTGGTGTGTATAATTCTAATCTTTAAAGTATTTCAGGTATCCAGGTATGGTGTGTATATGTATATAAAGTTTCGACTTTTTATCGCCCCTCCTCTCCGTGGTTCAGGTGGTGTCACCGTTGTCTTTGGAGAGTCGCTTTCGGGCGAAAGGTTCCACAGGCATATAATTCAAAAGGTTTAAACTATGCTCAGGTGTTCATGTATCGTCTGTAGATGTGAGAAAGCTTTCAGACTTTTTATTTGACCGGGTGGCTCAAGTTGTACCACCCACTTTTATCGCTGGAGACTTGGTTTCGAGCGAAAGGCACATTGGGTGTAAAACATGGAACGTCTAAAATATGTTCGGGTGTTTAGATATGGTCTGTAGATGAAAACAAAAGTTTCGTGTTTTTATTCGCCTCTCGATGACTCCGGTGTTGCAACTTTTATCGTAAGATTGTCGCTTTCCAAAAAAGGCGCCTGAGGTACATATGTTCAGGTTTTCAGCTATCATCTGTAGATGTACTCAAACCTCTGGTGATGCAGTTTTATTCGTTTGAGACTTAGTTCGGCGAAAGGTTCGTATTGTATCTAATTTGAAACGTTCAAGTTATGCTCAGGTGTTCAGGTAGGGTTTGTAGATGTGCACAAAGGATTTGAATTTTTTCTTCCACCCCACTTTTATCGTTTGAGAACTTTGTATCCAGCGAACGGCTCCTGGGATATATGATTCAAATCATTTAAAGTTCGCACAGGCATGAATGTAGGGTCTGTAGATCTGAACGGAGGTTTAATAATTTTGATTCGACCCATTGTGGCTTGATTGACGCTACGTTTATTGGTATAGATGATTTCCATCGAAAGGCTCGTAACGTTTATAACTGAACCAAAAATGATAAGATACGCCTTTGTGTGCTTTCCACACAAATAACTCGATCGAGGTTTGTATGCCTCAGTGGTTGAGATGTTGATGTCATTTTTTTTCCAAATTTGTTCTTTTTACGCATATTCAGTATGGTTGAAGACTCTATCTTCTCAGTTCCTTCGTGTTTGTTCTGGGCCTACAGCTTATGAGTGGGTTCTGCCTCAGTATAATGGTTGTTCCTAGGTAAACATGTTATCACCTGTTTCTTGGTAAACATTTTAACATCACATTTTAAGTATGGTGTTTCATCCGTTTTATATTCATTAATGGCTGAATGCAAAGCCAGTAAATCCATTATCCATTGATGTTGTTCTAAAGAAAGAGCCTGTGATTAATCATCCGCCTGATTTGGTGGTCAAACAACTCTTGTTTGGGCTTTGTTGGAATTTATAGAAACAAGTTTAAATACCACTCTAATTGGCCCAAGTTTGTAAATATTGGCAATTTTCTCACACTGTACTCCTTGTACGCCTTTGTCCATTTATAAATACTGGGGGCTTTTTGTACAGGGACCCATTCGCCCGATGACGTTGGAGATTTCGAACACAGGGGACGTCGTTCATTGCTATTGGATTCAGTAGAAGAGCGGCGCACATGTGTGACAAGTTGGTGACACAGCCATCAGCCAATGCAGGCGTTGTTGAAGTTACGGCTCTTTATCGGTTTGTAAATACAAATGTCTAAAACGTACAAAACATTTCCGTAAATACTTTATTCTCATTCATTTAAGGTGAGGGGCAAGGTACATTGCTTTAGCATGTACCCGTTTTAAGAGCCATAAGCCTCGAAAAAATAAACAAAAGTTAGTTTATATAGATACAGTGAACATAACTTACATATTTCCTTCTCGTTTTACAGCACCCTCAAAGAAATGCATCAATGTATCCGTGTGCATTCCCTTACACCACTCATCTAGAACCGTTCTGCACTGGATGGAGAAATCACTCAAATAAATGTCGTTGAAGTATGACATTGCGTATATAACTGCGTTAACATTGGGACCGGTACCAATATCAAGTAATTTCTCCCCTTTGATGTCTCCTATAAGCAGAAATAAATCTTGTCACAGACGGCAAAAGCCTCAACATTCTGAAACAATGCTTCACTTCCGAGATGCGCTGTCGTGCTCTCATGACGCACCTTCCCGATGCAAATTTCTCTTTGCTCTCATAAAATATCAGCAGTGTGATATATCTA
This sequence comes from Pictodentalium vernedei, assembly GCA_031216915.1. Lineage (NCBI taxonomy): Eukaryota > Metazoa > Mollusca > Scaphopoda > Dentaliida > Dentaliidae > Pictodentalium > Pictodentalium vernedei. The sequence continues at coordinate 447,701,535 of CM062290.1, read as the reverse complement.
ATAATTTCTACTCCGCAACCCAGATCCATCTGGACTCTCAGCTCAGTTTGACCTGAGGAGTGACGTACAAATTTAATTTAATTTAATTTAATTTAATTTAATTTAATTTTATTTTATTTTTTTATTTTATTTATTTATTGTGTTTGAGGACACATATTCCTGCCCAATGATTAATCAAGAACGCTACATGGATACAAAGTCAAGTCCAGCCGATCGTTTATAACCACGTTGACCATTTTAGAGGACTTCGACCACAGGCAGGGTGCCTTTTAACCAGTAAAACGGGGCTTGCTTACCACAGTAAACAAGCACTACTTCAGTTACCCGGGATCCCACGGGGAATTATCAAATTGACCATACAGTTAATATGCTACAAGCGTGATAACAGGTAAACAGATGAAGCGTGGTTTTATAGAGGATATTATTGTCCAAGCGCATTAGACGTGGAAGAGAAAAAGGAAATTAATCGGAGAAAGATGTTTTTTTTTATATTATTTGGGCCATAACAGAGCGGATCCATGCGTCATGAAAAGTCTCTTAACCCTTTGACACTTGAATTATCCTAACGTTCAAACGTCACTGGGAATTTGGCTTCAACGTTTTTCAAAATGCGACGTTATTGGAGAGTGCTTACATGCACTCTCCAATAATTTATAATAAAACAAATTTATGTAATTAAACCTTTTTTCTGTTCATGCATTTCAGGCAACATGCTTGGCTAAATTATTTCTTTTTTATGTTCATATCACAATAAACCCTTTAAAACGCCTTTAGGCCCGCCGCCATAAACCCCGCCACAATGCCAGTCGTTAAAATTGCGCTACACAGAGTGAATGGTAAAGAACCTCTGCACGCTCATGTTTTAAAATGAAAAGTAATTGATATTAATCTCACCATTTTGAAAATACTTTGAAAATCAAATCAAATAAACAATGAAATCCTTATCATGCATTTTATTCCGAGTTTAATTTTTTATACGCAATTAAAATTAATAGATGGTCGTCTACGTACATCGTTTTACCCAAATCAAACGTAAACAATGCCCGATCACAATCATTACCAACCTGTCAAAGATATTGATCGGACTGATTTAAATAAAATTTCCACCTAGCTGCATGCACTCCACGCTGCTCTCCATTCGCCATTAACTGGATGTATGTGGTTCACTAACAAGAGTGTAAAAGAATAACAGTTCTCAAATTTTATGCCTGACATTTCACGAAATGCAAAATGTAGGCATTGTAGCACAACATACGCAAAACACTGTTTACGTCCAAGTGTTATCCAGACAATGCATGATGCTGGATTTGAACTAAGACACATTATGAATTTATGGACGAGAGTGGACATCGAAATGAATTGTTTGTTTGTTGGTGGTTAACGTCACATATTTATGCACCATGGCTAATCGTGACACAACATGGAGATGAAGTCAAGTTTAGTCAATCGTTGATCAACATGTTGCCCATTTTAGAGGACTTTCACCCCAAGCATTGGTGACTGGGTCCTATTTTACTAGTAAAGCGGAACTGGTTGACATCGAAATGAAGGTTCCGACCGCGGTTACAATAGAGAATGACCCACTTTAAAGAAACAAAATATCAGTGAAACACTGTCCTCCTTTACAATTCAGCCTCGTGCACAACAATGTCGACATGAAAAACACTACATCACTTCCTCCGAATAAAGATGACATGCCATTTTCAATGGCGGTAAATACCCAAAAAGCTTATTGTTTTCCATTTTTTAATGTTCGAAACTACGAAGCACTGTTCAGAAATACAGAAGGCACGAAACGAAAAAGTAGCACATTATTACTTTGTTTTGATTTCTGACGGGACCAAAAGCAACCTGTCAGTACCACTTTTTTCGAATTACATCCATTTCGTCCGCTAACCAAAATCGTCCGATACAATTTTACCCAAGTCGTCCGCTGCAATTCTACCTAACCCGTCCGCTGGGGGAAAAGTATTGAAGTATTGTATCTTGAATCATTTTTTATATATTTATTTATATAATAATTTTATCGTATACTTTATTGTATATTATCTATTGTAATATATCTTAATGTACCTTCTCGCATTAAAATTTCATATACTTATACAAAATTCTGAAAACAGAAATGTCTGAACAAAATAAACTACTCAGCCATCTAAATAATTTCGACACCGTTTAACGCGGCTCTGATTACTGTTTATTCAATGGATTACCTATAATAACTATATTTTTACAGCAAAAGTTCTTAAAGTATGTATGTATGTTATATTAAGTTCCGCAACATAATCTTATAATGTTGCAATTATTCATTGAAATGTAGCAAATGTATTATAAGAATTAATTATATTAAGAAACGCATCAAAATTTATGTTATATTAAGTTCCGCAACATAATCTTATAATTTTGCAATTATTCGTCGACCTGTCGAGGAAAGATTCTTCCAAAAGAAAAGCAGTACACATCTGTTAGAATATTTTTAGATACCGGTACGCTACGATATTCTTTTAACTTCAAAAAAAATAATTCTTAAAAAAAAAATATTAATATATTAGTACTGAAATGGTAAACTGGATAATCGGTTTGAAACCGGTTACCTACCTAACCGATTTGAAAAATACGTCAACCGGTTGACCTAAATATCGATAACGATCGTCATTCCACGGTTAAAACGTACTAAATCTGCCGCTTCTCCTTTGGGATAGTTTACACCTCGAAGCAGCACTGTATATATTTAAAAATAATCGACTTTGACTTCAAGACTTCGTTAATCATCGGCAGTTTCCGTGAGTACTGAGTAACTGCAGGAACTATTCCGTAGTATGTATACAAACGAACGCTGCCAAGTACTCGACAACGTCCTTTTGTGTACACACTACAGAAAAGTTTCTGAGAATACTACTTTCCAACTCCAAAAGTTTTGATCCCACATTCGGTGAAATGGCTACGGATAATCGGATATTAACCGGTCATAGCTAGGGCAGAGCGGTTTATCAGTTTTTCGGTTCGGGTTTTTTTTTTTAAACCGCATCCGAACCGCCGCCTTAATAAAAAACCACCGAAACTTTCGGTTTCAACAATTTTCCCAGAATTGGTTAAGTTTATGACCACTCAATCACTTGCTTTCCGCACGCCAAAGGCTGAAATGTCGGGCAAAGGTAAATGCTTTGCCATTTATTTATGCTTACTTCGAGAAGACTGACAACAAATCCCCCCCCCCCCCCCCCAAATAGTGGTAGCAAATTTCTTTTATCTTAAACAATATCTACAGAACCACCATCAGAAGGAATATGAAAAATTAAAAAATCTTACATAAAAATCCACACGCAATTCAAGAATCGTTACGTACATTTAATGAATCGCCCAAGGCTCACTTATATTCGACCAAATAGGTGTTGCAAGTTACCTGACAATATGTGGTGTAAAAATAATATAAACTAGAGGGGTGTCATTTGTGTGCAAAGCACACTATAGTATATCCCCGCATTCGCATTTGTGATTATTGTCGGGGCCGAATCAAAAATCCAAAAACTTTATGCACATCTACAGACGCTATTGATTAACATGAACACACTTTTAGTGTTTTGAATTGAAACCCCTAGGAGTTTTTCTCTGGAAACCATTCCTCTAACGACAAAAATGGTGCCCCTTGCACCCCTCGGGGCCAAATAAAAAATCCAAAACCTTTATGCACATCTACAGACCCTATTGATTAACATGAACACACTTTCAGTGTTTGGAATTGAAACCCCTAGGAGTTTTTCTCTGGAAACCATTCCTCAAACGACAAAAATGGTGCCCCTTGCGCCCCTCGGGACCGAATCAAAAATCCAAAGCCTTTATGCACATCTACAGACCCTATGAATGAACATGAACACACTTTCAATATTTCGAATTGAAACCCCTAGGAGTTTTTCGCCGGAAACCATTCCTCTAACGACAGAAGTGGTGCTCCTTGCACCCCTCGGGGCCGAATCAAAAATCCAAAACCTTTATGCACATCTACAGACCCTATTGATTAACATGAACACACTTTTAGTGTTTCGAATTGAAACCTCTAGGAGATTTTGTCTGGAAACCATTCCTCTAACGACAAAAATGGTGCCCCTTGCGCCCCTCAGGGCCGAATCAAAAATCCAAAACGTTTATGCACATCTACAGACCATACTAATGAACATGAACACACTTTCAGTGTTTCGAATTGAAACCCCTAGGAGTTTTTCGCCGGAAACCATTCCTCTAATGACAAAAGTGGTGCCCCTTATGCCCCCAAGGGCCGAATCAAAAATCCAAAACCTTTATGCACATCTACAGACCCTATGAATGAACATGAACACACTTTCAATGTTTCGAATTGAAACCCCTAGGAGTTTTTCGCCGGAAACCATTCCTCTAACGACAAAAGTGGTGCCCCTTACGCTCCCGAGGGCCGAATAAAAAATCCAATACCTTTATGCACATCTACAAACCCTATTGATTAACATGAACACACTTTTAGTGTTTCGAAATGAAACCCCTAGGAGTTTTTCTCCGGGAACCATTCCTCTAACGACAAAAATGGTGCCCCTTGCGCCCCCGACGGTCGAATCAAAAATCCAAAACCTTTATGCACATCTACAGACCCTATGAATGAACATGAACACACTTTCAATGTTTCGAATTGAAACCCCTAGGAGTTTTTCGCCGGAAACTATTCCTCTAACGACAAAAGTGGTGCCCCTTATGCCCCCGAGGGCCGAATCAAAAATCCAAAACCTTTGTGCACATCTACAGACCCTATGAATGAACATGAACACACTTTTAATGTTTCGAATTGAAACCCCTAGTAGTTTTTCGCCGGAAACCATTCCTCTAACGACAAAAGTGGTGCCCCTTATGCCCCCGAGGGCCGAATCAAAAATCCAAAACCTTTATGCACATCTACAGACCCTATGAATGAACATGAACACACTTTCAATGTTTCGAATTGAAACCCCTAGGAGCTTTTCGCCGGAAACCATTCCTCTAACGACAAAAGTGGTGCAAAACCTTTATGCACATCCACAGACCCTATGAATGAACATGAGCACACTTTCAATGTTTCGAATTGAAACCCCTAGGAGTTTTTCGTCGGAAACCATTCCTCTAACGACAAAAGTGGTGCCCCTTACGCCCCCGAGGGCCGAATCAAAAATCCAAAACCTTTATGCACATCTACAGACCCTATGAATGAACATGAACACACTTTCAATGTTTCGAATTGAAACCCCTGGGAGTTTTTCGCCGGAAACCATTCCCGGACGTACGGACGTACGGACGGACGGACGGACGGACAGACGAAGACGACCAATATATCCCCGCATTTTTTCAAATGCGGGGATAAAAATTACCTTTGACCCCCAAATCATCTGCTTACGGCACGTAGAAAGTTAGATTGGAGGTAAACAAAAAAATTATTGAGTTTTAAAACCTCAAAGTTCACATGGGAAAAATGACGATTAAATTATGTTAATTAACTGACTGCTGAGACTTTCTCTGAAGTCACATGCTCAGAGATAATGCTGCGCATTGGCAGTTCTGTTTTTTGTCAACAATAAAATGGTTAAATTAAAACAGAACATATCCTGTTAAATGGATGGCAGGTAACTATTGAAAGTTTTTTTTTAAACTTATTGGGAATTGTTTGTATACTATTTGAACTCACTTTAAGGAATCGCTTAGTACTGCAGGTCTGTGAGGTATACACACTGCATTCCCAATACGAAGTTGTTATAATCAACACGTGTTTTCCAATGACCATGTGTATTTTGTGAACACAACAAATCCCAAGATGCAATATTTCAAATCACATTATGCAGCCGTCTCCCTTCAAAAACATCTATCGCCTGTCTTGACTGAGATGAAATCAACGCATTAAAAAACTGTATTGGATAAAGGGTTAATATGTATTATCAGTATGCAACAGGGGTTCAACCATACTGGCCTCTTGGGACCCTGACCCATAGCAGGTCTGAATTCTCGCAACGATTTTCGCAAGAATCCAAATGGATTCTCCCAAATTTAGAAGAATTATAAGTCCTGCACAACCCCAATTTTGAAACAAAATTGACATATTGTTTCATGGGGGTGGGACACTATTTATCATGCTGTATGGTTAATTAAAACAGATTTTGTCAAAAGGTTTTGTGTGCTGATGCAGATTTTATTTTCAGCTTAACTTGACAAAGTCAAGAAAAGCTATTGCCATCACTCGTGCGGAAGTCTGTTAGCCTGTGAGTCTGTTCACATGTACCTTAGCACAGGTTACACCCCGTAGTTCTTGTCTGATCGTCTCAAAATTTCATATGCAGGTTTGGGGTCATGTCTAGACGCGAATGTCCCCTTTTGGTCCCGATCGGTCAACCGGTATGACTGCCAGAGTCTAAAACCCGAAAACCATTAGCACAGTCTACAGGTCGTATTTATGAAGGGATTTCATTGTAACTTGGTAGGATGCCTCTGTTTAATGCCTAGATGAGAACATCCCATTTTGGACATGATCTGTCAATCGTGTTGGCTGCCCAAGCCCGAAACCCCAAAACTTTTAGCACAGTCTGCAGGTCATATTTAATATGTAGGGATTTCATTGTAACTTGGTAGGATGACTCCGTATGATGTCTAGATGAGAACTTCCCCATTTGGTCACGATCTGTCAACCGTGACGACTGCCCAAGCCCAAAATCCGAAAACCTTTAGCATAGTCTACAGGTCATATTTGTGGAGGGATTTCACTGTAACTTGGTAGGTTGACTTCATATAATGTCTAGATTAGGACGTCCCCTTTTGGACGTGATTGGACAACTGTGGCAGCTATAGGGGCCCGAAGCTCGAAAACCTTGAGCACAATCTACAGGTCATATTTATAAAGTGATTTCATTGTAACTTAGTACGTTGACTCCAAATAATGTCTAGATGAGAACTTTCCCTTTTGATCGCGATCGTTCAGCCTTGATGGCTGACCGAGCCCAAAAACCCTTAGCAAAGTCTATAGGTTGTATTTATGAAAGGATTCCATTGTAATTTGTTAGGTTGACTCCATATAATGCCTAGATCATGACATCCCCTTTTGGTCGTGATTGGTCAACTGTGACGTCTACAGGGGCCCGGAGCCCCAAAACCTTAAACATAGTCTACAGATCATATTTCTGAAGGAATTTCATTGCAGCTTCGTTGGATCACTCCAGATGATGCCCAGATGAGAATGTCCCCTTTTGGTTGCGATCATTCAACCATGATGGCTGCCCCAGCCCGAAGCCCGAAAACCTTTAGCACAGTCTACAGGTCCTATTTATGAAGGGATTTTATTGTAACTTGCTTGGTTGACTTCATATAATGTCTAGATGAGAATGCCCCCTTCTGGACGCGATTGCCACTATGACGGCTGCAGGGGCCCGATGCCCGAAAACCTTTAGCACATTCTACAGGTCATCTTTATGAAGGGATTTCATTGTAACTTGGTAGGATGACTCCAAATAATGTGTAGATGAGAACGTCCCCTTTTGTTTTGTGATCTGTCAACTGTTATGGCTGCCCAAGCCCGAAACCCAAAAACTTTTTGCACAGTCTGCAGGTCATATTTAGTATGGAGGGATATCATTGTAACTTGGTAAGATGACTCCGTATGATGTCTAGATGAGAACTTTCCCATTGGGACGCGATTGGGCAACTGTGACGACTGCCCGAGCCCAAAACCCGAAAACCTTTAGCACAGTCTACAGGTCATATTTATGAAGGGATTTCATTGTAACTTGGTAGTTTGACTTCATATAATGTCTAGATGAGAACGTCCCCTTTTGGGCGTGATTGGGCAACAGTGACGGCTACATTGCCCCGAAGCCCGAAAACCTTTAGCACAGTCTACAGGTCACATTTATGAAGGGATGTCATTGTAACTTGGTAGGATGATTCCAAATAATGTGTAGATGAGAACGTCCCCTTTCGGTCGCGATCATTCAACCCTGATGGCTGCCCGAGCCCCAAAATCTTTAACATAGTCTATAGGTTGCATTTATGGAAGGATTGTATTGTAAATTGTTAGGTTGACTCCATATAATGCCTAGATGATACCCTTTTTTGGTCGTGATTGGTCAACTGTGATGGCTACAGGGGCCCGAAGCCCGAAAACCTTGAGCCAGTCTGCAGGTCATATTTATGAAGGGATTTCATTGTAACTTTGTAGGATCACTCCAGATGATGCCCCGATGAGAATGTCCCCTTTTGGTTGCGATCATTCAACCATGATGGCTGCCTGAGCCCGAAGCCCGAAAACCTTTAGCACAGTCTACAGGTCATATTTATGAGGGGATTTCATTGTAACTTGGTAAGTTGACTTCATGTAATGTCTAGATGAGAACTCCCCTTTTGGGCAACTGTGACGGCTTCAGGGGCCCGAAAACCTTGAGCTCAGTCTACAGGTCATGTTTATGAAGGGATTTCATTGTAGCTTTGCAGGATCACTCCAGATGATGCCCCGATGAGAATGCCCCCTTTTGGTTGCGATCATTCAACCATGATGACTGCCTGAGCCCGAAGCCCGAAAACCTTTAGCACAATTTGTTTGACTATTGGTGTGTTTTGGTTGGGAATTCCCTGAGAAATATGTACATGTGACCAGAATTTCCCTTTCTGTTGGTTTTTCTCTCTTATTTGTTGCATGACCCCCTGTTTAAGAATCAGAAAAAAGGTCTGAAGGGCTATACTTAAAAAAAGATATTTGAATGCCAAATTTAAAATAATGCGACCATATTTTTTTCGCCTGAACGTTATAATGGACGCCTATGGGAAAATATTTAGTACTGTGATGCGTCTTCATGGTTGGCTAAAATTAAACAATTGCAGGAATTCGATTGCATAAAATGTTTTTGGAGTAATGGTTGCGGAATGAACTATTTCAATATGTTAGATACTTTGGGGTTCTTTCTTACGCCTTGCGTATTGTCATATTATTATTACAAATGATTGTCTAGACTTTACTTTATATCCATGTTCCGATCACGATTAGGCATTGTGCAGAAATATTTGACCATGAAAATAAAAAAAATAAATAAATAGAATATCCTGAATAATTGTCGTATAGTCGTCGCTATCCTGAATCCACATACTTTTCAAGTGAAAAAGAGGAGCACCGCAAAGTTTGGGGCAAACCTTTGTAAATCCCATCCATATCAGAAAGCATATCTAAACATGTGGTACCGTCCTGGGAAATTCTCAATAGTAATGTCCGAACTTTCGGGTGGCACTTTTCTCAACAACCTCACAAAAAAAGTAAATTTACTCCGATTTTCCTGAAGATTTAGTATGCTGTAGCGCTCGAAAAATAAAAATATATGTGATTTGGATAACCTTTTAACGTCAACTCCTGTTTTTAGACCCCCACCTCCCATTTTGTGAGCACCCGCACAGCTCCAACAACAACAAATACCCCTATAAAATATTCACCTACATGTACAGGAAAAGTTGAACTGATGTCTAATGGCATTTGTTTTCACATTGCACCTCAACATTTAAAACAACCACGAAATTTCCAACAACGGCCGGTAAACGACAAAATAAATTTCAATGCACGGATTTAAAAACCTCAGCACATTTTAGTACTCGTGGTCCCAAATACAAAGTTGGAAACAAAATTGAGAATCGGACGCCAGGTACGTAACAACGTCGGGTGTATAGCCACGCATTTTGTGTGCACCCTATCACAAAAACTGCGACACACTCCACTATAATATTCCACATGCTTTTTAAAGAATAGTTCAAGTGATTTCTCGGCGCATTTTTATTCACCTTCTCGGAAAAAATTTACTGCAAAAGCGTTAATTCCCATCGATGGTGGGAAAACGTTAAAACTAAATTTCATTGCTTCATTCAATGAACTTGAATTTTTTAGATAGTTTGGTACTTGTGACCACAAATACAAAGTTGAAAACATTTGAAAATCCTACGGCAGATACCTGTGGTATGACGTAGACAACGTCGGCTTACCCTCCCATTTTGAGAGCACCTCTTCCCGAAAAATTGTGACACAAACCGCTAATACATTCGACATACTTCTCGAACTATAGTTGAAGTGATTTCTCGGCGCATTTTTATTCACGTTGTCTGAAAATATTTACTGCTATGACGTCAATTTAATTTATTAAGATGTTCTGTACCTCCCTGGACCTCTGAAAAGAGAGACCAGAGCACGTATCCACTCCGTCACCATTTATAGAGTATAGAGTGGTGGCCGAGTGAAGAAGTGCGCAGATATCTCATGCCAGAGGCCCCAGAATCGATCCTCGGACGCAGAAAACTCGAGAGATGCTCGAACACTCTCTGTCAGCATCAAATGTGGGGATTGATGCTGTCACAGCCTACCGTGTAATCGGATGGGGACGTAAACTGGCTGTCCTCTGTGCGGAGCGAGACGCACCCCGTGCAGGCTAAAGATCACTTCGTAGTATTCGAGAAGAGCGAGGCCACGCAGTTGCCGCTACGAATATCACCCCACACACCTGCGCCACTGGGGCAGTAATTGGACCAAGTGTTAATATGAGTAGCATAACTTGTTCGTCAATCCTTGTAAAACAAATAAGCTTTAAAAAGAATGGCTACGATGTCAATTCCCACCGATGGCGGGAAAATGTGAAAACAAATTTTCACTCAATCGATATGAAACATTGGGACCCTTTAGTACTCGTGGACACAAAGGCAAACTTAAAAAGTTTGGGAAAATAAGACGTCAGCTGCGCGAGTTATGACGTAACAACGTTGGTAGTATACCCTCTCATTTTTTTTAGCAATACTGCAACGGATTTATTTATTTATTTATTTGTGTTTAAGGTCATATATTTCTGCACAATGGCTAACCATGACCGTGACAGTTTTACGGGTGTGGGAAGCCGGAGTACCCGGAGAGAACCACCAAGCAACGGCGGGCAACTGTTAGCTCCCCAACATACCAACTCCACACAAGCAGGGTTAGCAGCGGTTGAAGACAGGTGCACCATCGACGTGCAGAACGCCTTAGTACACAACGTCACCGTGCCCCCACGTGGGCAATGGGGATGAAGTGTCTTGCCCAAGGACACAACAACTGCAACAGATGCCGCATGGCTGCTACATTGGGATGGTGTCAAGTTTAAAACATCGTTTATACCTGTGATTTCTACTTGAGAGAAAATCCACCTCGGGCGTTGGTTTCGGGTCCTATTTTACCAATAAAAATAAAACTAGTTTATCGAAATAAACAAGCACTGCCCCATTTCCCTGGATTCTCACGGAAAGTTGTAATATCACGCAAGTAATTTCCGTCAGTGTGTGAAGTATTATAACAGCTACACGGACAGTAGATGATGAAAAAAAACTACATTGTATTTATATAAATAACACCCATTTGAGCGAGTGAGCTTCCACTATCAAAAATCACGTCCCTTGAGTATCTGCTTCCCTTGAGTATCTTCGGTAACAATTTTACCCAACGATATTATACATTTATTTATTGGTGTTTAAGGTGACATACTTATGCACAATGGCTAATCGTGACAGTGTAACGGGCAGAGGAAGCCGGAGTACCCGGAGAGAATCACCGAACCTCGACGAGCAACCGTCAGCTCCGCAACATTCTAACTCTGTTCAAGCACCGCTCAAGCAGGGTTAGAGTAGTTGAAGAATGTGCACCATCGACGTGCAGTACGCCTTAGTACACGGCGTCATCGTGCGCCCATGTAGGCAACCGGGATAAAGCGCCTTGCCAAAGTACACAACGAGGGTCGTCCCGGGCTGGGATCGAACAGTCTACCACTGAGCCACCGCGCCACTTACCCCCTATAACAGCGCAACTTAATAAATCAAATTTTTAACTCTCCTTGTGTTGACAATCAAAACTCCGTCTTCCCTCACTCACTTGAAAAAAACTCAAAAGTATTCAATTTCTTTTTTTTTAACGAAATCCTCAAACACCAACAATTGCTGAAATTGAAACCATTGAAGACATCATTGTCCACGCCTGCAATTTTGAAAATCACAGGACGACGACCAAGGTTTTCCTGAAATAAGGTTCAGGCGGGCGATTTCCCCCTCACTTTAGTAGTCATTTCACTACAATGGTAAACTCTCTACCTTTTTACCCTTTGAACCCTAGTGGTATCTTCCATGTCAGCTGAATGACAGCAACTGGGAGAGTCCAATGGTCAATACAGTCTATCGAGAGTTTTGATAAACTATTGAGCATAGTTAACTATAAAATGCCTACAACGGGGCTTTCTATCGATATGCAAGGTCACAGTCAACACCAATGACTATATCATTTCCGTAACACAGCTATTATTTATTTATTAATTTATTTATTGGTGTTTAAGGTCACATTTCTGCACAATGGCTTATAATGAACACGACAGTTTTACCGGTGGAGGAAGCCGAAGTATCCGGAGAGAACCACTGAGCAACGGCGAGGACTTGTCAGCTCCCCAACATACTAACTCCAGACAAGCAGGGTTAGCATTGGTTGAGACAAGTGTACCATCGGCGTGTAGTACGCCCAACGTGGGCAATGGGGGTGAAGTGTCTTGCCCAAGGACACAACGCGGTTGGGGTAGGCTGGGATTCAAACCGAGGACCTCTCGGCTTGCAGCCTGCATCTCTACCTACTGAGCCACCGCGCGACCCATAACATAGGTATAAATTCAAGTCAAGCCTTTACCTAACGCGAAAAGCAGAAGACACTTGCAAAATGAACTTCTTGAATAACTATTTTTTTTTATTTTTTTGTCTCAAAAACATAGGTTATGTCCCCTCATTGACGGGCCAAAATCTATGTTTTTGAGACAAAAAATGAAAAAATAATGAAAATTAATTGGAGATTTTTAGCTCAACTTTGGCGAAGCCAAATTTGAGCTTATGCCATGGCCAGTTGTCCGTCTGTCCGTCTGTCCGTCAACAATTCAATACGGCTCGGGCTAGAGGCCGTATTTATGAACCGATCTTTACGAAACTTCTTGGATATCTTTGTTTTGACCGTGGGACGAGAACGAGTGTTTTGGGGTCCGATCCGAAATTCAAGTTGCTCGCTGGCGGCCATTTTGTACAAACTTAGGTACAATTAGATTTTCGCGCAGAACTTCCATATGAAAGCACTGATTTGAATAATTTGTGTATGAATGTTTAGTACCATGGGATACATCACATATAATACGGGGTTTTTTCTCGTACGTAAATTATGCAAATTAGACTAACTTTGATATCTTTAGTGGTACTTTCAGCACTGTAAGTGCAAATGCCAATACGGCTAGAGGCCGTATTTATAAACCGATCTTTACGAAACTTCTTGGGTACCTTTGGTATCACCGTGGGACGAGAACAAGTGTTTTTGGGTGCGGTCCGAAATTCAAGATGTCCGATGGCAGTCATTTTGTACAAAATTAGGTGCAATCAGATTTTTGCACAGAACTTCCATATGAAAGCGCTGATTTGAATAATTTTTTTATGTGTGAATGTTTAGTATCATGGGATACATCACATATAATACGTTTTTTTTTTCTCGTGCAGAAATTATGCAAATTAGATGAACTTTGATTTTTTCAGTGCTACTTACACACAGTAAGTACACATGTCAATATGGCTCGGGCTAGAGGCTGTATTTATCAACCTATCTTCACGAAACTTCTTGGATACCTCTGTTATCACCTTGGGACGAGAACGAGTGTTTCTGAGTGCGGTCCAAAATTCAAGATGGCTACCATTGGCCATTTTGTACCGAGATTAGGTCTAATCAGTTTTTTGTACACAACTTCTATACGGCTCAGGCTAGAGGCCGTGTTTATGAACCGATCTTTATGAAACTTCTTGGGTACCTTTGCTATCACCGTGGGATCTGGTCCGAAATTCAAGATGGCCACCAGCAGCCATTTTGTATCAAAATTAGTGCAATCAGTCTTTTGTACAGAACTTCTGTATGAAAGTTCTGATTTGAATAAATTTGTGTATGAATGTTTAGTAACAGGGAATACATCACATATAGTACAGGTTTTTTTCTCGTGCAGAAATTATGCAAATTAGATGAATTTTAATTTATTTAGTGCTACTTATACACTGTAAGTGCACATGTCAATACGGCTCGGGCTAGAGGCTGTATTGATCGACCGATCTTCACGAAACTTCCTGGGTACCTTTGTTATCACCTTGGGACGAGAACGAGTGTTTCTGAGTGCGGTCCAAGATTCAAGATGGCTGCCAGTGGCGATGTTGTACCGAAATTAGGTCCAATCAGTTTTTTGTCACAACTTCTATACAGCTCGTATTTATGAACTGATCTTCACGAAACTTCTTGGGTACCTCTGTTTTCACCTTGGGACAGGAATGAGTGTGTTTTGGGGTGACTTTTTTTATCAATGTGCTATAAGAACAAATATTTGGGGGTTCAGTCAGACCCACTCTGGGACTCAAAGATTTTTTTTTTGTTTAACGTTTAATTGTCAACCACCTTTACAATACTTTCCCTATACATTTGTTACAGGCTACGGCCAGTATTTATGTACAGACCGTTACAATACTTTGTATGTACCTTTGTTATCAGGTCATTACCTAGATGTTTGTCATTGCTGTGTCTCATACTATACATGTACATGTCTTAAACAAGTTGTGCTACAGTGTCATTGACACTTTCATTTAGATTAGAGCTGACCGGTTTGACCGTAACGTTTGGTAAAGGGTTAAGTCAATCGTTTAAAACTAGCCTATTTATTTATTTATTTATTTATTTATTTATTTATTGATGTTTAAAGTCACATATTTATGCACAATGGCTAATCATGACCGTGACAGTTTTACGGGTGGAGGAAGCCGGAGTACCCGGAGAGAACCACCGAGCAACGACGAGCAGCTGCCAGCTACCCAACATCGTAACTCCGCACTGCAGCACAGGCAGGGTTAGATAAGTTGAGGACATGCGTACCATCGACGTGCAGTACGCCTTAGTACACGGCGTCATCGTGCCCCCACGCGGGCAATGGAGATGAAGTGTCTTGCCCAAGAACACAACGCGGTTGCCGCGGGTGGGATTTGAACCGAGGACCTCTCGGCTTGCAGCCTGCACCTCTACCTACCGAGCTACCGCGCCCCCTAACTAGCCTATTCTACCCATTTAGAGGAGTTTCACTCTGCGTTGAATACAGAGTCCTATTTTACCAGTAAAGTAGAACTTGATTACTACGAACACTTCTTCACTTTCTCAACAAAGGGCCCCTACACCGGATATTACCGATCACAATGGCCGCGTTCTCTACCTTGATAGACACCCCCATCCGAATTATCGCCCAAATCTGCTGATAAGGCTGTCGATTATGAATGGGTACAACAGATATGAATTCCCACTATACCTATCTTCAAGATGAAATAGACCCACAAGCTGTTAACGGTTGATTATTGAGAAAATATCGAATATAATACCGCTGATCACTTGAGAAATTGTGAACAGTAAGTTGAGACATGCAATTTACGATGCAATTTCGCTCGTTATCGCATTCAACTATGTGCTAATACATGGAATGGACAAAACTCCATCTACTGACATCGAATGCATCACAATATGTTCCAAGCATACCATTCAAAAAGTAGGGGATATCTAAACTGATGTTGATATTTTCGGAAAATGGTATTGGATACGCGTGATTGGACACATCAATATGTTACCAAATTCAGTGTGGATCATTAATGCCACTGGCCCACGAAAATGCCGTGCAGGTTTTTCGCACGAGCGCCGCGTTAATGTCTGGAGTGCGTTTTTAAATTTTCGTTTGTACTGGTCGAACTTTTTCGGAGGTCTCATCGTTCTGTTATTGGTATAAACTCGTTCATCAACAGTTTCTGGACGAAACGTAACTTTTGAGGTATTTGAAGACTAACACATGATGAACGTTTACGTGCCATTGGCGTGTTGGAAGCAGACAACAGACAGACTGCAGTGGCTCAAATTCTCAACGTTACTCAATTCGTGATTAGCAGGTTGTGGTAATATAAATATATTTATTCATATATCTCACTCTTTTAAATTATCCCCTATTTTTTTAATAGTATATATCATGTAATGCAGGTAAATAATCTGAATTGGTGTACGGCAAATTACTCCGTTTTACTATTTTACTGTCGTGCAAATTACCACCATTTCGATCTCCTTTTCAATTACCATCACACAATGCTATGTCATGCATAACTAATATATGTGACCCTTTAGCGAAGTTATATTATATTCACGGAGACCCCTTGTATAGTATAGCCTCTTACTCCGCTGAACTATGCGTGTTTTTCAGGGCACATCAGTGCGGTTTTAAAATATGGTGTTAAAATTACATGTGCATATCTTATTTGCAATACTGTGCAAATTTATTGGAACAATATTGCCCATTACGGCACATCTACTCGTACACATTCAACAATGGAGATAAATATGAAATGCCAGTTTGCTAAGGCTGTAACGGTTAATACATTCATTACGATATAATATAGCACTCACAATAATTCTATATGCGGATACGTTTAACGTTCAATGTCATGGCTAATAGCGTGCGGGCAGAAAAGAGACAATGAGGGGGTTAACTTCATTAATGTATTTTAATGTCACGATTCAAAATATAGCGGCTCGCGTGTAATAATGGCTGGAGGCTATTGTACTCCAGTCCTCCTGTTCACATCGCGCAACACGGAAAACTGGCCGCTTCAACGACCAACTTCTCATTTCGCCTTCTTTCGGGACACGAGAAAGTAAGCTATGGACATTTCAGATAGATCTGTCGATGGTGATGCATACGACACCGTGGAAATTGATTCCGACAGTACTTGTACGATTTGTTGTTACAAACCTAGACGATATGATCTGCGCAATTCGGAATCTGTCCGCCTTGACCTGCTGCAACTTCAGATTTTGTTATGTGATCACACTGGGAAATCGTTTAAATTTAAACACGGACTCACTTTGCATCAGACTAACGGGAATATAAGCACACTTGCTCGTTATGTGGAAAAGTCTACAACCAGTCAGTACTGTTCAAATACCATTGTACATTGCATGTAGAACTTAAACTCGGCAGGTGTTTCCAGTGTGAGGCGAATTTCATTCATCGTTAACCAAGAAGAAGGCGACCCCTTTTGCACTGACCTGGTTTGGCACCACAGCCAAGTCTTTGCAGAATGGAAACGTTCCAAGTCTTTCAAGCACAAGATATGGCTTTATGATGAAAATGATTTTGAATCTTTAAATCTTGAACTCGCTCAGACCGGCTGGTCTGGTTTTCTGTTCAGTTACCCATGCCTATTATTATTAGGTCGTGCGGAACGCTCCCTTGGATGCCTGGCATCCATATTCATCCCACATAAGATAATAGTATCACGACAAAACGATGCGCCATAGATGCACAACGAATTTAGATTACTAATACGCCAAGCTAAGCGAATACACAGCCTTATCAAATACCCAAATACTCCACAGGCATGGGCAAAGTATTGTAAAATAGGTAATCTAGAAATATCACTTGTCAGAAAATCAAAGAGAGATAAACAACAAAAAAATAGAGAACATTTTTAATAATTCTTCTCTTCCCTCCCCCCCCTCCCCCACCCCGCCCCCTCCCATTACTGGTGGAAAACAATAGACAACTGATTGGTGACCAAAAATCCTTCATTCCAGTCTCACAACACAAAGAGAGTCTATTGTCGACCAATCTTTACAAAACGGAGGCATTTAATAACTACTACTGGGGGCGCGGTGGCTCAGTTGGTAGAGGTGCAGGCTGTAAGCCGTGAGGTCCTCGGTTCGAATCCCACCTGCGGCAACCGTGTTGTGTCCTTGGGCAAGACACTTCACCCCCCATTGCCCACGTGTGGGCACGGTGACGCTGTGTACTAAGGCGTACTGCACGTCGATGGTGCACCTGTCTTCAACCAATGCTAACCCTGCTTGTGTGGAGTTGGTATGTTGGGGAGCTGACAGTTGCTCGCCGTTGCTCGGTGGTTGTCTCCGGGTACTCCGGCTTCCTCCACCCGTAAAACTGTCACGGTCATGGTTAGCCATTGTGCAGAAATATGTGACCTTAAACACCAATAAATAAATAAATAAATAAATAATAATGGCTGCTACTTCAACTTCTGCTCGATATCCCAGAGCATATGGGCCTGACAATATCAGTCCACGCGTTCTTAAAGAATGTTCTAACGGCCTAAAATCATTAACGCTAGTCTCCAATAAGTTTGTAGCTGAATGTTACTTTCCTATCGAATGGAAACTACTGACCCATTTCTCCGTTGAGCTGTCTGGGCTAACGTTTTGAAAAATATATCTTCAAAACGGTTTTTAACATTCTCAACACTAATTCCCTTCTCAAATCATTTCAGCCAGACTTCACACCTGCCGATCCAACGGCATTCCAGCTCACGGAAATATATAACCCTATTACTTGCACTTTAGATGAAAGTAAAGAAAAACGTTTCGTTTTTCTGTGACGTGAGTAAAGCAACCGGTAAAGTCTGGCATAATGGGCTACTATACAAAATGTAAATGATGGGCATTAAAGGTGAACTTCTTAAATGGTTTGAGTGTTACTTGAGTGGTCGGCATCAACGGGTGGTAATTCAAGCAGAATCCCCATCCTGGAAGACTGTAACTGCAGGCGTCTATATCAGGGATCTATACCTGATCCCTTGCTATTCATCATTTATATGACACTTTAATGACATTGTTGTAGTAGTAGGCTGTTTGTGGATACCACTTCTCTTTACCTCATCGTCGACGATACCATCCACACAGCTAAGTTATTAGGGAATGATATATTTCAGATAAACTCTTGGTCAACATAATGGCTATGTGATGTAAATCCTAAAAAAAATACCCGAGTCCATGGGAATATCAGGAAAAAAACGAGAAACCGCTGCACCCATTACTACAAATGTCAATTACCGATATCAAGACAGTAGGGCACCATACACACCTCGGAATAACCTTTAATAACTCCGGATACTGCACATACGTGATATAACGACCACAACGTGATATAACGACCTCAGCGTGGAAAACCTCGGAAACAATTTACCTAGCATTTATACGCCCGGTCCTAGAATACTCCGACACAGTCTGGGACAATTTCACCAACCGAGAAAGCTAAAACATCGAACAAATTCAGTTAGAAACAGCAAGTGTTAGTAAAGGTCTTTTATACGCGGAGACTGGTTTGGAGCCTCTGGAAGGAGACGCGAAAAAAATTAATCAATTCTTCAAAATGTATCACTGTCTTGTCCCTGCATACCTCCCATGCCTCACTCCCCAAATGTTATCTGCAACACACGATTAAAACTTGCGTTGTAGTACGGATTTGAAAATGTCAATATGTCGCACCCAATCGCATCAAAGATCTTTCCTGCCATCGATGACACAGCTTTGGGATACAGTACCTAGTAGAATTCGCGAAAATAACTTCACATCCAACTTCTCAGCATATCTCAATCGAAACAAACGGCTTGTTGCAAACTACTTTTATCACGACAAATTACGAAAAGCATAGATACTCCAGGTTGTGTCTGTCTTGTAGCAACCTAAACGACCATTTCTTCACCAATCACCACTCTACAATACCCTTATGTGTGAAACTGTGGCTCATTGTTTTTTCAACTGTCCTTTCTACTTCACTGAAAGAAACTCTACTTTAGGCTAAATAGCATATTACCTAATCTCATAAAGGGGAGCATTCATTCTTCCCACGAGATCAGTAAGGCAATATAATTCAAATGTGTACAAGAATTTATCACGTGACAAAACGTTTTTAGACTCCTCTATATTTAGAAGCGTTAATATGCCGACACAAAACTAGCCCCACGATGAACACTAGCCAATGGAAACAGTGCTAGCTTGCTGGGGTAGTAACACCTCTAAGACAGTAGTCCTACTTTACTGGTATCTTGGGAACTGGCAACAAATACTTCGAGTGTGCTAGTTATTCTTGTGCTGTGTGCGTAAGTGTGCTCGCTAGCGTGCCCAAGTGAATGTACTTGTTTACGCACACCAACCTGCTCGCATGAAAGCGTGCGCATGTGCACGACAGAAGGAGAACTGAAATAGATGGATGGAATGCGCATGTCCCTCTAATCATCGTGGACCTCCTGTCTAGTTTAACTGGGCACTCCTGTTATTACTTCCCCTCTTCTTTAATCTCGTTTTCTTCTTTCTTTATTTTTCCTTTCCCATTTCTTTTATGTAACAGATTTATTTCCCGCATATCTAGTTTAAACCTATGTCTATATTGGAACATTATACGCCTTACTCGCCATAAATACATTCACGTGTGTTTGATGTGATATCTGGAGACAGCTTACATAAGATTTATGCTTGCTGCTGAACCCATTGTCTCTAGTTATATCATTGTTCTTAATATAATTTCACTTTCGGTTTCATTAAATGATGTAATTTTTCACGATGGAAATAAAATAATGTTTAAATTAAGACGACTTTTAGCTCAGCTGGAACCGACCAAAGGCCCATGGCGTACCAACAAATTTGATAACGTGTTTTTAAATTTTCCTGCTTCCACTCCACATACATCCAATCCCACCCCACCCACCCATGGCGTCCATAATATGCCTCACAATGTTGTCGAATGAAGCTGTTGGTTGACCACAAAGTGAGCATCTATATGGCTTCATAATTTCTGAAAGTAGAGGAAATAACAATTTTAGTGATTAATCCACGACTAATCTTTACAATAGGCATAAATATGTATCAACTTGCATTCAAGTTAATCATTTTGTTTTTGTAATTAACAATACATCTCAAAACACTCATTAGCATTGACCATTGTGTCGGACAGATCACAGATGTCACTCACACTGATCAATTAGGAGTCCTGTGGCTCAGTGACAGACTGTTGGACTTCTACGGTAGAGGTCCCGAGTTCGATCCCCGTCCGGGACGACCTGCGTTGTGTCATTGGGCCGGTAGCCTACATGGGGGCACGATGACGCCGTGTACTAAGGAGTACTGCACATCGATGATGCACATGTCTTCAACCGCTGCAACCTTACTTGAGCGGAGCTTTGAACAGAGTTAGAATGTTGACGAGCTGACATTTGCTCTTCGATGCTCTGTGGTTCTCTCGTGGTACTCCGGGTTCCTCCACCCGTAAAACAGTCACGGTCACAATTAGCCATTGTGCATAAATATGTGAACTTAACCCTTTACCCAACGTAACGGCCAAAACCGGCCAGCGCTATTCCCAAATATCGCCAATTAATTTTCAAAATATTTTCATTTTTTGTCTCAAAAACATAGGTTATGACCCCTCGTTGGAACGAGCTCGTTCCAACGAGGGGTCATAACCTATGTTTTTGAGACAAAAAATGAAAAAAATTAGTTATTCAAGAATTTTTTTTGCAAGTGTCGTCTGCTTTTCATGTTAGGTAAAGGGTTAAACACCAATAAATAAATTAATAGATCAATTATTTTAGTAATTTGCCGCACAGTGGATAGATCAGGCAGGTTGCAATTTGCTCGCCAGTATTTGAGTAATGTGCCGTACAATATTTGAGTAATATGCCTTACAGTGGCATTTTTCTATTTTCAGCATTTGGGACAACATATGGCATTTTGGGAGAAACTTATCTTTTAGGCGATCAATGTGTGTTAGTATAGTTCACGAATACAACATTTGCATCACTGAAAGAGGTCGAAATTAGCGCAATTTGTTAGAGGGATGCAGTAAATTAAAAAAAAAACGTTATCAGCTACATTCACCTTTAATTTGCTTGAAATTCCTTTGAATAGCGCGCTAGAAAAATATTTGACGATAAATTTTTAT
The DNA here is from genome assembly GCA_031216915.1 of Pictodentalium vernedei. NCBI lineage: Eukaryota > Metazoa > Mollusca > Scaphopoda > Dentaliida > Dentaliidae > Pictodentalium > Pictodentalium vernedei. Next base: position 447,679,717 of record CM062290.1, on the reverse strand, counting down.
TATACTAACTGTTTGTCGAATATGCGATTATTAAATTCTAGGAAAAAAATCCTATAATTTGTCAATATAAAAGTCTCCTCGAATAACGAAGTGGATGAATGTCCGCCAGATCCGTGAAAACAGCTGTACGCGATCCGTAATATCCGGTGCCGGGTCCCTACTGTGTTTCTGGGGTTCCCGATTAGGACAACGGGACTTTGAAAGACATTACGGAATTGGAGAAGGAGATTTAATATATGATCAGGACGTTAGACAGAAAATCAAACTACACTGGTCGTGCTATGTAAAATTAACTGGAACTGAAATATTCCAAACAACTGTCATGGTTCAGTATTCCAGCACGAGCATCTCATGTTACCAAGTAATAGGTGGTTGTGATGAATCAGCTAACCGGTTACACGATTTGGTTTGTGATTCTGAAGACGAGTTGGAGCAACTTTCTGAAATACCGTTCATAAAATTAGGTTCGTACTCGATCTAGATGTTAAGAAGTGGTTAAATATTTTCAGTAGCAGAAAGTAGGTTCTTCATAAACTTCTCACCTTTCGAAAATATGTCGAATAACCAATCGGACAGGAAAGCATTGGACTCGGACCAGAACTTGTCGTCGCATTTTCGTAGTCCAATATAATGCTCAGCATCAAACTTGTCAAACAATTGTTGTCTAGACACTGAATCCATATTCTGTCCAACCCTGAAAAATTAATTTCCATAAGATCTTCGACTAGAAAGGTTACAACAGATCCAGGCACAGAAATGTCTGATTGTTCATGACTGATTGTTTGTGTCTATCAAATATCAAAAGTGTCGGGGTTTCAAGTAAAAAGAGTTCAATAGAATACAGTACGAGACGCAGTTGCAAGTTGCACGAGAAATATTGTATTTTTTATGTGATTCTGAACACTGTTTGGAACAAGAAAATAAAATCATTTCTAATCGGCATGATTCTGCAATTCAATTCAACTGCATTTAGACTGCGATTTGTGCATGTCTCAACCAAGCTTCCTGGAGCCAATACTATAAAACTTTTACAGCTGTATTTTTTTCATATATTAATGGAACTTATTAAAATGAATCATTAACATTTTAAAAGATATGGTAATTTGCAAACTACCATTGTACAAATATTGAACATGATGTGTTTTACTGACAAATATATACAATTACTCTTTCGTGCTCTAATTATGGATAACCCAATCACTAAGTATTTAATACGCCTGCAAACCACTGTGGTTTTATTACTATCAGGGAACTTTGTAGCGTTTATCACAAACCCACGTTTGTTGCGAGCCTTTATTCCTATTGGTAATGCCTTCAAAAATTAGGTCAAACCAAGTCTTGATTGAGCAACATTTCTTGTTTTGATTCAAAGTAAAAGTATTATTTAGTTCCACTTTTCCAACCAAAATATTCCAGACCACTGCTGTGATGAGTCTATAATCATAATTGTTTAACAAACAAACATATGTGATGGTATTGGTATAGGCATTACAAATTCTGTCAAATTAAGTCTCGGTCATTTCTTTCGTTGAGTCAAAGAGAATGAATCTTTATGGTATGCTTTTGATTCAATCGTTTGGAATGTTTCAGGTGTCGGAAAAGCAAACAGTTGGTCCGCTTTTACGACCAACGACAATATTCCAGACGAGTGAATTTAAACAGGCGAATGGCTCTTCGTGGGCTAGAATTATTCCAGGCCATAGCAGGTTTGGCCTCTCTCTCATACAACTTTAGACTTCCAAGTCCAATTCTCATTAACAAGTACTGAAGCACGACTGGTCTGTCCCACACGTCATTAGTAGGAGAGGAATGGATAGATCCTTTTTTGTCTCACAGCGGCACAGGCCCGGAAGTGACGTCATAGTTACATGATCCAGTTACGTAATATTCGGGATAAATCTAATTACTGAAATAAACCCAACAGTCATCCCAAATCACAGAAAAACATACAAAACCACCGCAAAAGGCTCGGAATCCCCAGAATCCTCGTTTTGTTCATCAGTAATTCGCGTTCGATTGATCTCGAGTGCCTTTGCTAGGTCAGATACCGCCCCCCCCCCCCCCCTCAAAAAAAAAAAGAAAAGAAAACTCTGTGCATTTTCTAGGAATACCACAAACAGCACAATAATCACACCAAATCACTTAAAAAACACGCCAAACTATCGAAATGGATTTGGCGAATCCACCAACTAGGGCCAATAACAATAGCACATAGTGCGATAATGGGTGTTCGATTGAACTAAAGTAACTTAATGGTTCGGATTTCTGAAGAATGAGAGTAGTACGTAGCTCCATAAGGTATGTTCTCACGTTGGCTAACCTCAAATCTCCCTTTTCTCACACAAGGACCAGTGGAAGGAACACGTCACGTACAGAAGGGCTATTAAGTCAGCCTTGTTGTCACTCAGGCTTTTATGCTTTGGATTCAACAGGTATTGAAAAAAATAACAACTTTTTAATATTTTAATTTCTTTAATTTATATAACAATGGCATCCTTTTTTACCTCACTTGACTGAAAGTCAGTGTGAGCTATCGTCATCACTTGGTATGCATCGTATGTCGTCCATCATGCATTGTCCATTAATTTTTGAAACTTGTCTTTTCTTCAAAACCACTCGGCCAAATTCAAATATATATGGCACAGACCATTTTTTGGAGCATATCCTTTCTCCTTTGTTCAAATGATACTGCTGCCATGTTCGAGGTATGGTTAGTGCCCCAAAAGCCTAAAAATCTTCTCATGAGCTACCAGAGAGAATACCTTGACATTTGGTATGGAAAATCCTTTGGTGGTAAAGATTAAGGTTTGTTAAATTTGTAGGTCTTGGGCTCTCTGTGGGAACATGCTCATTTTGGACTCTACCCTAAATTCGGAATGTAGCGTAATTGGTTCACGAGTAGCTGAATGCTGCTTGGAAAATCTTTCACAGCCTCGTAAATCAAAGGAGCTAAAATAGAAAAAAACATCAAACGCCAATAAATAAAAAAACTGCACAGATTAGAATATTCTTTTTTGGTTTGAAGCTTCCTCAGGACATGTGGAATCTGATGGACCAAACCATTGCTATCGGTTTTGTCATGGAGTGCCATATGGGGATGCCAAATTTAACCTTGTATGCTGTGGGAAAATGCTGAGTCGTCCTCTTAAACTCCATCAACTAATTTGAAGCTTCTCTTCTTTAAAACTAGTGGGCCAAATTCATGCATATATGGCACAGACCATATTTGGAACACACCCTTTCTACTTTGTTCAATTGAAGCTGCTGCCATTTTCGGGTTTGTGTTAATGCCCCGAAAAGCCTAAAATTCTTTTAAGACCTTCTCATGATCCACCACAAGGAATGCTTTGATATGAATCTTTCTCTGGTGGTGAAGATTAGAGTTTCTTCAAGAAAAGTTGCTAGGTTAATATTTGGGCTCTCTGTGAAAGCATTCCCATTTTAGGCTTCATCCAAAATTTCTGTTTTAAGAACTGATGAGCTAATTTGAACCAAATTTTGCATGTAATTTAATTGGGTCATTAGTACTTGACTGATGCCAGAAAAAATGAAAGTGTCAATGACACTGCAGCTTAACTTGTCCAAGAAGGGACTGGACTAAATGGAAAGATCCCGTAACGCCAAGTCATTCACTTAAGTTTCCATAGAAAAGACATCACACTTAAGCTATATATGTTATCTGAAAAAATCGGGTAAGGGGTGTACTAATGGAATTGGTGACAATTTATATCTCAAATCCAAGAAAGCCGGCACCGGACGGCCATCTTTTTCAATGGAATGCGGAAAAATTTCACACCTTCCATCTAGACACCACACCAAAACTACAGATGAAATCTGAAAAAGAATGGGTGAGAGATGTGGCTTGCAGGGTGTGCTAATGGAATTGTTGACACTTCATAGGCAAAATCCAAGATGGCTGCTGGCAACCATATTTTATAACGAAATTCAGACAAATTTGCTAGCTCCCATCTAGACATCACACCGAAGCTACAAATGAAATTCAAAAGCGATGCGCCCTGTGGGGTGTGCTAATGGAATTGTTGACAATTTATATCCAAATCCAAGATGGCTGCTGGCGGCCACGCTTTTCTGCAAAATTAGGAAATATTCGACAGCCATCTGGATATCACACTGAAAGTACAAATAAAATTTGAAAAAGATTGGGTTAGGGTCTGTAGGGTGTGCTAATGGAAATGTTGACAATATCTAAGATGCCCGCTAGCGGTCATATTTTTCAAAATTTGTGAAAATTCGATAGCTTTCCATTGCCCGAAAACCACATATCAAACTTTGGACTGACCAAGTGAGAGCCGCGGCTTGTAGGATGTGCTAAAGGAATTGTCGGACAGTTTCTATCCAAATCCATGAAAGTTGCTGGCATCCACCTTTTTCAACAAATTCAGAAAAGAAAAACAATCTCTCCCATCTAGACAAGACGCCAAAGCTACATGTGAAATTTGAAAATGGCCGGATGAGAGATAAAGCCTGCAGGGTGTGGAATTGTTGACAATTTATATGCCAAATGTAAGAAGGCCGCTGGCGGCTATGTTTTTTAACGAAATTCGAAAAAGTTTGATAGCTCCCATCTAGACATTGACCCAAAGCCACATGTGAAACTTGGGGCTGATCGGATGAGAGCTGCGGTCTGCAGGGTGTGCTAAATGAATTGTGGATGGAAAGACACACGGACGGACGACGGATCACAACCCATCCCAATAGCTCATACGTGACGTTGTCAAGTTGAGCTAATAAAACCGCTTCCATCTTCGAGCTGTGGTTAATGCCCCAAGAGCCTAAAAATCTTTAAATATCTACACGAGAGAATACCTTGATATTTGGCATGGAACTTCCTTTGGTGGTAAAGATTAAGGTTTGTTCAAGGAAAGTTTGTAGCTCTTGGACTCTCTGTGTGGCAATGGGAAAACACGGAGTCATCGTCTATCTTATGCTCCATCAACTTTGTATTCTTCTTCAGAAGCTTTGGGCCAAATCTAAACTAATCTGGGGTTACAAATCTTCTGTTCCTGAACTACATAAATAATGCTTTATTTGGTATGAAGCTTCCTTTGGTGGTGGAGATTGAAATTTGTTCATGGCAAGTTGGTACGTAAATATCTGCGCTTACTGTGGTAGCATGCCCATTTTGGGCTGCATCCAAATTTCTATTTCATAAACTGATGGGCTGATTTGAACCAAATTTGTCATGTAGTATAACTGGGTCATAACTACTTATCGCTGCCCCGTGGGAACCCAAGGAGCTACAAATAGCCCATATTTCAAAAACTGTATGGACCAGAATATTGTTTTTTGGTACGAGGCTTCCTCGGGACCAGTGGAATCAGCTGAACCAAACATATTTCAATCGATTTGGACATGGGGTGCCGTATGGGGATGTCCATTTTAACACAGTTAGCAATGGGGAAATGCCGAGTCATTATTTTTCTCGTGCTTCATCAACTAAGTATTCTTCAGAACCTCTGGATCAAGTCTAAACTAATTTGGAACAAAGCAACTTGGTGCAGTTCACTCTTCTGATTTTTTGCCCCAAAAGTTACAATGCCCCTCGGGGTGGGTTAATGCCTAGAATGCGTCAACCATCTTCTCATAAGCCACTCGCAATAATGCTTAGATTTCTGGTCTGGAACTTCCTTTTATGAATTATTCAAATTCGTGTTTTTTCAAAGGAAATCAGTAGGTCACAATTTCGGCTCCCTGTGGGAGGATGCCCACATTGGGCTGCACCCAAAAAGTCTATTTCCAGACCCAATGGGCTGATTTGAACCAAATTTGTTAAGTAGTTTAACTGGGTAATAAGTACTTGATTTATGCCCGAAAAAGATTTTGGGGGTGGGGTAGAGAGAACCACAAGTAAAAAACAATTGAAGGGACACTTTTGTGGCTTCACAGAACAAAATATTGCTCTTGCTGTCAATATGTTGCTAAGTTTATTGTGGATCATGAATGTCACCGGCCCACGGAAACATCGTGCAGGTTTTTCGCACAAGTGCCGCGTTAACCCTTTACCCAACGTAACGGCCAAAACCGGCCAGCGCTATTCTCAAAAATCGCCAATTAATTTTCAAAATATTTTCATTTTTTGTCTCAAAAACATAGGTTATGACCCCTCGTTGGAACGAGCTCGACGAGCTCGTTCCAACGAGGGGTCATAACCTATGTTTTTGAGACAAAAAATGAAAAAATTTAGTTATTCAAGAATTTTTTTTGCAAGTGTCGTCTGCTTTTCATGTTAGGTAAAGGGTTAATGTCTGTGGGATACGTTTTGAAATTTTCATTTGTACTGGACGGGCTTTTTCGGAGGTCTTATTGTTCTTTTCTAGGTATGAACCCGTTCATTGATAGTTTCTGGTCGAAACGTAACTTTTGAGGTATGCGAAGACTGACATGTGACGAACGTTTACGTGTCGTTGACATGTTGGAAGCTGGCAACAGACAGATTACAGTGGCTCTCAACGTCACTCAATCGATGATTAGAAGGTTGTGGTCACGCTACCGTCAGACAGGCAATGCTGATAACGGACATCGGTCAGGTCGTCCAAGGGCGACAATTGCTAACCAGAATCGTTCCATCCGAACCACAGCATTACGTAACCGCCATCAAAGTGCCTTAGAAATTAAACACCAACTGCACTGAGCGACAGATGTGCGAGTCATTGCTCAGACAATCTGAAATCGCCTACACAGCTGGAATTTGTATGCTCGACGACCTCGAATAATTCTACCTTTGACTGAACGTCGCATCGCAGTAAGGCGTAATTAGTGTGGAGCACGGCAGCATTGGGACAATCGTCGGTGGAGCAAGGGCATGTTTTCCGATGAATCGAGGTTCACTCTTGACTTCCAGGACAAGCGAAACAGAGTGTGGCGGCGGCGAAACGAACGATACCATGACGAAACCGTTAGGCAGCACGATCATTTTGGAGGTGGATCGGTTATGGTATGGAGAGGCATAACCATGACAAGCAGAACAGCATTACATGTCATACAAGGGCCTGTCACATAGCAATACTTACTGCCGTGACAACATTAAGCAGCTCATGTGGTGCCATTTACGCGACGTCACGGCCTTCGATTCATTTTCCAAGATGACAATGCAAGGGCACACAGCGCCCGTGTCGCTACGTAGTTCCTGCATGGGCAGAGCATCACTACAGTGCCTTGGTCAGCACAAAGTCCAAACCTTTCACCAATCGAGTATGTCTGGGATATGCTTGGCAGGTACCTACGACAACGCCAACACTCCCCCCCCCCCCCCCCCCCCTACCAATGTCCAGGAACTTCCCGCAGCACTGCGGGAAGAATGGAATAACATCATTCAAGCAAGCTGATATTCGACGTTTGGTGAGGAGTATGCCACATCGGATACCCGCTGGCCTCGCGAACCGAGGAGGATTTACAAGGTATTGAGGTCTTGGGCAGAATGTGGTAAATTCTCTGACTGACCGTCCGTGTCTTCTACAGCTCATTGTTTGGAATGTGTGTATTATATTTTTGCTTTTGTGGTTCACTATGTAACCTTAAATGAAAACAGGATTTCCTCTGTGAATGCCTTTTGCTAAAATGAACCTTTAATATGTACATTTATGTTATGGGGAATCACTCGGTAAGCTACCGAGAGGAACACAGACGTAACATCTCCATCTTTCTTATATAAACTCAGCATCGCAGCTGATTGATAATATATATCATACCCACAGAAATAAACCTAATCAGCAAATATAACTTTGGGTTTACCAAACTCTCGATACACTAATTGTTCAAGAAAATAACCACTTGCAGCTCGATTAAGCGAACGAAATCAAGGATCTCAGGGAGCTCAATCACGCAAACTCAAACTAAATTTAATTCAACCGTGCTAGGATATAATCTGCCATTATATTTCGATGCTTACCAACTGTCGTAATTTTCACCGTCTGATAGGTTTTATATCGACCGCCAGAGCTCCAGGACTCTGTCATTCGAAATATAACACACTCAGCTCTACAGCCTGTTGATTTTAACATTATCATTAAAATGCATTAAATTATATAGGAATTAAGCATTAACGATAAATATATTTCAGTCTAAGAATTTACCTAGTTATACCTCGACTGAAAGCCCTTCAGGAGCTCTGTCACTCAAGATAAAACGTTGTAGACTTTTGTAACTATATAGAGTGAATATATTTTATATGTCGGACCATACTAACGAACATTACCTATGAACAATTATGAAAATACATTAAATTCAACACTACTTCTATCATGACAGCATGAGCTCCTTCGCAATAAATAATGCAATAGGCAGCGTATCAGTGCGCGCCGAACGCTTACAAATTATCGGCTAAATTAAGTTTTAAACACAGCTTTTGAAAGTGCTGAAGCTGACACAGTCTTCCTATAGACACTTCAGTGTCTTTTTTCGGCTTACCAGCCCATTTACTCCAGTCTAACGGTAGCGCTGCTTGCATTAGGTATATACATATATATATTTTGCTAATCTGCAATTATTCAATTTCCTTTTTAAATGTATTTTGGTCTTTACAACACGGTAAATTTTCTACTACTCTCAAAAATATTTACATTCGCTCCATAGCGTTACAACCGAAACAAAAAGATAATTTAAATATATGCAAAAATATTTTTGCTTTAAATGAAAACAAGATTTCCTCTGTGAATGCCTTTTGCTAAAATGAACGATTCGTACTGGCGTTCCACGGAATATATGGAAGGCGTTGCATAAGACTTTTGCATAACTTGTCATGGTAAAAATATCTGAGAAAGTCCGCTATCTTCACACTGGGATGGTGACATGAATGTGTGAAGGGTAATTGTTGTGTAAACATTAAAATGAAGTGATTAGTTGGGACCAGCTTGTACCAGTGGTGGCGCCGGGAGGGGTTGGTGGGTGGGTTTTCAGCCCCCCCCCCCCCCCCCCCCCCGTTTGAGATTTTTAGTCAGTCCGTCGGTGAGTCTCGTAAACTCGACTTCACGAGAAATTTCCGACAATCGAATGTAGATATCTCGTCTTGTGTCGAGAGGTATATGGTTCTTCTTTGTAAGTTGACAGCCTCATGATGATGGGTATTCACCGACCAAGAAGCTGTAACGTTGATTTCAGTGTTGCATTAAACATGTTTAAGTCGAAGTTTCCAAAATTCAAAATTTCTTTGTAATCTGTGTGCTTGAATCAAGTTGAATGGCATTTGTTACGCACAAGTTGTGTGCAGGACGTTAAGATTTATTTTATTTTATTTCCCTGAAATGTCGGGATATTATTGTTTGTTTAATCTATAAAACCAGTTTGACGAACGACATCAATGGAACCCGCGAGAATCACTGTTCTCTGTCAATATTCCAGTGTCGCAGGGTGGACTCGAACCCGCGCAGCACTGGAACTTTGATAGAGAATAGTGATTCTCACGAAATTCCTTAATGTCGTTCGTCAAACCGGCTTTATAGATGGAATATTTCCCGACCTTATTATAATATGTTTACGTTAAATAATCAACAAACATACTCAATTTGCTTCTATTTTGGTTCTCCAATTTTCATTCATTTTCCTTCGTTTGGGAGGTCAAATATTATAGCCGCCCTGTCGGAGAGGTCAGCCCCCCCCCCCCCCCCGTCGAGGAATCCCTGGCGCGTCCCCCCCCCCCCGGCTTGTACACGCTAAAACTAAAGTGTTAAAAACTACACTTGAAGTGCTGTATTTAACACTTACTAAGTGCTGAACTAGCTCTTTGTTCACGTGTAGATATCCCAGACCTTGACAGGTGTTACAATAATACCACTTGACAAGTGTAATGTCGCGACACTTAAAAAGAAACAACGCAGATGACGCGGATCAGGCTCGAACTCTAGCGCCTGATCCGCGTCATCTGCGTTGTGTCCTTTAAATTATGTACCCACCAAGCGCAACTCAAATTAAGGACGATTCTGGAAGAACTCCCAATGCTAGACACATGGGAAGTGCCATATATTCAAGTTCAGATGTCTGACGATTGGAATGTCTAAGTGCTTAAAGCAATGCACTTGGAGTGTTAAAAATCAAACCCTAAGAGTTAGAATGGGTTTAACACCTTGAAAGTATCAGTTTTAACACTTTAGTTTTTAGTGTGTTCAGGTGAAAAATATTGCATGTTGCTTTGGGTTATTTTGTAGTGGACATATTACATATTTGACTAATATCCTTATCTCTGAGTAATCCAACAGCTTCAATTTTAAATAAATGAGGTAATCAGTATTTAACACTTTACTGGTTTGTGATGATCAATATACTTCAACCCATAGTGTGCTGTGTAGTATGCAGCGTTATAGCATGTGTTCGTCAGACACCAAACTATCGCTGAAATCATCCACCAGATGCCACAGTGCAAACCCTCAACAGTTTTTCTTTTGAAAATATAAATATATTTCTAAATATATCTCACTTTTATCAAACATCCCCTACTTTCGTTTTTATAACGCAGTGAAACCTTTCAGTTCTGTCGTTCGCTAGTTCTTTCGGTGTTTTTGTACAATCATTTGTTAACATGAAGTCTAATGTCTTGAGTCGAGTTTTCGCCAATGCATACTTGGTGTGTTTCGGTGGTCTCTGTACTGGCGCTGTTTTCCTTTGAACAGCTATTAACCGAGGCCAATTCTCTCCACGTAGAAGCTGCTCCAGTACCGGTGGCTGAAAGACATGTAATAACGTTTCATATGAAATGCTCTCTATGTATTCTTAGGGATTTCTTAATTCCCTTTCGTTCAACGCCATCTGCATGAAACATGTGATGGTGAACGACCTTTAATCATTCTTCTTTGATTTTGTTCCTGCCTTCGGTTTTTGTTTCTCCTGTTACAAAGCTCCTCTTTGCAATATCCACTGCTTTGGTCACTTGTTCCCAATCTCTCGTGGTAAACTGGTATCCACGGTCGTTCATGAACAATTGAATCTGTAATTCGTTGTTGATTTTGAAAACGGTTATATTCGTAGACATCTTTCTAAGGCGATCGACGCACAAATAAGCTGAAAACCGAGTGTGCGCCTCTTTTATATTCTTTAATACAACGTCATCTGGTGGCAGGTTTCATCTCTGATGTCATCAGTCAATACGCCATTGTCAGTTAGATCGGTAAAAAAAGCTCTTGGGTATAGGAGTTGGGGGACCTGATGGAACCCCAGCGACTGAAGAACCCCTAAGGCTGCTACTTGCTATTCGCAATATCCCTATGGGTCAATGCTTGCCCAATGATACATAAAAATACGGCGAATAGTGAAACAGCGTTTTCACAGACAGGATGACACCACCCTACGTTCGGGGAAAACTCTATATTAACACTTCAATGTGATGGGGGAGCTCAAAAGCCAACAATGAGCAATGACTTAGAAAATAAAATACAAATCTCAACCACTACTAAATTTGTTTACAACAAACGAATGAATGCATATATATATGTGACACAACAGCAACATTTGACATACACGAATATCTCTATCTTTATGGCTCGCAATCTCTAACTTTGTCTCAAGCTGAAATCTCTTAGAATCCAAGCTAGCAGAAAATGAGCAACACTATAGAATAATCTCCCTGGAAGTGTTCAACTCAGTTTCACTTTGAATTTCACTTCAGTTAACTCAACTTACCACTGCAATAAAGTTCAAACCAGTGAATTTCAACTTAGCGCTACAAGTACTAGGCTCCTTTCCGTACAGAACAGAACAGTATCAAACAAAATAAAGTTCACACATAAGTAATATGATATAACCCCTATTACTAAGTCAGAAAACCCTCATTAAAATTGTGTTCCTGTGCTCTCTGCACCACACAATGTTACCACAAATATATCGGTATTTGTCTTCTCAAATCTTGACCCTCTAACTAACATGGGCAAAATGAGGACTTTCTTCAGTAGCTGCAACTTAGCATGCTCAGTGTTAAGGCTCAAACATCTCAAAGTGTACCTGTGCTACATGCACGACAAGACTGGTAATAAACTGCGTTTACGTGCCCTCTGCACAACACAGAAATCCAATGTATTGGTGCTATCTGCAGTCTGCACCACACTATAAACAGTATAACATGCACTTATAGACATCAATAATTCAAACTGCGTCTCCGTGCACTCTGTGCACCACACAGTAGTCCTAACAATTACAAACACCAAAATCACAAATCATAACTCAGTGAATCATAACACTTAATACTATTGATCCCAATTTTAAATTTTTGCTGTTTATACTCTTCAAACTCAGTATAAATGGCTCCCAGAAATAACAAGTGGATTTCAGATATATATTATGCATAAAGTACTGCAGAAGCAAACAATTCAGCTCTTATAATAACCAAGATACATACAAATAAATGATTATAGCGCTTCAAATCTTAATCACTAAAATCTATAATGGAGCCAATATTGATTATACTTATTTTCAACAACTAAATAAAATCTCGCAATATCTATCAAAATCTACATCCATTTCATTCAACTTTATACAGTGCAAATGGAGTGACCACAAACAGAATTTTGTAGTCAGTTATTTCTTAAATTCAACAACAATCTAATCTTACTTGACCAGTGGTATTCCCACCAGAACTGCCACTCAGCATGCACTACTAGTGAAATAATCACCTACAGTTTCTTATCAACCTACCTTACAATTGTTTACTACAGGCTTGCACTACAGTGGAAGACCCTAACTCGGATAAAATACTCTCTATTTTAATCTTTCCCAAGAGATTTGGGAAAGAAAAGTGATGTAAAAACACCACGCAAAAAAGCCAAAACTGGGTCGAGCGTCATCGGCGAACACCCAATAAGGGTCGCTCTTCTTCCACGACTTCCGTTAACCAGTGCGCAAGCAGTCATCAAAACGCTCTTCTTTTGTCCGCGCAACGTGGTTGACGTGTCGCCATCATTATGATACAGTGATAATTCAGCTCACCGATAATGGTTTTCTTGTGACTGGATTATGGATCTGAAGATCGTATAATAACAGAACTATGTTTTATATATTCTCGTTACTATTTGCAACCATATTCTCATCGTATTTTATTTATATATTCCGTTTTCGCGAATGTTTTTTCGACATCGTGTCAACGCGGTTCGGCAATGAAATTTTTCGGTTGATACATTTTTATTGTTATTGGAGTTAGATATCAATGAGGGACTGTCTGGATAGGATTTATTCACTCTGTTGAGGGCTGAATTTCTGTTTTTTAGGTCCCTGTCGGCCGTCTGGGTTCTGTCGTGTACCCACCGGTTATTTTTTCTGCCACCTTCTCTCGTAGTTGAGGGTGTTCTTCTAATTTCTGTATCTGTTAAGTTTACCTTTTTCTTCTACTGCTCTCACCTCTGTTATTTCCAGTTCGGTTCGCCTCGCCTTTGGTGCGTTCTCGTGGCTGTTCCTCCCGCATCCGCGGGGGGCGGGGGGCGCTGTCGTTTCGGGACCTCCAGACTCAACCACGTCTGGTGTGAGTTATATCCCCTCCGTGGGGATCTGCAGCTCCTCTCGCACCCGCGTGGGATGGGGAACGCTGTCGTTTCGGGGCCTCCCGACTCGACCACGTTTGGTGAGAGTTACATCCCCTCCGTGGGGGATGTGCAGCTCCTCCCGCACCCGCGGGGGCGGAGAATGCTGTCGTTTTGGGGCCTCCCGACTCGACCACGTCTGGTGAGAGGGGTATGCGGTTAATATTTGAATCTGCCCCCCATAGACAATGGGACCTCAAATTATTTATAATAAATCGGATAATTGTCGCTCGTAAACCTCATTCCACTGTGCGCTATCTTGTCCGACTAAATGTTTCTGGGCCTTTTCTGTGACTTCTCCGAGTTATCATGAACAATCCAAGAACACCCAACGGTCATGTAATACACCACTGTAAAGCTTATTCATTCTCCTTTTCATTGATGCTGGGTATTGTTGGATACGTTGTGTGAATCAGATTTGAGGGGGTATAACGCAGATGAAAAGCGAGTTGTTTACCTTGTTAATATTTATATACCATTACAGGGGCACGTCAGCATAGATTCAAAAATGGTATCAAATATCATTTTTCTTTCGATTTCCCAGCTTGTGCCGAGTACCTGTGGTTTACATTAGCTTTCTGGACAGACAGACTTTTCGTGACAGTGATGGAAGGCATGTACCCCTTGATTTTCATGATGCTTTCGTGTACTGACATGACATGTGTAGGGCATTCAGTCTTCATTTCAACAAAACCTCATGTGATTTACTGATTGAATATGGCGAATGCAAATGTAAGAAGACATTTGTCTGAAGCAGAAATGTGGCTGGCTGTAGGGATGGTGGAGCAAGGGGCTACCCGTCGTCAGATTGGTGAAGACCTTGGTGTGCACCATACGGTGATCACCGGAGCCTGGGCAAGATTTCAGCAGTATGGTACACCAGTAAAATGGCATGGTGGTGGCAGAGAGAGGGCAACATCTGCAGTTGAAGACCGGTTTTTTGACCATTTAAGCTCGCAGGAACCGCTTTGCCACAGCAACCCAGCTTTGCAGTGACCTTCAGAATGCATTGGGAGTAAAAGTTTCGACAGACTATTCGGGCAAGGTTCCAGGAAGGTGGGCCCCAATCGAGAGCACCATGTATTCGCATTCCGCTGTCCCAGAACCACCGCTAGGCACGATATGAATGGGCCATGAACCATGTTGGGTGGACCAGAGAAGATTGGTGACTTGACCTTTTTACAGATGAGTCATGGTACTGCCTAGACTACACAGATGGGTGTTCTAGGATATGGAGAAGACCAGGAGAGTGATTCCATGCAGCCAACATTGCTGAGCATCCTCGCAATGGTGGAGGGTCAATAATGGTCTCGTGTGGCATCAGCTGGGGTGGACGTCAGAGTCCTATGTCCTTGTCCATGGTACAATGACTGCACATTGGTATATTGATGGGATCCTGGATGTCCACGTCAGATTGCATGCAGGTGCAGCAGGTGATAAATTCATTCTGATGACGATAATGCCCGTTCTCATGTTGCCCATGTTGTCCAGGAGTACCGACAGAGGGAGGGGATTGAGCGTATGGACTGGCCAGCAAGATCTCATGACCTCAGTCCAATCGAACACGTCTGGAATGAATTGCGGCTTGCAATTTCAGCCCGTCCAGTCCAGCCAAGAAGAGTCCAGGAGCTTTGTGCCATGCGGGCCCACGAATGGTGCAACATCCCACATACAACCATCTGGAACCTGAATGGGAGCATGAGAAGGCGTTGTCAAGCTGTACTCAACCTTAATGGGTCTCATACCCGACACTGAATCTCCATACCAGTTCGCTCCATCAACTCTTTGGCAAATTTGAAAACTTTCCTCTTTTACCAATAATATCCATTTTCCATGGTTATCGTATTCAAAAGCTAAAAAAAATAAGGTTAAGTAAGTGTTTAGAAGACAGGAGAAGAAAGAAGAAGAAGAAGAAGAAGAAAAGAAAAAGAAAAAAGTAGAAAAAAGAAATAGAAACCGTACAAATACAATAGTCTGTGTTTCACACAGGCTAAAAAAGAAAAAGAAAAGAAAACAGTAAAAAAACAATAGTCTATGTGTTTCACACAGACTAATAAATAACCCGAAGAACTAAAGTAATGTGTCAATTCAGTTTTTGATACTTCCCACATTACACATTTATACAATTATGTGTACAGTGAAATCTTCGAATAATAACTCTCACTTATCACTATCTTTTTTCATTGGAGCATGGTTTACCATTTTCAAATACATTTTTGCAAGTTTGACAATATTAATGTATAACTTTCAGATGACGTTTCGTCCAGACGCCGAACTGTGCACACACACCCATTTGCTTCGCTCTGAACTGATGCCAAGGTCATCGGTAATGACAACGAAAACTATACAAGACTGACGGTGAAAGAATATCAACAAAAACAAATAATCTAACACATTACTACAATGAGACGTCAAGTTTTTTCAACACAAGAAATTTCGTTGTGATGCAACAACCTTTAATTTTTGGCTGTTTTTTTTCTATTTTTAGCCTATGACATCATAAAAATTTGATGCCCTTGTGTGTGAAGTTTTTGAGCTTGAAGAGTATATGGAATACATAATTTCGAAAGTTTTTGCCATCATTATCAAAAGGTTATCATTTAAAAACATTATTTCAGAAATTCACAATAGGTACCAGAACAAAGATACATTTACGCGAGGAAAAAATAATACTTTCAGGTCCACAGAAATCTGCTGATCGTTCCTTCAAGGCGACGTCATGCACCGAAGCGGTGGACCTGAAAGGATTATTTTTTCACTCACTCATGTGCACGTGAAAAATAAAACTTTCAGGTCCACAATCATGAGATAATTCCCGATATTCACTAGAATGGCGTCGCTTTTCTTTTTTATTATATGCTACGTGACAATTTACTGAACAATATTCAACCCAATTTGACTGCAAACAGTTTCAAAAAATAAAAAAAAAGTCTGCTCATCGTTCCTTTAATGCGACGTTGAAGGCGGCATCATGTGCTGAAGCGTGACGTCATTTAGGAAGCTACTGTGGAATATTTCTTAACATCTATCGAGTCGATGGATATTGAGAAATATTGTTGAGATAATTTGTGATAATTCACAGTCTAGCATATAATAAAACTTGTTATTCAGGACAATGAGTAGTAATATGAAAATACGTGACACGTAATGGTACACACCCAATATTGTTATTTCAGTAAATATTGCAGGCCCCAAGCAAGTTTTTCAGGAAAGAGATGGTATATATCATAGAAATAGCAGCGGTTATGTAAAATATAACAATTTGCCAAAACGTGTTGTATAACGACATGTAATAAACACAGAATCACACATGTATGTTCATATGTCAATGTGCGACAAATATGGCAATAGAGAAATTTTGAAAGATTGCGGAAGAATCAAACTTGAGACAAGCTATAGTAAAACAAACCTTCATTTTTTTTAAACTGACAAAAGATAGTAATTCGGTGGCAAATCGGTTCATTAGGGTTCAACAACACTTTTCAAAAACCAAGGCTATATTATGAGCGGGATTGTACGTCAATTTCAATAACTAAGGTTATTATATCACGTAAGTTCCCAAGATCCTTCCCATCCTTCAATACTAAGACGAACAAAAGAGTCGTACGTGGAATCACTCTTTCAGGCAATTCCTCTATGGCTCATTTGTCCGATGGGATTCTGGTCGTTTGAGCAATCTGAGATGGTGAGCAAGTCTGTACTAGTACTAGTAATGGTCCAAGGCTGCAATGGTGGAAGAAGCCTGCAGGATTTGGTGACTACAGTAAAAGCTAATCATAGGACAGACGATGGCAATATTAGGAAAATTAGTAACAGTGGTATTGCAGATATGAAGATCACGAGAGGTCTAGAACTGGGCAGGTGCTCGGAGCTAAATTATCATCAGGTATATATAGTACTATATCATCATGCCATAGGTATCCTCCTATACCCTGATGAGCATTAAGAGTGGTAAAAGAAATCGCTCTTTCGATACTCATTTGGTCAATTGGATTTGAGTCGTTCGAGCAATGACTTTTTCAGTAACTGCTCAAAAGCTTATTTGCTCAATAAGATGCGAGGCGTTTGAATAATACCTATCCTGGCTTGATTGTATTTTGGGTTTGAGGATCATAGAGGACTTCCGTTATACATAGGGAAGGCAAAAACAGAAACGGCAAAGACAAAATAGACTGTTGGGATAGGCAGAAATGGGACTAGCAAAAGGCAAAACAGGCCAGGAAATAGAAGGATAAACCACAAAATATATCGGATATGTAACCCGGGGTGATCTCCACGAATTAATAAATTGGGAGTTCAGGGTCCAATAACACTAATCACATGTATCCAACAATCTCTTTATTTACATGGTTATTAAAACCTATAAAATAAATATACAACAAGCATGAGTTTTTAGAACATTGCACATAATAATAAAATGACAATGTGAAAGGAATCGATATGTATCGAAATATAAATATGAATTGCGGAACACGACCATATCGAAAATCAACCCATATGCAGTAGAAATGGAAACTCACCAGATATGCACAGTATATAAATTTTACAAATCTTCGCAGATAAGTAAATACTTTAAATAAGAATACTTTCTGGACAATCTGTTGTAGAGGTGACAGACGCAAAAACGGTTATGACAAGGAGTGTTAGTTAGGCGGGAAATGGCGAGTGCTCGTTCACAAAATCATGCACATGCAGTGAACTGTCGTGAGGTAGTTGGACATTGGTTAAACATCACTGCAGATGTGTTTAACCCATGGCCAAACAGTGCAAATTACACACTCATAGCTGTAATTGAATAAATAATTAATTAATAAGAATAATTAATACATATATATTTCACAATATATATGGACAGCTCTGGTTACATATTCCCTCCCATCGAGGAAATTGTCTCCTGACAATTGCAAACCACACCATGTTTCCCTACAATGCTGAAAGAAATTACAGCACCTACAAAAACATATAATAATTTCATCACAGTGGTGAGGTAAACTTCCACAATTCTGTTGTCTTATAATCTGAAAACATTTCAGGATAAAACATAATTATCTATTTAAAACTAATAAATGATACATTTAAAATAGACAATTTCTTGTAAAATACTGTTGAAACAACACTTTGTTTCAGCTCTACTTCCGATATATTTTTTTTTCAAGGCTGCAAATGAAAGAACTATTTACACAAAAATTTCATCTGCAGGCTGCGATTCAGCAGTTTGGGAATAAACCCACTGTCCAAATCGATCAGGAGGCTTCCGTGCTCTTTCTGATCTTCTCGGTTGTATTTCTGTATTCTCAGCACCATTATTATGATCATCAGCACCCTCTGATGTGGCCACAATATCTGGTTCTCTTGTTTCAGAATGCCAGGTATCTTGTGGTGGCAGAGTTACGGGTGCAGCTTCACTTGGAGAACGAGAAACAGATAAGGCTGATGGTGGCTGTCTTCGCTGAGGTATTATATATCTCAAGTACTGATCAGAGTTCTCTGATGTGGTGGATTCACTAGAACTTGATTCAGAAGACTCTTTTCTGTCACGATCACAAACTTGCTGTCTAGGATCCATTTTGCAGTGTCCATTCCCCACAGGGGTTTCAGATGGTAGAGCATTAAATGGCAACAGCATATTCCGATGCAAGGTGCGAAACCGCTCCTTTCCTTCCTCTGGCTTTATTCTGTACACCGGAATATTACTGTTTGGTATTTCAGTTACCAAATAAACTGCCTGCTCCCACCTGTCAGCAAGTTTGTGTTTGCCATCAAAGGTGACCTTTCTTACCAACACTCGATCACCAATTTCAAGCTTTGACTCTTGAATCCTGAACCTCTGGTCGTAGTTTCTTTTATTCTGCTGGGCACTTCTTGAACTGGCTTCAGCAGCTGCTTTATAAGCAAATTCCATTCGACTTCGTAATTTCTTGGCATAGTTATTTTTACTGGTTCTTTGGTCATTTTCTGAAGCTATACCAAGAAATGCATCTATGGATAGCTGTGTGTGCCAACCAAACATGGGATAGTGTTGTGAAAATCCAGTTGCATCGTTATGAGTAGCATTATACGCCTGGACCATTGGTGCAATATATGACTTCCAGTCTGACTTCTTGTGTTCATCCAAGGTTGCCAACATCTTTATCAAAGTTTGGTCAAACCTTTCAGCCGATTCGTTTCCCATAGGATGGTAGGGTGTTGTACGTGTTTTATGAACCTGAGCAATTTTACAGAGTTCCTTTATTACACGACTTTCAAAGTTTCGACTCTGGTCACTGTGAAGTCACTCAGGAAAACTGTAGAATGCAATAAAATTCTCATATAGAGCCTTGGCTGTGGTATGAGCTGTCTGGTTGCGACAAGGAATTGCTTGTGCATAACATGTAAAGTGATCAGTGATCACAAGTACATTCTCATAACCACCCTTTGACTCCTCCAGGCTCAGAAAATCCATACACACCAATTCCATAGGTCTACTAGTTTCAATAGGAACTAGTTCGGCAGCAGGTCTGACTGGAGTTTTCCATTGAATACATCTACCACAGTGGTCGACTTTGTGCATAACATTTCTCTCCATACCAGGCCAGAAGAAACGTTGCTTTGCTAACCAAAGCGTTTTTTCCTTTCCCTGGTGACCAACATCATTATGCACACCCTTCAATGCCAGCTGATGGAATGATTCCGGTAGAACAAGCTGTTGAATCAGTTCACCATGAAGAGAAGAAGTTCTATAGAGAATGCCAGATTTGAGTGATAATTTGTTATACTCCCTCAAGTACTTCTCTACCTCTAGCAATTCCCTGCTTCCTCCCCTCCTGGGAAGAGAACAGCTTCTAATGATGTGAACGACTCTTGATATAGTAGGATCTTTTTCTTGTTCATTCTTCCAATTCACTCTATTCCAAGTATCAAATGAAACAGATGCCCCACCGGCCGAATGGGGAACTGTGAAGATAAACTGTCTACAAATGGAACAGAAGCTGTTACTGCTTCACAAACAGCCTTTACAACATCAGCAAACATTTGTGGTCTACGAGACAAACCATCGGCATCATTATTTTGCTTACCAGCTCTATACTGTAGAGTAAAATGGTAGTCCGCTAAAGAAGCAACCCAGCGATGGCTAGTGGCATCAAGTTTAGCTTTTCCCAAAATGTATGTCAGTGGGTTGTTATCAGTAATCACCTGGAAGTTGTTTCCATACAGATAATCGTGAAACTTATCTGTCACAGCCCATTTGAGTGCCAAAAACTCCAACTTATGTGCAGGATAATTCCGTTCTCTAGGTCTAAGACCACGACTCGCATAAGCGATCACTCTGTCAACACCATTTTGATTTTGGTACAACACTGCACCCAGACCTGATGCACTTGTATCAGTCTGTAATGTAAATGGAAGATTGGTGGCTGCAGCAGCTTGGCTTTCACACCCTTGAAGGCTTCTTCCTGTAAGTCTTCCCATATCCACTCAACTTTTACACAATTACTTTTCTTTTGTTTGTTATTGGATTTCTTCTTGGATTGAGGATTACCATGTCCTCTTAGTAAATTATTCAAAGGCTCCACAATCTTGGAATAATTTATAATGAAATGTCTGTAGTAACCAGCGAATCCTAAAAATTGACATAATTGTTTAACGTTTCTTGGTCTTGGCCAATCCCTGACAGCTGCAACTTTATTGAGATCAGTAGAAATACCTTCTGATGAAACAATATGACCAAGATATGTTACAGATGTCTTGAAGAATTCGCACTTGGAGGGTTTTAGTCTCAAACCATGTTCTACAAGCTTCTCAAATGTACATTGTAAATGGTTAAGATGCTCCTCAAAAGTCTTGGAAAAAACTAAAATATCATCCAAAAATATTAAACACTCCCTCAAGTGAGATTCTCCCATACATTTCTCCATCAGTTGCTGAAATGTTGCCAGAGCATTCGTTAAACCAAAGCCCATGTGATTACATTCGTAGAATCCCAGATTGCCAATGGAGAAAGCAGTTTTAGGTTTGTCAGCCTCTTCCACCTCTACTTGCCAGTAGCCTGATCTAAGATCAAGTTTTGAGAAAAATTTCGATCCAATGAGTGGCTCTACAACATCATCAAACCTCGGCAGCATATAGCTGTCTTTCCATGTCTTAGAATTAAGCATCTGATAATCTATACAGAATTGGAGAGAGCCATCTTTCTTCCGAACAAGTACAATATTCGATGAATATGGACTTTTTGATTCTCTTATAACACTGGCATCTAACATTTCTTTTATATGATGATGCACTTCATCATACATCCCAGGTGGAATTTTTCTGTGGGGTTGTTTGAATGGGCTGTCATCCTCAAGCTCTATTTGATGTTTGACAGTATCTGTATGTCCCAAGTCTAAAAGACTTGTAGAAAAAACATGTTTCCACTTATGTAGTCAGTTTTTCACTTCCAATGTTTGATCGTCACTTAATATATCTTTAGAAAAGTTAGCAGCAGGGTGTTCAGCTGGGCTTACACCTTCCTGGGTGTTTACTGTGAAATTCGGATTTGATGCCAAATCATCAACAACTTTAACTTCAGATATTTTACAAATATCTTCTCATGGTTTTAAGACCACCTGCTTTGCAGAAATATTGCAAATCTTCACTGGAATTCTCAGATTCCTAAATGAATGGTTTATTTTAACCACTCTCGGACAAACCATAAAACTAAAACCATCTTCCAAGTTTTCAGTGACTATATCACTGATACCATCACCAATATTTCTAGCCATTCCCTTTACAATTGCAGACTGATAGGGTGCAATCTTCAGAGGCCTCTTATTAAGAGATTTTAATCTGTAAGTGCTATTACTAATAACACTCATAGCTATTTTCCATTCCTTAGGTACAGTGGTGTTGTCCAGTTCTTCATATGCAATTGAAACATTTCGGAACAACCTGATAACATTTGTTCCAATTATCACTGGACATTTCAAATTAAATTCTGTATCGGGAACAACCAGTATTGGAACATTAATTACATCCTTTAAGAATGAGACACTAATGGAACACTCGATGTAGCCCAAATAATTTAAACTGGATCCATCTGCAACTGACACTGTCAAACCCAACTCATCGAGAGAGTGCAGTGTTGGTTCACTTGTCAACTTCTTATAACCTGATACTGAAATGGTTGTCACCATTGAACCACTGTCAATTTTTTCCATCCACATATATTTCACTCTCATTTGAGGATCCAACAAGTCTTCCATGTAGCGACTGGCCATTTAAATTCTCGACTTCTGATTGGCCATTGACAGAAGTCGTTAGCAGTTTGGGTTTTTCCTTGGGTAATTGTTATGCCTATAACCCTGGTTTCTTCCATGGTGCTTCCCATAATTGTGGTAATTACTTCGAGAAGCACTGCTCGAGCTAGGGTTTACATAACCTTGGTTTTTGTCAAGCTTCTGTAAAATAGTGTCAAATTTCTCATTTATTTGACCCTGTAATTTCTTTTCAAGAGTTGTGAATTTCTCTTCAAACTTTTTACTAAGTGCTTCTAAAGGGTCATTCTCAGTCGATACACTTTGTTGATGAACTTTCTTTGAAGAGCCAGGTAAAGTATTCAAGTTGATTTCTTTGTCCACTTTACGTATTTCTCGAAGTAATTCATCATAATCTCGTAAAGTATCATACTTGTGTCAAGTCTGGCTTTTCAGTTTTTCTGAACTTAGGGAAGTCCAGAACTTATGTCGCAGAAGTTCATTCTTGGAGTGGTGTTCCAAATATCCACTGTCAATTGCTCTGCAGCATTGTCTCAAGTCGACATCCAAATGTGGTGACTGATTCATCACTTTTCTGATATGCATTGAAGAATTCCTGCATAATCATTTCATTTGTGGCTATTTTCCCACACAAAATGTCAAGCTTTTTCAAAATGTCATCCACAGTAGCCATTTCTCCGAGTGGTAACAGCATACTTCTGGCTGTTCCCCTGAGAGACTTCCTAATTGCTCTCAATAAAATATTTGTTGACATTTCAGGATCATTTGAAAGACACTGGACTTCAAATCGCCACTCCCGATATGAAACATCACCCTTCTGTGGTGGATCATCACCAGAAAATTGTGGAATATTTGGTGTACAGTTAAAACTAGAAGTCCTGTCCCGTATTCTGCACTAATTTGAAATAATAGCGCGTTAGGTTAGCACAGCAAATCATCAGAGAATCACATCTGATGCACGGTAGTGTATCGCGATTTCTGCAGAATTGTAACGCGTGACGGCTGATTGATATTCAGTACTTGAAACAGACAATCAACAGTTATTAAGTCGCACGTCCTACTGACATGAGGTGGCAATTAAATATTAGAATTAGATACTAAGAGGACGAAATGATGTTCATTCATCTGCTCCCCCCCCCCCCCCCCCACCCCACAAACACACACTTCTCATTATCAATTCATTTCGCGACAATACAAGAAGTATTTAAAAACGCGTATTGCGTGATTTTTGTTTTCGAAGATTGATGAGAAAATCATGCTGGTTGATTCAAGACTGCTAAACCTTGAGAAGGTAGAAGTAATGACGTTTTTATTTCGAGAATTTTTAGCCTAGTATGGAAAATCGCAGCCGTTCTTATGGAGGAACTATTAGAAAACAAGCGTGGTTGGAAACAAAAGAACGCTCTCCACAGCCTACCGAACTGACAGTGTATCGAAAGTGTTGCGAGCGAATTAAGAAATCGGAATGCTCAGATATTTATAAAGAAAGTTTCAATTTCAAGAGATAGTTGGTGTTCTGTAAAAAAAATATGCATTTGGGTGAAAGCTCAAAAAGAAATCAATTATTCGTCGAGAACTTTGAAAATCAACAAAAAGAAAAAAGATCCCCCCCCCCCCCCACACACTCCCTTTCCGGGGCAGAACCCTCAAGTCCTCATGTACCCTTATCCCCACACAGAGGAAAGCATGAGCAGCAAACTGCCAATTCCTCACACACCACAACTCCTCATCTCCACGCTAGCTTCGTTTTTTTTAAGTAAACGGTAAAAAAAATTCTCAAATTTGGCTGGTGGCCAATGCCACGTGCACCTTCGATCATTGAAGGTAAAACAAGGTTAACATTATGAGTTAGATTAAAAACGTCGATGCGTAATTATTTTGTGTGATTTCATGTGATGGGGTGGGGGGGGGATTTTATATCTGCCCCCCCCCCCCCCCCCCCACACACACACACACCCGCTAACACAAGTTTCCACCGCTGCATGGTTCGAATCGATGGGCATGCGGTGTTAACAATTTATGATTGATAAGGGCGGGCCTACCCTTCACAACACTTTTTCTGGTACCTACATTCCTACTCTTCCATATGTGGTCAGTTAAATTTGGCCTTTTAAAATTCATAGTACGGCATTTTTAAATTTCTCTCAAATACTGGCAACCGCAATAGAATATTAAACCCTTGGGCTTGACTTGCATATATTTTATTTTTATTTTAGAAAGATATCCATGAAACATTTCAAACAATCGTTGTCAATATTTAATGGAGTGTTGAAAAAGCAAGGGCAACTGAAAAATGTCCACATGCTCATGCTAGAAATCAATTAAAATCAGGGTTTTTTTTATTTTCTGTCCGCGGGCGGCTTTTTTGGGGTGAATTGATATTCTGACGCATTTCACTTGATAGGTTAATATGTCGTGAGAGAGCATTTCCAAATGACTGAGAGCAATCAAAAGCCTGTAACAACTATTTATTCGTGAAAAAATATCTGAAAGAATGTTTTAGAAAGCTCAGTGAGCATGAACATTGTGAACAATTTTCTCGTCCACATCTTGACACGTGGTTTGAGACGTTGAAACTTCATCTCTCTGTTTCGTACCACAGGTGACTCGACCCATCGTTCTTGTGAATTTCTCGTACACCGTTAACGACTGTACTTCTGATTGTGGATATTCTGTGACGTGTCTGAAACCCATCCACGGTACATGGTATATGCTTTTGTACTGAAACACCAACAAAGTGGAATTTCCACGCATTCTGGATTGTGTTATGTGAAAGAAACATTCTCAACTTCAAGTGAGCTTCGAACCAATATAAAAAAAAACAATCAACAGAACCATACTGTGAGTTCCTTGTGTTTGCTTTGTCACAGAAACTGAGAATATCATTCGGGTGGATATTCCACCCCTGGAGTGATTTGCAGACACCCCAATTATAAGGAGAAGAATAACTTGGGTCATCTGGCGAGTAGATGAGTACAAGTGCCAAGTGGTGTTTCCTCGAGTTGAAATTTGCAGGACTTCAGTCCGATATTCCAAACAGTGGATGGGGGAGGGGAATTGTATAGACCCATCCCACACAAGACCCTATCATATCTCTAATATAGGCGTACAGTTCGTTTACAATGAACTGCCATTAAACCATGTGCACGGTGAAGTTTTTACAGTTAAAACTAGAAGTCCTGTCATGAAATG
The DNA here is from genome assembly GCA_031216915.1 of Pictodentalium vernedei. Classification (NCBI taxonomy): domain Eukaryota; kingdom Metazoa; phylum Mollusca; class Scaphopoda; order Dentaliida; family Dentaliidae; genus Pictodentalium; species Pictodentalium vernedei. The sequence goes on along the minus strand of CM062290.1, from coordinate 447,653,778 downwards.
CGCACAAACAGCACGTTGATATGCGCGTTAATGTACGCGTTATGGCCCAAGTAAAGCTATCAAATTCTGTACATGTGGCCTGTGTACAAGCAATGTTTCTGCCAATGGACCTCCGGGTAACCCGGAGGTCCATTGGCAGAAACATTGCATGTGTTTTCTATGAATAACCAGGAGAACCTGCCGTGCTGTGGATGCCATTCGATATGGCAATTGCGCGCAATTCCAACCCGCAATTAAGCCTAGATAAGCGCACTATTCGTGACAGGACTTCTAGTTTTAACTGTACTCTGCACACTTGAAAGTTGTTAGTTTTAATTTTCATAAATTGTCACCAGTTCTTTTGATTATTCAACTTTCTTGCTCCACATTTATGGAACAAATATGATTTTCATTTATTGGTGCTGAAGGCTACATCACAGGATTGCGCTATATTGTGGACTGAACAGGGAGGATTTTCTGCGGCAGTTTTTCAGGTAGCAATCAGGAATGTTGGCAATTACCATCTGTGCGTTTTTTGAACAACAGAAGGTGTGAATAAGCTTTGAAAACACTCCTGTCAATATACTAAGCTCCCGTTTTATGACTTCAATTTGGAAATGGGTTACTTAATAACAATTAGGTGTCAAATTTATGTTTATGTTATTTTATCATCAGTGATTAAAGAATAATGATGAAGAATGATTGAAAAGAACTGATCCGGAGAAAAATCCGTTTGGGATAAAAAATTAAGATAAAAAAACCCATTTTTTCCGGCTGTTTTATTTGTTTAAAGGGATTGAAATTCCTGTCCCAAACGCTGAAATTTTTAGAAATTAAATATTTCTAAATCAACAGGTTCGTTCACCCTGTGTTCTTATATTTAAAAAAAAATCCCTGATTTTTACAAATTTATTTTGAAAACGGAATTTTTTGCAAATTTCAGCGAATTTTGTTGCTAAGCGTTCTCATCTACGGAAGCCTATTAGCTTCACATTGTTTTTAGTTATTAAATTGTAGCTACAATTTAATAAATTGTACCTACAATTTAGCTAAATTGTCTCATCCCTATTGTTTACTGATAATTTTATAAGATACACTTCACTTACGGTGAGAAGGACAAGACGGTTCGGAAAAGTTGAAGATCGGGGGTGGGGGGTCAAGTAAGTCGTGTTGGCTTATGACCTATTTTTAACCAGTCTGCACAGGAAGGGGAAGGGCGTTTTTCAATGAACATTGAAACATTATTGTTTATTTAGTCCTTAGACTAATATGAACAAGCGCGCCGTTTGCCAAAACAAGAACAACTACCGCCTCAAAAACCCAGCCTGTGACCACCCAGTCATTATTTCAAAATCTTGGGGGGGGGGGGGGGGGGGGGGGAAGTGTCGGTCTAAATATTCTGGGGACGGTTTGACTCTGGGACGAGCGGGGTGAAATCGTTCGCCAGCCTTACGGCCTTGCCACTGAATGGGTTTGGGTCAAATAAATAGTGGAGACGGGGTTCGGATCAAAACGGTGCGGATCGATTCGGCTAGGGGAGTCTCTGGGCGATTCCCATCGTACTGAATAGCAAGTCGCGGACTCACTGTGTTTGTTATTATTTGGTGTAGCAAGTGATATGAACAAGGCCTTATATTGGAATGAGAAAGTTTTAAATGATATTGAAAATTTGTTGCGAATTACTTGTTGAAATTCAGACGGAGACTGAGCGGTATTAACGGTATTTGGATGATTTTTTTATGGTGATTTTACGAACAAATTTATCCATATTTTCCAAGTCGAACAGAGTCAGAGATATTAATTAATTGATAAAATGTTGTTGTCAAAACATTTTTATTAGGTTATTTCAAAACGATCACGTGCCGGGCTGTTCGTACATACACATCTCACACAAGTCTCGTCCCCGTGTTCATCAATAGCACGGAATAAAATCATTTAAAAGACGATTATATCCGATTTGGCAATGACTTTGATTTCACTGTCCGGGCTTCTTGTGAAAATTAAAACTGGTCATTTCGACATTTATTTCTGAGTTTTTTCATTCATTGTCACGACTAATTTACTCGGCGAACCTGATTCGAAATAATATCAACTGATGTCTGAGTCCACTTACCACACATTTCTTTTCCTAATGATATGTGTCGGAGATCGATGTTAATGACCTCGGGAATAGCGCACTACGTTCTGCGTTACATAGCGCAGAAGTTATCGCATGTTTAACGAGATTTACTTGACTGTTCTGCACTAGATAGCGCATTAGCTAACGAGCGTTTTCTGCACTAGACGTGACAGGACTTCTAGTTTTAACTGTATTATGTGGTGTTGTAATAATTTGTGACCTGTTGAAATCAGGTATTGGTGTCTGCACAACAGCAGAAGTTGTAAATTTGGTTTGGCACCAATATATGGCTTAAACAAATATGGCAATACACACCAAATTACGGCTTAGTGGCACTAACAGAACTATGAACTCAAAATTATTCAATTATTCATTATTCTGTTAGCAGACACGTAGAGAATCACTATCAGTCTATTACAAGGAAGTGGTTAATTATTCAACGCCGGTACTTTACATAATTCAATTCACAATGTGATTATGTCACTGTGTTCACTGTCGTAGGTAAATAAATGTTTGACCAGGTGACCTAGATCAAATCATTACCGCTCTTCGAGAACTAACAACAGTACAGTTAGCGAGAAATGAGCTGGCAATTTTCTCACATTGACTGCGTATTCTTTAGATAATTATATTACCTTTTTCAATCCTAATCCAATCCAAGAGATAAACAATGAAACTAACAATCCATAAAGAAATCCAAAGTCCGAGAATAAATTCAGAATACACTTTAGGTCTAAAAAAATTACACAGTCACTGAAGCGTCGAGCTGCACGGTAGTCCACTGGAGAAATTCATGATTGAAGGTGAAGTATTTATAATCCGTTTCAGAAATGTTGATCACAGAACAGTTCAGTTGATTTCACGATCCGTTGAAAATCATCTGCATGGTGCGACGAATTGTAGATAGGCCTATATATATATTTCGCGCACAGTTTATTCACCGGTGAAAGGTGAATAACATAATTTATCTAGCTAGATGTATATATATATATATTAACACTGAAGGTACGAGGGGTACCTGTTACAGTTTACTCCTCACGTCGACGGAACAAGACAAATCCAGCAAATAGTTGGTATCAGGAACATCGACGAATGAGTCTTGTAGAATGCATTTCACATCTCTGGAACAAGTTGCAGTATCTGGTTTTGTGTTGATGCATTGGGCGCTATTTGTAACCCGGGGTGATCTCCTGGAATTAATAAATTAGGAGTTCAGGGTCCAATAACACTAATCACATGTATCCAACAATCTCTTTATTTACATGGTTATTAAAACCAGATATGCACAGTATATAAATTATAAAAATCTTCGCAGATAAGTAAATACTTTAAATAAGAATACTTTCTGGATAATCAGTTGTAGAGCTGACAGACGCAAAAACGGTTATGACAAGGAGTGTTAGTTAGGCGGGAAATGGTGAGTGCTCGTTCACAAAATCATGCACATGCAGTGAACTGTCGTGAGGTAGTTGGTCATTGGTTAAACATCACTGCAGATATGTTTAACCGATAGCCAAACAGTGCAAATTACACACCCATAGCTGTATTTGAATAAATAATTAATTAATTAATTAATTAATTGATAAGAATAATTAATACATATATATTTCACAATATATATGGACAGCTCTGGTTACAGATAGATACAATATCGAGACTATGGTGCACATCCGAAACAATAAAGTTACTCTTGTACAAAGGAATGCGTCTATTGTTGGGCAAAAAAGAAAAATTCTAGGGGGCAACAGATAGAAACCTAATATTTAGTGGGAAATCCGCACTAGTAAAAGAACTGTTGGATTTATTTGGGTAATTTTACAAAGTATTCGAACAAATACAATTACTCATACCAGGAAACGCACCTTAAAGCACTGTGTGCTACTCTTTTAAGCCCAAATTGAGGAATCTGTGCCAAATAAAGTTGTTTTGATGGTTTAGAGTGAATGTTTGGGTGTTTGTGGCAATTTGACGCATTCTAGTTCACTTGAATTTATCCACATGAGACCTCTCATCATTCATTTAGCACTACGTGTTACTATTATAAACCCTAGATGGGGGTTTGCTAAGTCCGTCGTGATAGTTTTGGATTATTAAGAGGGATTGTCGGGTTGTTTGTTGTAATTAAATTTTCTCCCATTCAATCGAACACACCCTCCGAACACACCCCTTTCCTATTAGAAGGTTTTGGGTCACAAAGCAACCATTTGCTACCATAGAAACCAAGATAGCGGCCTCAGATATACAAAATGGACGACGTACACTAGTCTCACCTCAACAAAACGTGCTGTGCATGCACACAAGGACCATGTATCACTATGGGGATGTTGTCACAAAATGGCGCTCACGTGGGCTCCCATGACAACAAAAATGAAGTAACTGGGCCATATGCCTATGACGCCACATGAGATCCGGCCAATGTGGGTTGATCGGGTACATTTTATTTGTTATAACAAAATGGATTGGATAACAAGTGCCAGGCACTTAAATAATATCCTTTCCTTAATATACATTTGGAAATTCCAAATTATGTTTACAAATATTTACAAAAAGTTACCTAAATGTGCATGCAGTGGCAAGGCAAAATTATGAATAATTAAAACAATATTGTGTATGTACAGTCTTCAAGATGAATGTTGATCAGTATTCGAGTTTACAAGAGTCGGAGCAGATAGGTGAGAGGGGGGAGAGAAGAAAGGTGAAAGGTGAACTACCACATCGAAACACTGCTGACCTTGGTCATCTAGCCAACGTGTTATATTACAACATAATCGCGATTCCAGCGGAACCGCGATTTAGGCGGAGTCCCGTTACCACTGCTATAGCCAGGACATACAGGACAAACATGCAGAATGCACAAAGCCGTGACTGAAGGAAATGGAAGTGGAAGTGGAAATGGACACTCATGTTATAGGACTATTAACATCAAGCCGAGATATCCACGGTTCGATCCCCAGCAGGGGTAACTGCGTTGTGTCATTGCACAAGGCACTTAATCACGATTGGCCAAGTGGGGGCACGGTGGCGTAGCCATGGAGGAGTTCTGCCCCACCCCCACCCCCACCCCCCCCCAAAAAAAAAACCTAGATAATTCTGATAGGATCGCCGATCCAATGTCGAGTTGTGACAGCACAAAAGTGGGTTTAATCATTATCAGCTTATCGTCCGGAAACCAACTGTTTAGAATTTATTATGTGAAGGGTCACTGTGACCTTGATCTTAGACCTAGTGATTCCAAAATAAATAGGGCTCTTTCTTGCAATAATGCCAACTTACCTAAGAAGTTTCAGGATTGTGGGTTCAACTGTAGTCAAGTTAGCATCCGGAAACCAATTGTTTACAATTTACTATGTTGAAGGTCACTGTGGCCTTGACCTTTCACCTAGCGAGTCCAACAATAGGGTTCTTTCTCTCACTGATGCCAACATACCTATGAAAATTCATGAACGTGGGTCGAACCATTATCCAGTTATCGTCCGGAAACCAATTGTTTTGATTTACTATGTTCAGCGTCATTGTTACCCTGACCTTTGACCTAGTGAGTCCAAAATAAATAGGGTTCTTCCTCTCATGAATGTGAGTTTAACCATAGACAAGTTATCATCTGGAAACCAATTGTTGACAATTTACTATATTCATGGTCACTGTAACCTTGACCATTGACCAAGCAGGTCCAAAATAAATAAAGTTCTTCCTGTCACGGATACCAACCTACCTATGGAGTTTTATGAACGTGGGTCGAACCATTTCAAGTTATCATCCGGAAACCAACTGTTCACGCCGGCCCGCCATTCACCAGACTACAAGTCGAGCTTGACTTCGTCACATCTTGACTAAACAAGAGGCTCCAAGGGGTCTTAATCGCTCACCTGCCAAAGTGGTTCAAGGAAGTATTTGGGGTCACATTCAGTTATAAATGATTCATCAACACTACAAACGAATGAAGTCATGAAAGGCAAATTTCATGGAAAAACACTAAGGAATCGATTTGAACAAACCTAAACCTAACATGCTCCCCATGGCACCCCACCCCTCCCCATAGAGAGCCCAAATAATAAGCCAAGGACTCAAATTGAACAAATTTGAACCTGATCCCCCTTGAGATGTCATATACCAAATATGAAAGAATTCTGACCGGTGGATCTGAAGGAGGTTTTTAAACAAATGTCCTCACATTGCATTAAGTTAAACTTTGGGCTCAATGAAGGAGCCAAAATATTTACCCAGGTAACCAATTTGAACAAACCTGAAACTGACCCACCTCAAGATGTTGCATACCAAATATGAAAGGATTCTGGCTGGTATGGTATGGCGAGGGCCGATCGCCGGGTAGGCGGCCCTTTTTGCTAAAAACTTAGTTGTTTCTGGACGGATTTTGATATTTGGTATGTGGCTTGATATGCATGCGACACCCAATGATGCAAAATAGGGCGTGTCCACGCTTTTTCACAAGAGTTATGGCCCTTCGTTAAAATCTACTAATTTGAAGCTTGATAGAGCGATACTTCAACAAACGTCAACCCATTTGACAGATATTTGGCACATGGGTTTCAAGTATCAATGTCTTGGTCGAGTTCGAAAACGGGCTCGGTCCGATGTACGGCTGAAGAATTATTGGGCTGACTTTGGCATTTTTTGCAAATTTTGTGCTTGATACTAATGATAGCGCCATGACTTGAACAAATGCTAACCAATTTGATTCTTTTTTTTATTGTATGGGTTTCCAGGATAATTTTCTCGACCAAGTTCGAAAATGTTCGGTCAAATATATGACAGCAGAATTATTGAGTTTACGTGGTCATTTTGTTCAAATTAGTTATTTAGAAAAAGGTTCACTCATCATGCTTCTTAGTTCATAATTACCCACCGTTGTGTTAGACACGAAAACACGACCCCGCAGGGGTAATGCGAACCATTCCTATAAATGGAGTTGTTGAGCTGACGTTCGTTTCGTGATTCATTATAATTCAATGTTTCACATAGATTATTATTGTCCTCACACAAGGTGAAAGGGAAATAAATTTGACAAAAAAGTTTCAATGTGGCCTAATTAATGATGCCTTTCACACGTCCACATGTCCTTAAATAAACTGGCTTTGCGTCCATTGCTCCATCAGATTAGAGAAATTGTGTTCCACTCCCCCTCCCCACCCCACGAAACAAACGTGAACGTCAATTTTGTTTCTAGAATTTGGGATGCAGCTATATTATTCACCAATACAGACACTGCCATTTATCCTAACAACTGATGTCAAATTTTCGTCCACATACTGATGTGATCAAGGAAAGTGTCAATGGCACTGTAGCTCAACTTGTTAAGGCATGTACATGTATAGTATGTGACACAGAAATGACAAGCATCTAGGTAATGACCTGATAACAAAGGTATATACAGTTAAAACTAGAAGTCCTGTCACGAATAGTGCGCTTATCTAGGCTTAATTGCGCGTTGGAATTGCGCGCAGTTGCCATATCGAATGGCATCCAAAGCACGGCAGGTTCTCCTGGTTACTCATAGCAAACACATGCAATGTTTCAGCCAATGGACCTCCGGTTTACCCGGAGGTCCATTGGCAGGCGATATGTACAGAATTTGATAGCTTTACTTGGGCCATAACGCGCACATTAACGCGCATATCAACGTGCTATTTGTGCGCATTTCATGACAGGACTTCTAGTTTTAACTGTATAAGGTATTGTAACGGTCTGTACATAAATTCTGACCATAGCCTGTAAAAAACGTCTAGGTAAAGTATCGTATAGGTGGGCGACAGTCAGATGCTAAACTAGAAAAGAAATGTTTGAGTACCAGAGTGGGTCTGACTGAACCCCGAAATATATATTTGTTCCCATAGCACAGTGATAACAAAGACACCCCAAAACACTCGTTCCTGTCCCAAGGTGATAACAAAGGTACCCAAGAAGTTTCATGAAGATCGGTTGATAAATACAGCCTCAAGTCTGAGCCGTATAGAAGTTGTGTACAAAAAACTATCTGATTGGATCTAATTTCGGTACAAAATGGCCACTGGCAGCCACCTTGAATTCTGGACCGCATCCAGAAACACTCTTTCTCGTTCCAAGATGATAACAAAACCACCCGAGAAATTTCGTGAAGATCGGTTCATAAATACAGCCTCTAGCCCGAGCCGTATTGATATGTGCCCCTACTGTGTATAAATAGCACTGAATAAATCAAAGTTCATCTAATTTGCATAATTTATGCACGAGAAAAAACCCGTATTATATGTGATGTATTCCATGTTACTAAACATTCATTCAAAAATGTATTCAAATCAGAACCTTCATATAGAAGTGCTGTACCAAAAACGGATTGTACCTAATTTTGGTACAAAATGGCCGCCGGCAGACATCTTGAATATCAGACCGTACCCCAAAACACTCGTTCTCGTCCCAAGGTGAAAACAAATGTACCCAAGAAGTTTCATGAAGATCAGTTCATAAATACAGCCTCCAGCCCTAGCCGTATTGACATGTGCACTTACAGTGTATAAGTAGCACTGAATAAATCAAAGTTCATCAATTTTGCATAATTTCTGCACGAGAAAAAAAACTCGTATTATATGTGATGTATTCCATCTTACTAAACATTCATACACAAATTTATTCAAATCACAACTTTCATACAGGCGTTATGTACAAAAAAAAAATGATTGCACTAATTTTGGTACAAAATGGCTGCTGGTGGCTATCTTGAATTTCGGATTGCACCCCCAAAACACTCGTTCTCGTCCCACGGTGATAACAAAGGTACTCAAGAAGTTTCGTAAAGATCGCTTCATAAATATGGCCTCTAGCCCGAGCCGTGTTGGCATTTGCAGTTACAGTGCTGAAAGTAACACTAAATAGATCAAAGTCAGTCTAATTGGCATAATTTATGCTCGAGAAAAAAACGTATTATATGTGATGTATCCAATGGTACTAAACATTCACACAAAAAATTATTCAAATCAGCACTTTCATGTGGAAGTTCTAGGCAAAAATATGATTGTACCCAATTTTGTACAAAATGGCCGCCAGCGGCCATCTTGCATTTCAGACCGGACCCCAAAACACTTGTTCTCGTCCAACTGTGATAACAATGGTACCCAAGAAGTTTCGTAAAGATCGGTTCATAAATACGGCCTCTAGCCCGAGCCGTGTTGACGGCGCGACGAGCAGACGGACGGACCATGACAATACCTCAAATTTGGCTTCGCCAAAGTTGAGTTAATGAAAGTGTCAATGACACTGTAGCTCAACTTGTCAAGACAAAGACATGTACATGTATAGTATGTGACACAGCAATGACAAATATCTAGGTAATGACCTGATAACAAAGGTACATATAAAGTATTGTAACGGTCTGTACATGAATACTGACGTTGCCTGTAACAAATGTATAGGTAAAGTATTGTAAAGGTGGGTGACAGTCAGATGCTGAACTAGAAAAAATCTTTGAGTCCCAGAGTGGGTCTGACTGAACCCCAAAATATTTGTTCTCATAGCACAGTGATAACAAAGGCACCCCAAAACACACTCGTTCCTGTCCCAAGGTGAAAACAAAAGTACTCAAGAAGTTTTGTGAAGATCAGTTCATAAATACGAGCTGTATAGAACTTGTGACAAAAAACTGATTGGACCTAATTTCGGTACAAAATGGCCACTGGCAGCCATCTTGCATTTTGGACCGTACCCAGAAACACTCATTCTCATCCCAAGGAGATAACAAAGGTACCCAAGAAGTTTTGTGAAGATCGGTTCATAAATACAGCCTCTACCCTGAGCCGTATTGACATGTGTGATTACATTGTGTAAGTAGCACTGAATAAATCAAAGTTCATCTAATTTGCATAATTTCGGCACTAAAAAAAAACACTTACAATATGTGATGTATTCCATGTTACTAAACATTCATACAAAAATTTATTCAAATCAGAACTTTCATACAGAAGTTCTATACAAAAGACTGATTGCACTAATTTTGGTACAAAATGGCTGCTGGTGGCCATCTTGAATTTCGGACCACACCCAAAAACACTCGCTCTCATCCCACGGTGATAACAAAGGTACCCAAGAAGTTTCGTAAAGATTGGTTCATAAATATGGCCTCTAGTCTGAGCTGTATAGAAGATGTGTACAAAAAACTGATTAGACCTAATTTCGGTACAAAATGGCCACTGGCAGCCATCTTGAATTTTAGACCGCACCCAGAAACACTCGTTCTCGTCCCAAGGTGATAACAAAGGTACCCAAGACATTTCGTGAAGATCAGTTCATAAATACAGACTCTAGTCTGAGCCGTATTGACATGTGTACTTACTGTGTGTAAGTCGCACTGAAAAAATCAAAGTTCATCTAATTTGCATAATTTCTGCACGAGAAAAAAACCCGTATTATATGTGATGCATCCCATGGTACTAAACATTCACACAAAATAATTATTCAAATCAGGGCTTTCATATGGAAGTTCTGTGCAAAAATCTGAATGCACCTAATTTTGTACAAAATGGCTGCCATCGGCCATCTTGAATTTCGGACCGGACCCAAAAACACTCGTTCTCGTCCCACGGTGATACCAAAGGTACCCAAGAAGTTTCGTAAAGATTGGTTCATAAATATGGCCTCTAGCCCGAGCCGTATTGGCATTTGCACTTACAGTGCTGAAAGTAACCCCAAAAAACATCAAAATTAGTCTAATTTGCACAATTTACGTACGAGGAAAAAACCCGTATTATATGTGATGTATCCCATGGTACTAAACATTCATACAAAAAATTATTCAAATCAGAGCTTTCATATGGAAGTTCTGTACAAAAAACAGATTTCTGCATCGTTGGTACAAAATGGCGGCTGGCAGCCATCTTGAATTTCGGACCGCACCCAAAAACACTCGTTCTCGTCCCACGGTCATAACAAAGGTACCCAAGAAGTTTCGTAAAGATCGGTTCATAAATACGGCCTCTAGCCCGAGCCATAGCAGCTTGGCACTTACAGCTCTGAAAGTAACACTAAATAAATCAAAGTCAGTCTAATTTGCATAATTTACGCACGAGAAAAAAACCCGTATTATATGTGATGTATCCCATGGTACTAAACATTTATACAAAACTTTATTCAAATCAGAACTTTCATACAGAAGTTCTGTACAAAAAACTGATTTTTGCATCATCGGTACAAAATGGCCACTGGCAGCCATCTTGAATTTCGGACCACACCTAAAAACACTCGTTCCCGTCCCAGGGTCATAACAAAGGTACACAAGAAGTTTTGTAAAGATGGGTTCATAAATACGACCTCTAGCCCGAGCCATAGCCAATTGTTGACGTACGGACAGACGGACAGACGGCCAGACGGACGACGGGCCATGACAATAGCTCAAATTTGACTTCGTCAAAGTTGAGCTAAAAATAGCCCTCAATGAATGTGACCACCCCCTCCCCCTCTCTATAACCCTTTTCATCAAAAACTATGATATAATTCATAAATTAATTGATGTTGACACAAAACAAACATCTTGCGACAAAACTATCACAAAAGGGAAATTTGTACAGATGTGGTAAAAATTTAAAAATTAGAGTGTCATTGACACTATAGCTTAACTTGTCTGTGCGTTGTGTTTGATGAAAAGGATAATGTTCAATGTTTATGAAAGGATTATGAAATAACGCAGGAATTCTGATAATTTGGAATATGTTAATTTCTGTTCCCTGTATGCTAAGTTTTTAATAAAAAGAATATGAGGTGTACACTGTAACGTATGTCAACGAAAGATACCACGTTACAGTGAAATTATTCCAGAACGAGTCATCCTATCAAGTTACATTGAAATCCCTTCATAAATATGGCCTGTAGACTGTGCTAAAGATTTTCGGGCTTCGGGTCTGTGTAGCCATGATGGTAGACCGATTGCAACTAAAACTGGACGTCCTCATCTCAACATTATACTGAGTCATTCTACTAAACTAGTTACAACGAAATCCCTTCACCACTACGACCTGTAGGCTGTGCTAAAGTGTTTTGAGTTTTGGGCTCGGGAAGCCATCATGATTGAATGATCACGACCAAAAGGGGCGTTGTCATCTGGGCATAATCTGCAGTGATCCTACGAAGTTACAATGCAATCCCTTCTTATATGTAACCTGTAGACTGTGCTCAAGTTTTTCGGGCTTCGGGCCCATGAAGCCGTCACAGTTGACCAATCACGACAAAAAGAGGATGTCATCATCAAGGCATTATATGGAGTCAACCTAACAAGTTACAATGAAATCCTTCTATAAATACGACCTATAGACTGAGCTAAAGGTTTTGGGGTTTTGGGCTTGGGCAGCCATCAAGGCTGAATGATCGTGACCAAAATGGGACGTTCTCATCACGTTATTTGGAGACATCCTACCAAGTTACAATGAAATCCCTTCATAAATATGACCTGTAGACCTGTAGACCATGCTAAAGGTTTTCGGGCTTCGGCCCCCTGTAGACGTCACTGTTGCCCAATTGCGTCCAAAAGGGGACATTCGCATCTAGTCATTATATGAAGTCAACTGCCAAGATAAAATGAAATTCTTTCATAAATATGACCTGCAGACCGTGCTAAAGGTTTTCGGGCCCCTGTAATCGTCACGGATTCCCAATCGTGTCCAAAAGGAGATGTTCTCATCTAGACATTATATGAAGTCAACCTACCAAGTTACAATGAAATCCCTTCATAAATATGACCTGTAGACTGTGTCCAAGGTGTTCGGGCTTCGGGCCCCTGTAGCTGTCACAGTTGACCAGTCACGACCAAAAGGGGATGTCATCATCTAGACATTATATGGAGCCAACCTGACAAGTCACAATGAAATCCTTCCATAAACACGACCGTTCGACTATGCTAAAGGTGTGTGGGCTCGGGCAGCCATGAAGGCTGAATGATCGCGACCAAAAGGGGATGTTCTCATCTAGACATTATTTGGAGTCATCCTACCAAGGTACAATGAAATCACTTCATAAATACAACCTGTAGACTGTGCTAAAGGATTTTGCCGGGCTTTGTACCCATGTTGCCGTCACAGTTGCCCAGTCGTGTCCAAAAGGGGATGTTCTCATCTAGACATTACATAAAGTCAACCTACCAAGTTACAGGGAAATCCCTTCATAAATATGACCTGAAGACTAAAGGTTTTCTGGCTTCGGGCTCTGGCAGCCATCATGGCTGAATGATCGCAACCAAAAGGGGACATTCTCATCTGGACATCATCTGGAGTGATCCTATGAAGGTACAATGATATCCCTTCATAAATATGACTTGTAGACTGTGCTCGAGGTTTTCGGGCACCTGTAGCCGTCACAGTTGCCTAATCACGTTCTCATTTCGACATTATATGAAGTTAACCTACCAGGTTACGATGAAATCCCTTCATACATATGACCTCTAGACTGTGCTAAATATTTTCGGGCTTTGGGCAGCCATCATGGTTGAATAATCGCAACCAAAAGGGGAATTCTCATCTGGGCATCATCTGGAGTGCTCCTACGAAGGTACAATGATATCCCTTCATAAATATGACCCGTAGACTGTGCTCAATGTTTTCGGGCTTCGGGCCCCTACAGCCGTCACAGCTGACCAAACATGACCAAAAGGGGATGTCATCATCTAGGCATTATATGGAGTCAACCTAACGATTTACAATGAAATTCTTCCATAAATTCGACCTACAGACTATGGTAAAGGTTTTTGGGATCGGACAGCCATCAGGGCTGAATGATCACGACCAAAAGGGGACGTTCTCATCTAGACATTATTTGGAGTCATCCTACCAAATTACAATGAAAGCCCTTCATAAATATGATCTGTAGACTGTGCAAAAGGTTTTCGGGCTTCGGGCACCTTTAGCTGTCAAAGTTGCCCAATCATGTCCAAAAGGGGACGTTCTCATCTAGACATTATATGAAGTCAGCCTACCAAGTTACAATGAAATCCCTTCATAAATATGACCTGTAGGCTGTGCTAAATGTGTTCGGGCGTTGGGCAGCCATCATGGTTGAAAAGGGGAATTTGGGCTTCGGGCACCTGTAGCCATCACAGTTGCCCAATCACGTCCAAAAGGGGACGTTCTCATCTAGACATTATTTGAAGTCAACCTACCAAGTTACAATGAAATCATCCCTCCATAAATATAACCTGTAGACTGTGCTAAAGGTTTTCGGGTTTTGGGCTACGGCAGTCATCATGGTTGACAGGTCGTGACCAAATGGGTAAGTTCTCATCTGGACATCATACGGAGTCCAACCAAGTTACAATGAAATCTCTCCATATTAAATATGACCTGCAGACTGTGCTAAAAGTTGTTGGGTTTCGGGCTTGGGCAGCCATCACGCTTGACAAATCATGACCAAAAGGGGACGTTCTTATCTAGGCATTATACAGAGGCATCTTACTAAGTTGCAATGAAATCCCTTCATAAATACGACCTGTATACTGTGCTAATGGTTTTCGGATTTTGGGCTCGGGCAGCCATACCGGTTGACAAATCACGGTCAAAAGGGGACGTTTTCATCTAGACATGACTCCAAACCTGCATGCGAAATTTCGTGACGATCAGACAAGAATTACGGGGTGTAGCCTGTGCGAACGGAACATGTGAACAGACTCACAGACTAACAGACTCATGTGCGAACGGAAACTGTGAACAGACTCACCGATTTTCGCACAAGTGATGGAAATAGCTTATCTTGACTTTGTGAAGTTAAGCTAAAAATTAGCCTTCAATGAATGTGCCCCTCCCCCACCCCCAGTATACCCCTCTTCAACAAAAACATATAATTTATCAATTAATTAATGTCGACACAAAACAAACAACTTGTGACATTGAATGTCCTACTTGTGATCGTTTTTAAATCACATCCAGGCTTCTGAAGACATTTCACATCATGTGTTTGGTAAATCGATTGCAATTTTTGTAAAAAAAAAAAGCCAGTTTTTCTCAGTTAAGGCACCTAGAGGCATTGGTATGGTACTGGCAAAACATAAAACACTGAATTTTTCAACAGTATGACCAGTACTGCTCATGTGCACTCATATCACTCTTAAAATGCCTAAAAGCAACCAATATTGATTCTCTGGCGCTGTGCTTGAGCAGCAAGTATCCATTATGGCACTTTCACAACCTTGGATTTAATCCACACAAACACCTATTCGGACAAAAAGAGTGAAATTGTGGAAAATATGTCTCCGAGGAGTATGGATGAGATATTTACTTAAAAAAATTGGGTTTTGTTAGTGTTTAATATATTTGTGTGTGAATGTTGCGGGGGGGGGGGGGGGGTGTAGAGTGTGAAAAATAGTCAGCTGCCAGTTACTGAAAATATACAACCAGGCAGATGAAAAGCAAACAAACACTTTCTTCGATGGACAGACATACAGACATGATTTCACACAAATTGAAAGTCTACACAAAAATAAAAACTGACATACAATGGACAATTTTGTTACAAGAGCCAGGACAAGATGGTCAAACAGAAAAAAAAACCCTTCAATGTACCCTGAGTGCTGCAGTACCAAAGCAAATCATAGGAAACTAAGAGTGTATGAGATTGACTTTAGTTTCCAAAACATACTACACAGTCTTTCCAATTGTTTCTCATCAACTGAGGTTTCAGTATGGGTGGGGACTTGATTCAAGGAGAGAACAATATTTCACAGTTGTTACTGTAGTTTCGTGCTGTAACATGGGACCCGTGACAACAACGCTCAGAGAGCTTTTCCGGCCCCAAAACAGGGGGTCGTGCATCAAAAAAAGAGGGAAAATTTAGTACTACTAGACTACTTTAATATTAGTACTAGACTACTTTATTGGTAGCTGTGCACAAATGCCATTCATTCACATTTGCAACTTTATTGTGTTATTTTTCCAATGTACCCCACCCCCAAATTTGTGTTCCAAAATACTCTTTCAATGAAGAAATTATTTTTGAACATTTTTTAACCCTTTACCAAATATAACGGTCAAAAGCTGCTGGTGCTATTAACAAGTATTGCCATTCCATGTTCATTATTTTCTCGTTTGTTGTGTCAAAAACATAGCTTATGGCCCCTCAATGGAATGAGGTCATTCCAATGGTGTAAAAAGTCATGTTTTGACACAAAAAATTAGTAAGTCAATAAGTTTGTGGGCAAGAGTAATCAGCTTTTCATGTCAAGTAAAGGGTTAACAGCATAATTCAGACAAACATCTAAATACCAGTAAATAAAAGTGCAATATGGGTTTTCTGGCTGTGGGTTTGAATGGTGATTTGGAAGGGGGTTGGAAGATTGACACCCTCCTATGCCCCTAGTGCTATGATGGGGATCTATGGTTTAATTACATTTGTCAATACATGTGTACATGTAGAGTAAAATAGGTTGTTATTTGGCATTGCTGGAGGCTGTAGATTGCCCATGGAGGCTACACTTGCTTAAGATGTGAATTTGCTTGCAATATATAGCCCTTATTTCTGACGATGACAAAAACATACTTTTCAAAACAATAAAAAAAGTATTGCTAGGTGTGTGGTACCCCAATGAATTTTTAAATGTGAAATAATCTCTCAAAATATTAATTAAATCAGGTTTAGAAGCCAAATTATGTATTTCCTTAATCAACCTCAATCCTATCAAAGATACATTTTACCTCTTTCATGTGACAAAAGAGTTATTTCTGCATGAGAATTTAGCTTTTGGCTTCCACTGAGTTAAAAACATGGGAAAGTTGTTCTTTTAAAGAAAACTATTCAAACTGTGTCAAATGGCTTAAAAACCGCTGTTGCCTCCAATGCATTTGTCTACTCTGTTACCTAATGCGTAAGCTGAGAGGTAATGAATTCATGTAGCTTTTTTTTTAAAACTAACCTAATCCCCCCAAAAAACTAAAATCTGCATCAGCATGCAATACTCTGAGGAAGAATTTGTCTCATTTAACCACACAGCAAGACAAAGAGTGGTTTTCCAACCCCACGAAACAATATGAATGTCAATTTTGATTCAAAAATTGGGGTTGCAGCTACATGTATATACTTCACCAATATCAATAGAGAGTACCATTTTATCCTAACAACTGATGTCAAATTTTTTTCTACATACTGATGTGGCAAAATATAGCCCTGAAGGTGTTCCCCTAGTATGCCCCTTTTTATCAAAAACTATGATAAAATTTATTAATTAATTAATATTGACACAAACAAACCTCTTTCGATATTAAATTTCCCGCTTGTGATAGTTTTTAAATCACATTCTGGCTTCTGAAGATATCTCACATTGTGTTTGATGAATATTTTGCCATTCTTGTGAAAAAGCCTCACTTTCTGAGTTAAGGCTCCTAGAGTCATTGGTATGGCACTGACAAAACATTAAACACTGTTTTTGCCAACAGTATGACCAGCTGAGCACTGCTCCTAGGCTATGGTATCTCACAACACTGTTAAAATTCCTAAAACCACCAAATATTGATTCTGTAGTGATGTTCGTGTCCCGCAAATATATGTACACACAAGGGCTCATTTACAACTTTGGGATTTAATCCCTACAGGCACCCATTTTGATAAAAGGAGTGAAATTAGGGAAACTACATGCATGCATAGTATCCAGTGCGGATGACTCAGATATTTGCTTCAGGAATGTAGTGCTCTTTAATGTTTAATATATTTGAGTATGTGTGTGTATGGGTGGAGGGGGGGGGGGGGAGGGGTCAATTGCCAGTTATTGAAAACGTAGAACTGTGCAAATAACAAGCAAACCCACACCTTGTATGATGGCCAGCCAGACATGCAATCATGTATCTTGAAAGTGACAGTCTACATGTACATAGGAATGGTATGATGGACGGACAGACGTGCAATCACATATTTTGAAAGCGACAGTCTACATGTACATAGGAATACTGACTGACATACAATGACAAATATAGTGAGAAGAGCCAGGACAGGGTTGTCAAACAGAAAAAAAAACTCAGTGAGCCCTGAGTGTTGCAGAACTAAAGCAAATCATAGGAAACTACGAGTGTGTATGCTGTTAACTTTCTCATCAGCTGAGGGATTCAGTATGGGTGGTAGAGGGACAATTGGTAATGTAGTTCTGTGCCATAACATGGGAACCCTGACAACACTAGCATCACACTACTATATTGGAAGCTGTGCACAAAAGCCATTCATTCATATTTGCAACTTTGTTACTTTCCCACTGTACCCACCCACCCCCCACCACCCGTTTCCCCAAATTTATGTTCCAAAATACTCTGTGAATGAAGAAATTGTTTTTTAACATTTTTAATCACTCACTCATTGTAATGGCCAAAACAGGCCAGCACCATTCACCAAAACTGCCATTCGACGTTCATTATTTTTGGTTTTTTGTATCAAAAACATAGCTTATGACCCTTCATCGTTCAGCTCATTCCAGTGTGTGTGTTTGTGGGGGGGGGGGGGGGTGTCATAGCTATGTTTTGATGCAAAAAATGAAAAGAAATTAGTTATTCAAAAGTGCTATCTTCTTTTCATGTAAGGCAAAGGGTTAACATCATAATATGGAGAAAGCTTCTATTAATTATTCACTCAATGTAACGGCCAAAACCGGCCATCACCATTCACCCCCTAATTTGTTAGATGTGTATTTAAAGACATACAAAAATGTCCAAAGTTTTTTACCACTCAATGCCGAGCAATTGTCGCTTCAATCAATGCTAACCTTGCTTGTGTGGAGTTAGCAGGTTGGACAGGTGCTCACTGTTTCCCAGTGGTTCTATCAGTGCACTTTAGCTTCCTCCACCCATAAAACTGTCCAACACGAGGTTACAGTGGCTGTTGAAAGTGTCCTTAAACTCAAATAAATAAATAAATAAATAATATTGAGACAGGTTTTCTTGCAAATAGTGATGAGTGTTTATGTAATTTACAAATTGAATACATAAGTTTTTAAATCCTCTTGGACAGCCTTTTAACCTTTTGGTGTAAAAGGCCAGGGTTTTTTTTGTACTGCTCTTAAAACTGCTCTTAAAACTGCTGTTAAAATAATGTGGGAGATTGTGGTACTACCCTAAAAAACTGTGGTGGGGGGGGGGTGGGGGCAGGGATTTTTGCTAAGTGTGTAAAAATGATTGGGGGAAATTTTTTGTAGGAGGGATTTTAACCTGCATTCTCATCCTTCCAAGGATACACTTTACCTTTTTCATTTGATAAAAGAGTCAGTTCTGCATGAGAATTCAATGTTGTTTTTTAAAAACTACCCCAATCCCAAAATAAAACTAAAATCCAGAGCTTCCAGAGCTCTATTTGCAGCACATGTATTTACATAAGATTAAGTTCTACACAAATGTACTTATCATTTTATGAAGTTTTTGTACATTATAAGAAGAGATTCAGCATACATGTTCTGCAGGGAATGGCCTAGGCAGATTAGCTGTCTTCCTGTCATTCCCTGTGGTGTGTTTGTGGATTGCATGAATGGATACAAGTAAATATAAGAAGTTAGTATTGATGAACGACGTGATGCACGTTGGTGATGAGGGCGTGGCGAGGTAGAATGGACGTTTCACACTTGTGCTATCGGTAATGGATGAAAAGATAATATATATATATCGTCCTTCCACCCAGCATCGGCCACAAAAGTGCATATGAAAACATACATAGACACACACATATACATATATTTTTGCATATATACGAGTGTGCACAAGTGGGCAAGTATATATACTTGTGCACACTCGTATATATGCTTATATATTGATCTTTTTGGGATTAAAACCTTTGATTATATCTAATACTTCGTCTGGACATGTCGGGGATATGAAAAAACTATTCTCGAAATTTCCTTTCAAATAATCCGTGTAGATCGTGGAAGTGTCACGTATTTCCGCGCTAGTTAATCGTCCTATACTGGAAAACAAGTTATTGAATTATGCAGCTATATCCCGAGGGTGGGAGTATTCCGTGTTGTCAGTTTTGATGTACGTTACTGAATGGAGGTTTGTATTAGATTTCTGAATAGCCTCGTTTATTATTTGCCAGGTTTTTTTTTCATATTGTTCTTATTTTTCTCTAAGATTACGTCTACGTTTGATCCTGTTAAAGTTTTGGACATATGTTTTGTAGCATGTGACGTTCTCAACTGTAGGTTGCCTGAGCTGCTTTTCATATAGTTCTTGCTGACCTCGTAATTGTATATTTACTGTAGCCGAACTATATTTGTGACGTACAAAGTCTGCTAATATCGAAAAAGAAAGCCACTGTCAAAGATAATCTCCAGATAGTTCTTTTACTGTTCACCAAATATAGCAAATTTAGCACCATCGTGAATTTAAATTTCGTCCTTGCAAAACCATATTGTGTAAGATGGATAACGTCTATTATTATCACTGTTAGCACCAAAAATATATGGGTATTGACAATCTGTTGACAGAAATAGCATGAAGCCACCTGGTGGACAAAAGTCACACATCTATTCGTTTACCAAAATGAGACCAGAACATCTCATAAGATTTTAAATAAATGAATTTAAAAACCAATGTAAATGCCGGTAATTTACTACCTATAAAATTAGTATTGGAACGCAGATCAGTTATTAAGGTGATTCTAAAGTCATGGCTGACAACATGGAGGCCAGAAACATAGAAAAATGTGAACATTTCATTGAACAATAACTTGTCAACGAAACAGCCTTGACCTTGGATACCAGGGTTGGGGGGAATGGTCATGTCACATAGAACGTGATGGGACCCGCAAAATATGCATTTAACAAATTTACGAGTCATTTGGAGACATTAGGAAATGTGTACTCTTAAAAAGTGGGAAATGGCATGGTCAGATTTTCAAAAAATAGCGAGCCGCCTCACCTTCCAATGAACAACCAACGTAAGCTATCAGTAATGTACTGCAGCAGTTGAATCTTAATTTTGAATAAAACACATCGAAGATAGGACTAAGCACGTTGTCAACCTGGGTCGTTTCAGTCTCAAAAGTGCCCGCCATGTTTGCGATGGGAAATTCAAAACACTGAAGGTTGTGGGCAACATTGCGACGAAAGATCTCGCCACATGTCCCGTAAATTCTCATGACAATGCCACTGCTGAAATTCTGATTGACGATATATCTCAAGAGAAGCAGACTAATAGAGGCAAATTGCATTGATTGTCTGTTCTATGTAAATATTCTTCCCTCACCAACTGAAGCAACCAATTTGTTTACATGGATCGACTTTGCCATTAGTTTGTATTCATGTGACAAAATTACCAATTGAGAACAAAAAACGCAGTTATCTTTAATTAATTAACCCTTTACCCAACGTAACGGCCAAAACCGGCCATCGCTATTCTCAAAAATCGCCAATTAATTTTCAAAATATTTTCATTTTTTGTCTCAAAAACATAGGTTATGACCCCTCGTTGGAACGAGCTCGTCGAGCTCGTTCCAACGAGGGGTCATAACCTATGTTTTTGAGACAAAAAATGAAAAAAATTAGTTATTCAAGAATTTTTTTTGCAAGTGTCGTCTGCTTTTCATGTTAACTGTGACTAATAGTGGAATTAGAAACCAATGTTGTGTTCTTTCGTTGTTGAAATATTCGTAAAATGGTTGCTTTTTCACTTCTTTTAATCGCAAATCTGGGGAACTATTGTTCGTCATGTAATACTGATGGTATAATTTTATTGGTCTGTCATTCGGCCCCGTTTCGGTGAGTTCCAGAAATAATGCTCCTAATTTTGCGATCTGGTGTGATTTACATTGCGAATCATTGTAAACGATATATTTCATTATATTTGTTTGCAGTCCACACAGACAGGGCTTATATTTCGTCTAAATTTGTGAGAATCCATTTGGATTCTCGTGAAAATGGTTGCGAGAATCCATACCTACTATGAGTGTCCCAGAATCCCATGACGCCACCAAGGTTGAACCACTGTTGTATACTGATAACACATGTTAACCTTTTACCCAACACACTTTTTTAATTTTTAAAACTAAGTTTGATAATTTTTAAACAATAAATAATAAATAAATGATAAAATAATTAAATGAACAATATTTACCAATAAAATCTTACAAATATGGCTGTCGTTGAAACCGGCTCAATGAGCCGGTTCCAATGACAGCCATATTTGTAAGGTTTTATTGACAATGTGTCAGGATATTTCTGGTCATGTTAGCCTTCTATTGGTTAATTTGTTGCCGATGTGGTAGTTAAAGGGTTAAATTGACTCAATTTTTTTCACACGAATCCTAGCAGAGATGCAGCGAGAATCTACATGGATTCTCGCCGGTTTTATTGCGCGAATCTTTGTGCGAATCGATTCTCGGATTCTCGTCGAAATATAAGCCCTGACAGATCATCGATAATTTCGAATAATCTGTGGGCAATTAGACTCATGTCTGCAAGAATCTGTTGATCGAAGTTGTTGGCACCGGAAAGTCACATGCGTTGGTAAATTGCTTGTTCAAAGTGCGAAAAATAATATTTTTTATTTCTATCCACCCCACTAGACCTCCTAATCACAAATTAAAATATGACAGAAGTGTGAACATGCAATTTTTCTCTAGGAAATTATTTTATCAGTCGTTGCATAGAAATTCTCAACGAAAGTGAAGTATGGCAACACACACAATGCACAATGGAGCTTCAAATTTTTGAGTGCTTTGCCTTATCGAAATATTGGCTAATAAATCTGCATTTTCACAAAAAATCTCTGCACCAAGTTACAAATAGGGCCTCTAAATAATCAAAAATCCAGAAAACGGAATTAAAAAACAGTAATTAGATAACCGAAATACCAAGAAGATTATATACGAATTCATTGTCAATGGCTCGACCACTCTGAATAGCACAATAGTCTAAGAGATCTACAAACACACAAAAATAAATTTACGTAATCTTCACAAGACATTATACATTCCATAAATCAGGCAAAGTATGTCCATCCATCTGTCCGTTGGTTTACTTTTTGCATTACACTCTTACTTGCCTCATAATACTGATGGCTGAAAAATTGTGAGGTCTTGTACATTTGATAAAAGTTATTGAAAATTAATAATTGTGATGGCATGTCCACCTTTGGGCTCGTTTAAAAAATAGCGGTGACTGAAATTTTTCTTCAAATTTTCATGTATAATAGTAATTCAGCACTATTATTCAACAGGTCAAGGTATTCTAAAATTATTACTAATAACACAGGATGGATGGATTCACAGTATTAGGAAAAAGGTTAAAAGAACTAAATTCTAGCCAACTTTCTTAAAAAATTCCTATGTGTTCGTTTCACCTGGTGGCCATGGGTAAAAAAACAGCTTTTTAAATGTATTAACTTGACTGGACATGAAAAGCACTGTACCTAACCTACATGTACAGTTCAGGGTTTGATCTAGGTAAATTGGGAAAGGGGCCTTTTTCATGGTCGTGGGGAAATTATTTAGCCATCTGGACATAAACGCAGCTGGAAGCTTTTTTCCAGATACAGGTTAAAATGGGTATCAGTTTATTAGAATCAACTGTCAGAAAAACACTGGTTTTGTAACCTGATAATGCTGTATAAGTTAAGAAGTAATAATGTTTTGTGCCAGATATTAGGAATTTTATTGCATGTACCCCATTGTGAATGAGAACGTGGCCACACGAAGCTCTGATGTAGTGGGCATGTCAAAGCAGCACCATTCCCCAACATATAATTGAAAGGTTTTTTTTTAATTTTCTGTACCTCAACCAAGATCTCATGTGAACAAGCTTTTGGTTGGAATGGTAAGGATTGCTTTTG
Organism: Pictodentalium vernedei; assembly: GCA_031216915.1. NCBI lineage: Eukaryota > Metazoa > Mollusca > Scaphopoda > Dentaliida > Dentaliidae > Pictodentalium > Pictodentalium vernedei. Next base: position 447,629,928 of record CM062290.1, on the reverse strand, counting down.
GGAGGCAAACGATTGACACTTTCAATAATGTAGAGGAAAAGTGACACTTCTGTGATGTTTTCTCGTATCACAGAATATATACACTTTCTGCCTTAAAAAACAAAGCTTATAACCTCCCGCTGAAATGGCTCCAGTAAGCTCATCAGTTACTGTTGAAGATCATAATCACTTGCAATGTTTGTGTTGCAAAATTTGCACAAATAATGAAATCTGAATGGTCATTTATCTGTGCAACAATAGTGATTTGATCAGTGTGTTAGATAAATATTTGAAAGAAAGTATTAAATACAAGTACATAGTGATAAAGAAGTAAGAGATTGTCATTTCATGTGACTCTTCGACATCTTGAATGGGTGTTTTGGGGAAACAAAATGTTTTCATGAAAACATAATGTCAAGCAAAATGGTTGAGAAGAATGCATAACTGTATCATACCACTGTGGGTGTGGGTGGTACTGGTCTGCAGGTCACAGACTGAATCAGAATAATATAGTCTGTCAACACTAGAGCCTAAAACCTGAACTCACTGTTTACAATATATACTGCACAGTTTTCACAATGTACATACTAGTAAGAGGGCACAAGAATCAAGAGAAAAACTTTATGACAAAAATACTGAATATAGGTGGAAATTGAAGGTGGCTCGGGAATGCTGCATGATCCAGTCCAATCGGGAAATGTGCCACTGTTAAAGGGGTCTATATTGTGAACCAGCATCAAATGCTGAGTTGGTCTATTACTGTTGCAGGCAATATTAATGTGTACCCTTTCTCTCTGTACATTTTTTTCGGGGCTATTAAAATAGCCGGTGTCCATCCGTTCGTGTATCCGTCCGTCCCACTGTGGTTTTCCTATGATAACCTTAGTTATAGTTGACCAAATCAAATGAAATTTGGTATGCAGGTGCATCAACATAAAATACAGGTCCAGTTCGAATCGTGCAGTCCGACAATTTTTGCCAAAGTTATGCCCATTTTTCAACTTTATTTTTTTTAGTTTCCAATTAATAACTTGAGCTGTAATTGACAGAATCAAATAAAATTTGTTGTGTATGTGTATCAACATAAAATGAAGGTCAACTCAAATCAGGGTCTGATCCACTTTCAACAGAGTCATCGCATGTCAAGACAGTTTTACTTGTGGAAGAGAGCAGAACAGATATGTCACTTGTTTGGCTAATATTTGCAGGGGAGGTAAACTAGATTACTGATTAGTGTGGTGTGCCATACTGTTGAACTGTAAATAGTTCCCTGTGAAAAAAATGGGTGGACCAGTGCATGCAGTGGTCCTTCAAAAATTCAAATTAACGTACAATTGGATTTATTTTTTAAAAAGTTACGACTCAACTGTTGTTCTCTAGTGCATATAGAAAACATATCCTTCAATGTGAGATTCATATTTTAAGTTTTAGTGGCAGGAAGATGACCGTGTGTTAGGGATTTTCAAAAGCATTTTTTTTTGGTGAGTAAATTTTTTTTTCAATTTTTATCACATTGTTGTTATCTATTAGGTTGGAAGCAATCATCCATGTGTTAAATAACCATTACTAATGAAAAGTAATGAAAAAAACATCATGTTTTCCACCTGTCCACTCAAACTACAATCTTCAGTTTAGAATCACCTTAATGGGGTAATACTTTTTGTCGGTAACAAGGATGGTATCCGGTAAGAAGGACGGTAAGTGTATAAAAACTACGTTTTAAAGTACTAAATGTACATCTGAATGTGTGAAAAGTGATTATTTAAGCAAACTAACGCAATAATAAATATATATAAGGAAGATTAAGTATTGTTTGTTTTATTGTTGACTATTTTCAAGACAAAATAGATCATTTCGCCATCTACACTGATCGACGTGTCATTTTGTGCAGTAGTCGAGCAAACTACTGTCTGCTGATGCAGATCTTCTTATCGGAGACTTCAATATCGATCTCTTCAAAATCTCCCAGCAAACAGACTAACGAATATATGGACACAATACTTAGCCACGGTTTCATCCCTACTATAACGAAACCAACTAGGATTACGGATCATTCAGCAACTCTGATTGATCACATACTCACAAACTGTTTAGACGAAAACATTAAAACCGAGATAATAGTAACGGACCTGGCCGATCACTTTGCAAAATTCTATCTTGAAATTGGCGTTAAACACCAAAAAACTAGGAGTCCATCACCCACCAGAAACTTCTCCCCGTCAAATATAAACAAATTCAAAGCTACACTAGCACGGTACAGCTTTAGAAAACAACCTGGCTCCGTATCCCCGGAAGATGGATATAATGCTTACATAGATTTCTTCAGGGAATCATTCCAATCACATTCCCCTTTGGAAAAGACAAATTTCTCAAGGACGTTTGTCAAACAGCAGCCCTGGATGACAAACGGACTTTTAAAATCCTCTCGTATAAAGCAAGAACTGTAAGTAGTAGTGCTCGCACGTTTTCACCCCTATTCGGCAGGACCTCGGTGCAGGACCTCGGAAGTGGCGTCATGTCACGTGACCTAGTGGCGCCATGTTGTGTTGTCATGGTAACCCGCGTGAGCGGCCATCTTGTGACGTCATCCCCATTGTGATACGTGGTGTTAGTGCGCATGCGCAGCGCGTGTTGTTAGGGTGATACGTGTTTCCGTTGTCCATTTTGTATACTGGAGGCCGCCATCTTGGTTTCTATGGTAGCACGTGATTGCTATGTTACCAATGGCTTCTAACAAGACAGGGGTATGTTCGGGGGTGTGTTCCTTTGTAGAAGAGTAAATCTGATTACCACAAACAACCCGACAATCCTTCCAAATCACCAAAATCCACCCAAAATCACCGAAATTGACTTTATTTCCCCATGTTATTGGTTTTATTGACTTAGCACGTAGTGCTATAGTACTAAGGGGGTACGAAGGGGTGCGTTCCTTTGTAGAAGAGTAATGTTCTGGCTTAGAATTCTCACAGAATCCCTTTTTGGATCCCTATCCCATGACGTTTTTCCCTATTAAGAATAGCACGTAGTGCTATAGGACAAATTTACCCAGAATTCTCTGCTTCCATCTATATATGCAACAGTTTACGTCTATCTGGCCATGTTCCTTTGTTGTAGTGTATACGCCAGTAGCGTAGAAGAGCCTATTATTTGGAACAGTTTGTCTTATTATTACTATATTTAGCAATTTCTGGTCTATTCTTGTTAGTTCTGACCCTATTCCGTGTACTCTTGTTGTTTCATTTATCTAGATAATAACTAACCAAACAGATTGCTTGATTTACCATAATCTGTATGCAGAGTTATCTCCCTTCTGTATAACAAAAGCAGTCCCAAAGCCATTAAGCTATCGAGCAGTTACTGATAAGACATTGCTCGAACGACTCAAAGCTCATCGAGCAAATGAGCCTTAGAGCAATTGCTCGATCGTGTGACTCGGCATATTGCTCGAACGACTCGAATCCCATCGAGCAAATGAGCCAACGAGCAATTGTTCGTTCGAGTGACTCCTCGAACGACTCTTCGACTCATTTCAGTATTTGAGGATACCTATGACATGGCCACGTATCAGTTGAGGATACCTTTTGAGGATACTAAATTGAGGATACCTATCGTGGATACCTTTTATAGGATACTTATCTGAGGATACTATATACTATATAGGATGTACATATCCCTGTAGGTCTCTTGCTGGCCCTTAGTACTATTAATCCACCTAATGCTTCATGTTATCCTATGACTGGTATAGGTAGTATGCAATGTTAGGCATAGAGGTATTGTGGGTAGGGGTACTGCCTGGTAGTTTAGAACGGTACTATAGTATGGGCGGTATATACACCTATAGGCCCCTGTTAGTGCTTGGTACTATTAACCAACCGATTGCTTTGTTTTATTATATGGCTGGTATATGTAGTACGTTATGGTAGACCTAGTGATTTTGTGGGGGTGGGGGTAATGCTTGGTAGTTTAGAACGGTAGAATAGCATAGGCTGTACATATCTCTGTAGGTCTCTTGCTGGCCCTTGGTACTACTGATCCACCAGATGCTTCATATTATTGAGCTGTATTCTGGGGTGGGGTCAATGCCTGGTAATACAGAACGGCAGCAGAGTATGGTTGGTCTATTCCTCTATAGGTCCCATCCTAACTGTTCATAGTATTAACCTACCAAATGCTTTGTATCATCCTGTTACTGGTAAGGTGGTACGTAATACCAGTAGTTCCTACCTTATTCCGAGTACTCTTGTTGTTTCATTTATCTAGATCATTTATATAAATTATAATTAACCAATTAGATTGCTTGATTTCCCATAACCTGTACTTAATCGTACAGAGTTATCTCCCTTCTGTATAATAAAAACCTATATTAATGGCAATATCCCAGGCACCCCAATTTCGGCACCCCTTTTTTGAAAAACATATGGCCTTCGGCATCCCTTTTTTTCTTAAATGAGGATAAGAGTCGTATTAAAAATCCCTCAATGAGGGATTTTTAATACGACTCTTATCCTCATTTAAGAAAAAAAGGGATGCCGAAGGCCATATGTTTTTCAAAAAAGGGGTGCCGAAATTGGGGTGCCTTCTGGAGAATCTCTTTTTTCTGAAATGAGGTGAAGAGTCGTAGTAAAAATCCCTCAGTGAGGTCCAATTTACTACGACTCTTATCCTGCTTTCAGAAAAAAGGGATTCTCCAGAAGGCACCCCAATTTCGGCACCCCTTTTTTGAAAAGCATATGGCCTTCGGCACCCCTTTTTTCTGAAATGAGGATAAGAGTCGTATTAAAAATCCCTCATTGAGAAGAGCCTATTATTTGGAACAGTTTGTCTTATTATTACTATATTTAGCAATTTCTGGTCTATTCTTGTTAGTTCTGACCCTATTCCTTGTACTCTTGTTGTTTCATTTATCTAGATAATAACTAACCAAACAGATTGCTTGATTTACCATAATCTGTATGCAGAGTTATCTCCCTCAATAAGAGTCATTGAGGGATTTTTAATACGACTCTTATCCTCATTTCAGAAAAAAGGGGTGCCGAAGGCCATATGTTTTTAAAAAAACGGGTGCCGAAATTGGGGTGCCGGGGATATTGCCATTGATATAGGTTTTTATTATACAGAAGGGAGATAACTCTGTACGATTAAGTACAGGTTATGGGAAATCAAGCAATCTAATTGGTTAATTATAATTTATATAAATGATCTAGATAAATGAAACAACAAGAGTACTCGGAATAAGGTAGGAACTACTGGTATTACGTACCACCTTACCAGTAACAGGATTATACAAAGCATTTGGTAGGTTAATACTATGAACGGTTAGGATGGGACCTATAGGGGAATATACCAACCATACTCTGCTGCCGTTCGGTATTACCAGGCATTGACCCCACCCCAGAATACCGCTCAATAATATGAAGCATCTGGTGGATCAGTAGTACCAAGGGCCAGCAAGAGACCTACAGGGATATGTACAGCCTATGCTATTCTACCGTTCTAAACTACCAAGCATTACCCCCACCCCCACAAAATCACTAGGTCTACCATAACGTACTACATATACCAGCCATATAATAAAACAAAGCAATCGGTTGGTTAATAGTACCAAGCACTAACAGGGGCCTATAGGTGTATATACCGCCCATACTATAGTACCGTTCTAAACTACCAGGCAGTACCCCTACCCACAATACCTCTATGCCTAACATCGCTTACTACCTATACCAGTCATAGGATAACATGAAGCATTAGGTGGATTAATAGTACTAAGGGCCAGCAAGAGACCTACAGGGATATGTACAGCCTATATAGTATCCTCAGATAAGTATCCTATAAAAAGGTATCCACGATAGGTATCCTCAATTTAGTATCCTCAAAAGGTATCCTCAGCTGATACGTGGCCATGTCATAGGTATCCTCAAATACTGAAATGAGTTGAAGAGTCGTTCGAGGAGTCACTCGAATGAACAATTGCTTGTTGACTCATTTGCTCGATGGGATTCGAGTCGTTCGAGCAATATGCCGAGTCACTCGATCGAGCAATTGCTCTAAGGCTCATTTGCTCGATGAGCTTCGAGTTGTTCGAGCAATGACTTATCAGTAACTGCTCGAGAGCTTATTGGCTTTGGGACTGCTTTTGTTATACAGAAGGGAGATAACTCTGCATACAGATTATGGTAAATCAAGCAATCTGTTTGGTTAGTTATTATCTAGATAAATGAAACAACAAGAGTACACGGAATAGGGTCAGAACTAAAAAGAATAGACCAGAAATTGCTAAATATAGTAATAATAAGATAAACTGTTCCAAATAATAGGCTCTTCTACGCTACTGGAGTATACTCTAGAACAAAGGAACATGTCCAGATAGACGTAAACCATTGCATATATAGATAGAATCAGAGAATTCTGGGTAAATTTGTCCTATAGCACTACGTGCTATTCTTAATAGGGAAAACGTCATGGGATAGGGATCCAAAAAGGGATTCTGGGAGAATTATAAGCCAGAACATTACTCTTCTACAAAGGAACGCACCCCTTTGTATCCCCTTAGTACTATAGCACTACGTGTTAAGTCAATAAAACCAATAACATGAGGGAATAAAGTCAATTTCGGTGATTTTGGGTGGATTTTGGTGATTTGGAAAGATTGTTGGGTTGTTTGTGGTAATCAGATTTACTGTTCTACAAAGGAACACACCCCCGAACATACCCCTGTCTTGTTAGAAGCCATTGGTAACATAGCAATCACGTGCTACCATAGAAACCAAGATGGCGGCCTCCAGTATACAAAATGGACGACGGAAACACGTATCACCCTAACAACACGCGCTGCGCATGCGCACTAACACCACGAATCACTATGGGGATGACGTCACAAGATGGCCGCTCACGCGGGTTACCATGACAACACAACATGGCGCCACTAGGTCACGCGACATGACGTCACTTCCGAGGTCCTGCACCGAGGTCCTGTCGAATAGGGGTGAAACGTGCGAGCACTACTACTACATGTATAAAGCTTTTGAGAAAAAGAAGAAAAAGCAGTGTATGTTGATGTGAATATATTTTGTTTTTAAATATAATTTTCCAGTTTTATGTTTTGATCATCGACAACAACCAGAAAATTGGAGATCGAATTAGTGGCGTATTAATTCCCAATTATCACATTATCACATTGTCAATTGAATATTTTTATATGAATGTATCGTGTGTTATACATTACATCGCCTCTCAGATTCGAAAACAGCAATGTAATATTTGCAGATTTCAGATCTTAGGAAATCAAGTCGTTTCTCAACTTGGCCCCAAAATCACGTGATCATAACAACAAGCATGTTGTCGGACCAAAATCTTTATTTCATGGTCGTTCATTTTCCTCTGAGCTTTTTTTTTAACACGTCGGTTTTGAAACGATAAATATGATTTCTCCAAGTATGGAGCGCGGAGTCTTTTATTCACAACTCAGACATTCGAATTACCGATCTATGCCTTGTTACTCTTGTCGATAACTTATGCGGCTATCAATGTCTTTGTCATCGAATGCAAAAAAAATTTTTAAAAAATGTTTTGAAAAGTTAGATGAATTCTGGTTTTGTGTACTTTTGTCATTATTTTAATATATAACATGTCTTTATTCAACGCTTCATTTCATATTTAGGACATTATTGACATTTTCAAAAAATATCCTATGTTATTTTGGATGACCCCCTTAAATAAAATTACCATCTTTTAAATAATATTCAGTGGCGTCCACCCGCTTGCCGTTGGACCTCAAAAGAAAAACATCAATCCAGGCCTCTAATCTGGCGTGTGCACTGAATCGACGTAGCTCAGACAATTTTATATGAGTTTTAAATAATTACTTCACACGAAGGTTGCTTTGTGTCTCCGGTACCTTCTATATGAGTGACGCAGCCCCCTTACTGGGTCTGCATCAGCTCTGGACGACGCAACCATGCCACACTCGGCTTATCAATGCTCCTGCGTCTGAGACATAGTCTCAATGACTGAAGTAAGATTCATGTCCAGAAAGGGCCAGCACTTGGCCATTTATTAACATATAGTGAATAAAGTGTTGTACATAATATTGATTTTACACAATACAGATTATTTACATACATATATGTTGTTAAACCCCAACCAATTCAAACCTCTTATGTCACAACTGGCAGAGGTGGGAGAATAAACGCCACCATGTCTGGTTAGCCCTCAATAGAGATATGCTACCAGACATTCCCCACCGAAACAGCCAGGACAAACGCGTGGAAAAGAGGTGCCGGTGGACCAGATTGGTGAGCAGTGCCCATGAGAAGGGGACTCGAGCTCAGTGAGGATACGGCACGTCGATGAAGGGGTGTTCAAAATTCTGTAAGAGATGGCGTCCCCCCCCCCCCCTCCCCTTGCTTTCCCAGGCTGTGACCACCTTGCCTCCAGGCTGGCATCTGACAGCCCGGCGGAGGGGCTCCGACACGAGACGGCAGTGCGGCCACGCAAGGGTGAACAGAGAATGCAGATGCAGGGCCCTGGGATCCAATGACTACAGTTAAGCAAGAGACGGGTAATAGGAGGGAATTAAAACACAAGTGACAAACTGTTAACAAACGTGGTAGAGTGCTTTTGCATCTCTAAAAACTGTAACATGGAGAGGACAGTGAAGAGAGGCCCGATTGGCCATGCTGCCCACAGAGAGCATAACTAGGTATGTACAAAATCAGTCACCTGTAGTGGTGGAGTGCCATTGCAACCCCACGGTCTAGATCTGGTAAGAAGGCATTCACACGAAAACCAAATTGGGTGATGCCGGGAACTGAGGTGATAGGGCCTAAGGCTGCGATGTGACTGGGGTGCCTTTGCATACCCACGCTTACGAGCGAGATGAGTGGGCGTATAGCAGGAGAGGCGCAATTTAAACGAGAAATGCCACATATGCATACATACTAGTCCCTATGGATCAAGTCGTCTAGCGGTGAGGTGCTTTTGCATCCTCGCCCCCGAAGTCAATAGGAGGAAACCAACAAGAAAACACGGGAATGGTGGATGCAGGTCACAGAGAGAGTGCAACAATGGGGCCCGTGCATCACCCTACCAACGCTGTGCATGAAGCTACAAATGTCACCGGGAGATAACGCGACAGGAACCGTGAGGGTGCCTTTGCATCCCCCAACAGTACTGAATAGGAATGGAACGGAACAGAACACGAATAACAGAAAAATATCTTCCTGGTCGCCAGAAGGCTGCCAACCGATCTGAACAACTGAGATGGCCGGGAGGGTGTCCATCTCTCCTGAAAGTCACAAACTATCAATCTGGTGGAAGTAAAGAATATGCTGAAGGTAGGAAGGTATGTACTGGTGTCTCCTTGTGGTGTTTATCCGGTCGAGCTGTGGTTGGTATCCAGATAAAAGATTGACAATGGAAGATGACCCGATGTCTGTAGATCTCCTAGTGAGCCATGGTGGGCTGTGGCAGGCTCGAACCCCTGCAGGGGCACCCTGGAAACTGAATAAATGAGGAAAAGGAAAGTGCCTTTGCAACTATCCCCAGTGCCAGACGATGAGGGCCCAGTATATGGAAATGATCGGGGATCCGATGGGAAAGGCCACTCCAGACGGAAGTGCCATTGCATCCTCCGTCCGCCAGTGTCCGTAGGGCCAAAGCCCCATCACCCCCACCCTGGGAAGAAGGCGACCCTCAAACCCCTTTTGCCATGTGATCGGCGGAAAAGCCAACTCAAGACAGAAGTGCCTTTGCATCCTCCGTCAGCCAGTGTCTGGAGAGCCAGAGACCCCTCACCCCCCACCCCAGGAAGAAGGTGACCTCCCGGGATCTAACCCCTTTGCCACCTACACGGTAACGTGCCTGAAGCCGGTGGGCACACCTGGGCGACAGGTGGACAAGAAAACAAGAGGGAAAGCTCAGGCCAGATCTGGGTAACCGCTGAGGGTAGGCGGCCGAATGTATTTTTTGAAAGCATCGGACTTCCACCGACCCATGGAACGAATCTGAGCATCCGTAAAACCGGAAGCTGCAGCATCGGTGGCTGCCCCAATGCGGAAGCTATGCCCTTTGCACTGAAAGGACTGCAAACCACAAAAAGCGAGAGAAGCAGCAAGGACTTGGTCGAAAACCCGCCGAGGAAGCCCGCGACCCGTTGGCATGGAAAATAAGGGACCTGGGCAGGAGCCTCTGGGGGAGAGAAAGTGCTGCAAGAGTGCCACTGGGCAGATGATTCGGAAGGGTGTGGGGGACAATGTGACCACATGGGGTTGCCCCGTGGTATTGTGTTTGAAGTGACGGAATGTCAACAAGATGTGTCCTTCTTGGAAGACCAGGTCTGATAATTGCACCACCCGCCCCTCTGATGCAGGGGTGGACGTGCACAATTCACCAATGCGAGCAAACCCAAAATATGCAGTGCTAAAAAGTGCCTGGAACATTCCCTGGTTGTAGGGGCCTGTGCAACAATGTGCCACTGCCCTGGAAAGTCTGGCCAAAATTGACTTAGTAATGGGCAGGCGAAGGTCAAAGGCGGGATGGAGACGCTGCACATCCGCTACCAGCTTTTGGACCACAAAGTGACGAGTCGGGTCTGCCACGCTATGGATCTTATGGAAATATGAGAGAGCTGAGAGGATAGAGAGAATAGTGGAGGGAGCATATTGTTGGTGGTGTAGGAAGGAGATAAAAAGACATAAGGTGCTCAAGGAAATACATGTAGGTAACTGAGGACCCAATCCATAATTGTCACAGAATGCCCCAAATTGGGCTCGAGCCCGCCCATATGCATGCTGCGTAGCTGGTGCCAGAGAGTTAGTCAGCAGTGTTAACGCTGTCCCAGTAAGTTCTGAATGGAGAGGTGGGCAGGAATATGGACTGGATCGGGGTTCCTCACGGAGCTAGAAGATGGAATTTGGAAACCTGTAAACGAGAAAGAGCATCTGCTAAACCATTACGTTTACCTGGGACATGAAACGCCCGAGTAAGTATATTGTAGCGAAGGCAAAGAAGGACAAAACGCAGCACGAGGGTGAGAAGCATGATATCTTTGGAGGACTGCTTGTTTAAAACACAGACCACCGCCTCGTTATCGCAGAGAAGTCGAATGCATTTATTCGCCAGGGAGGAGCCCCAGAGTTCCAACGCCACGACGATGGGATAAAGTTCCCGAACCGAAATGGATAATGAAAGCTCATCCTGCCATGACCCAGCAAACCACTGGACCCCGAAAACAGCTCCAAAACCTAAAGAGCCAGAGGCATCTGTATATAGCTGGAGCTGTTCATTGGAGAGCCAACGATTTTCCAGAAAGAAGGTGCAGCCATTGTAGGACTGCAAAAAGTTGAGCCACATTACCAAATCAGACTTGACAGCCCTGGATAAGCGAATTCGATGGTGCGCTTTGGAAACCCCAATCGTGAGGTTAATAAGACGACGCAAAAAGACGCGGCCAGGACAAATTACTGAACAGGCGAGGATGAGCAAGCCAACCACCGATTGCAGGTGGTGCAGTGTAGTTTTCGACATTGTTAACAGTAGCTAGATTTCGGAGCGACAAGTGGTCAATTTATCAGCAGGTAAACGGGCCAGCATGTCAACCGAGTCCAGGTCAATCCCTAAAAACTGTATGCAACGTGTGGGGCCCACTGTCTTTTCCGACGCAATGGGGACACCAAGAAAGTCACAGAGATGAAGAAACAGCCGTAAGGAGAGGGCACACTGATCCCGGGTGGGGGCCAAGAAGAGAAAGTCATCCAGGACATGGACAACCCCTGGGACATGAAACTTCGAAGTGGCTATCCATTCCAGCGCGGAACTGAAAGCCTCGAATATACTACAGGAGGTAGAACAACCCATGGGGAGGCATTTGTCATAATAGAATTTCCCAACCCACGACATCCCGAGAAGATGATAATCATCTGGGTGAACGGGAATGATTCGAAATGCAGACTGAATGTCAGTTTTTGCCATGAAGCAGCCTTCGCCAAGAGATTGGATGTGGGTAATAGCGTCCTGCAAAGATGCATATCGGACATGAGACAGTTCCTCGGGGATGCCATCATTAACGGAATCTCCCTTGGGGTAGGATAGATGATGGATCACCCGGTATTCACCGGGTGCCTTTTTGGGAACGACGCCAAGTGGTGAGACCCGAAAATTGGGAAACGGGGGCGTGTGAAATGGGCCCGCAATTCTTCCTGCTAAACATTCCTTTTCCAGTTTGGCATCGAGCACGTGTGGCAAATCGGCTGCAGAAGTCAAATTAGGGGCATGCATATTGCGAGGTCACGTCCTGAAAACCCTACACGGAAACCAGTTGTAAATCCGAGAAGTAAGTCCTGCGCCTTGTCCGGCGAATACCCAGCCAGTATGAAGGCCAGATGGCGTACCTTTACTGGAGTGGGCAAAGTAACCCCCTCCCCCTCCCCCTTCAGGCCCTGGAGGAATTATGCTTGGGGTGAAAAGAGGGGCCCTTGGGGGCCCCTGACCGAAAGGAAGCCTTAGTACATGCTGAAACAGGATGGTCCCCAGAGCACTGGAAGCATTTGTGCATAAATCGACAAGGACCAACACATGGCTCACCATGATGGAAGCGGTCACAATAGCCTACCGGAAATTCACGTGGGGCCCTAGGTGTGCTGGACCGCTGAAACGCGTGATGTGGTGTTACCTTCGGACGTCTGGCCTCAGGCTTGGAGGCAATGGGGTCATGTAGGGCCTTGAACCAAAGGTCAAGTTGGTTGAAATCCCAAGGGATAGTAGGGTCAGACTGTCGTAAAAGTCGGAATTCCCTGTCATAATACACCCAATTCCCCCCACTGGCAGCTATCGACCTGATATGTGCCAGGTATTTCAGTAACGGGCCGGTTTGAGAGGGGAACCGAACGATGTACACTGACATGAACATTTCAAAAGCGGAAAGCCACTGTTCCAGGGAACTGATTGTTCGTGTGGCTTTCGGCGTGTAGACCAAAGAGGGGTTGTCCGCATTGGAACCTCCCATGGTGATGGTGCATGCGTGAGATGTGTCACCTGACTGCCCGAGTAGGAGAGAGGAGAAGTCCAGAAACTCCTCCGCCCAAATTTTGTCCTTTATCTTTAACGGTGCCCTACTTTCGAGAGGCACCGAGGAAGACAAGCAACGATCATTCCTATGGGGGACCCAATGTCTAGAAGTGGGTGGAGAAAGGGAGGGAAAAGTGGGCCCTCATGCGGCAAACTCCGGGACAAGACCTGCAGGGTGCCCATGCAAATTACCGATGGTCTCTGGCGTGGAAGCGTCATGACTGGTGGATGGCTGTGAAGATGCTGTATCCGGTGCTGTTCCTTGCTGTGCCGGCTGGTTGGTACTTGAAGTCAATGGCCCCAAAATTTGAGTCCGGAGCACTAGCCCCGAGGGCACGATAAAGCCCTGTGGGAAGTCAATGTGGAGAACCAGCTGCTGTGGGGGCTGGTCCTGATTTGTCTCACCCTGGGTGCCGATGTGGTGTGTCTGGTGTTGTCGCTGCTCGGTTGTACCCCCTGTGGACCTGCTCGAGTTGAAGACGCTGCTGAATCCTGGGCGGGGTGCAAAATACTGTCCCGCTGAATGCGGGTGGATGCCCGGCACGAACGTCCCCCTGTAGGTCTCTGAGGAGCGTCCTCTGTGCTAAAAGAACCTGACAGCCCATCCTCCAACCGAGTCGAGGTCCTACTGGGGGCCCGAACAGACTTCCTTTTGGCTTTGGGCATGATGAACACAAACTGGAAAGAGAAGAAAGTTGCTGAGCATTTCGGAGATGTGGGATCCTGAGGGCATGCCGGCCTCCCCTGCCAGGCCCACTGTAGACAAGTGGGGGTATAGCAGAGCTCAATTGAACCTCAAAATTTTGAATAGCGTTGGCAAATGACATCGCCGCGGAACATCAGTCCTAGCAGTGGATGCAAAAGCACTGCATCGTAGAATGACGGAAAGCCTAAAATCAGTGGACAAATGCAGGTGGGGGGGGGGGGGGGGGGGGATTTGAGCAATTCGGACGGGCAGAATGAGGAATCGGAATGCCAAAAGTAAACGTATGACGAGGGGACACGTAACGAGTATGAGTCACGTGACGAACATGGGAATTAAGCGTTCCGCCTAACATGGGGGGGGGAGGGGGCGGCACGCCCCGCTGTGCAAGTGATAGTCTGGAGGATTCACCCCCCCCCCCCCCCCCCCCCCAACTGTCAACTCCCGACAACGGCAGTAACGAAGTAAACCAAACCGACCGGTACTAACCCCCGACGAACCGAAGACAAAACGGAAGGCAGCACCGTGACTGGGAAAGTAGCGTCGAGTCGACAACGGACCGTGGGAGTCCGTGACATCGCGTGGAAACAACAAAACAAACAAAAACAGGCACAGAAACAGGGAAAGCGCGCGCGCGCTGCAAAACAGGAAGCGGTGCTCGGTACACATGAGTTTGGGACCAAAAAGAAGGGCCGGACCAGCAAAGACCGGATGGGTCCCCGGCAAAAAGGGGGGGGGGGGGAGTGGGGGGGGGGGGATATGATGTATGAAGCGTGGGGTGGAAGAGTTATGGGGTGGAAGAGCCCCCACCTCCCAGGCTGCGCTGAAACCAAGACGGGCGTAGGTGCCCGAGTACCCGGATCTGAACATCCGCCGCCCCCCCCCCCCAAGAGTCCACCCGGGTAGTGGCCATCGGGACCACCGCATCATAAACGAGTTACATGCCTAGGCCTACCCCAATAGAGCCGTCGGGGTGGAGGTAGGGATGGCGAAATGGGCCGGGTGCGGAACGCCCCAGGAGAGGTCCCCCTCTGAAGATGTCACCCCACCGACTCACAAAGGGGTTCGGTGAGGCCAAAGAAAGCCGACCGACGGGGGGGGGGGGGGTAAGGAGGTGTGGAGAAAGAGGCGGACCCATGAGTGCGAATGACTGTAAGTGTAACGTGACGAGCGTGGACCAGGGATGAGTGTGCAATAGAACGAAATCAACTGAAAATGCTGAAATTACGAAACGAGTGGAGAGAAACCAAGAATACTGGGAAAGGCCAAATTAGGCTAAAGCAACAACAGTCAGCTAAAACACAGCTGGGAAATAGATGTGAGTCCGTCAAGTTACAAGAGAATGATCCCCAAGACCACTCGCATGCAAATCGAGAGAACTAACAGATGAAGGTGTGGCAAAAGAGGAGCCAAAAACGCTGATGGGCTGCAAACCTCATCCCTGGTAGAAAGTACGAGAGAGGGCCGTGGCGTAGTGGCGACAGTCTGAGCCGAACACGGTGACACGATGCCAGCACGAGTGCTATGGGACAATATGCGCCCCTCGCCACATGCATGGACGAGAAGCATGGTCACCGCGCGTCCCTCTGCCCCCACCATATACCACCGACCCAAAACGAGCGAGTGTTGACGTGACGAGTGTTTACGAGTGTTAACGAGTGTTGACGAGCGCGCAATGAATGCGATGTGTGTGGCAAGTGTGAAGGTGTGGTATGTAAAATGTCCAAGTGTTACGATGGCTGGATGTGATGCGAAGGGCCTAGCTGGGCGCCCCTACCCTACCCACTAATGTCCCCACCCCCATCTGAAAAAGGAGACCGAAGATACCGGACGGTGGGGAGTAGGATTCATGGAGAAGAATGGCATGGAACAACAGTCGTTGAAATGAATGAAAATGCCTGCAGTGTCCGAAAAATATGTAAAAATTAAGGTCCCACCAAATTGAAAGAACGTTGAGTGGGCCGGCCAGTTGGGCGGCCGGAAGCCTAACACATGGTCCTACCTAATCCCTAGTGACGCAGATGTGCCTTGATCCCACGAACGACAGCCCCCTTCAAACTTTTATAGTAATGACGCATCCCTTCCCCATTGAAATGCACCCCATCCCGGAGCAAGGTAGCAGCGTGACGGTAAAATCGGCGGTGCTTCCAAAACATTACCCGCGGAGAAGTGTCGCCAAGGACAACGTCCAAAAATGCATTAAACCTGTCGACCTTGAGATTGTACTTGTGCACGGCTGCTGCAGGGAGCCACACCCAAGAATCCCTACTACTGATCCTTCTGCGTATACCGGATCGAAGGCGTGTCCGGTGAAAAGCCTGACTGACAAAAATCCGCTGCACCCTCCGAGATTCGCGGAGGTAGGTGCAGAATTCATCAACCTGATTACCTACAGAAAGAGGGTCGGCGTTAGGGTGACTTAAATCGTTACCACCTACCTGAAGAATGACAATGTGTGGCTGAAAAGTATCCACCAGGTGCATATCCCGTGCCATCATTTTTCCAAGCGTGTTGCCGCTGACACCATGAATGCGCAAGTCCACCTGATGCACCCCAGGCGACAGACAGAACTTACCCGCGAAATTGGTGGTGAAGTCGGCATCAGCGTCCAGGAAGGTCGCGAGATGACGACTGAAGCTGTGGCCCCAGATGAGGACACGAACAGGGGGTGAATCCTGAGAATGAGCCATGGTAGCTGAAAATAACTCAATGTATGAACGAGAAAAACGAAGAAAAGGAGAATAAAATAAACGAATAATACGGGAAAACGAAAGCGCAGCATGCAACGAACGCGTAGAAGCGAAAACCGACGGAAAACGAAGATAGAATAGAGAAAAACGAGTAACGAAACGATGGCGGGACCTGATTCCCGACTTGTTCCCACGAAGCTCCGAATGAAAATGCAGCTATACGTACTGAATTCCCCACGCCTTAAAAAATATCTTTGTCTGTCCGATGGTCATTGGCCGAATTTGGAACCATGTGTTTTGGATTATTGAGAAACCCTTATCACATTGTCCCTTGTTTGACCTGGCTTTGGATTTAGCTGTCTATACAAATTAGATAAGGGTCTTTCCAGACGTGCCGCAGCTCTAACATGTGCCACCATGACTGATGGTGACTTGTAAGAGATGTCTAAGTACCGTTAGGCACAAACGTATTTACACAGCCATGCTTGGCTATGTAAATCCCCTTTTGCCAATTTTCCCACGTAACCCTCAGACTGAATGAAGTCAGTCTGATTATTTGTATCAACAGAACCAAATGACATTCAGCAATAGGCGAACAATGTTGACACGGAAGCAATTAACCGTTAAGGGGACGTCCAACCTAACTTTGGTCAAATTTCATGTAATTTTCTTTCAAGTCTAAAAAAGGCCCAACATGAATAACCCCAATAAATTATATACCAAAATGCTTGGAATGAAACATAGAACATGTGGAAACTGAAATTTGCCATGGAACTGCTGCCATGTGTAAATAGCACCACCTGAAAGTCTGCTATGGCATAAGTAAGAGAACACAATTTTTACAATAAAATACCTCAAAATAAAATAACAGTTGTATTCTATAAACATTTAAGTACATACTCGAAGAAATCTTTTCCTAATTCATGAAAGTAATGAAGATTGAGACCAAATGTTATAAGTGGAGTCCTCACTGACTGAAGGCAGACATTTTCTTTTGTTTATGTTTTGATTTGGGGAGTTCAACAAAGGTCAACTTGAAGGAGTCCAGCAGAAGAAGTATGGAAGGACAAAAGAGTGTCTCCCAATATCAAAATGTATGTGTTACTGTAATGGTTTGGAAAGAAAATAATATGACAATACGCAAGGCGTAAGAAGGAACCCCAAAGTATCCAACATATTGAAATATTTCATTCCGCAACCATTACTCCAAAAACATTTTGGTTTATTCAGTCGAATTCCTGCAATTGTTCAATTTCAGCCAAACAAGAATACGTTTCACAGCACTAAATATTTTCCCATAGGCGACCATTATAACGTTCAGGCGAAAAAACATATTGTCGCATCATTTTAAATTTAGCATTCAAATATTTTTTGTCAACTATAGCCCTTCAGACAACCTTTTAATGATTTTTAAACAGGGGTCATGCAACAAATAAAAGAAAAACTAACAGAAAGGGAAGTGCTGGTCACATGTTCATATTTCTCAGGGAATTCCCAAACAAAACACACCAATAGTCAAACAAATTTTTAGGTTCTAAAAGTCCTCAAATCATGCTCTTTATTCATCTGGAACATTCAAAAGTAATGCAAAATGTCAGTAGACTTCTTCAAATGTTTATTGAAACAATATATTTCCCCAAGACTGCTCAGTTTTGGGAATTACATAATTTCCGAGCTCAAATTTTCGAGGCATGTAAATCTAATTAAAATATTTACAACAGTTATACCTATGAGCAAACCCAACCCTACCAAGGTTACAGTTACCTCTTTCATGTGATGAAAGAGTCATTTCTGCAATAGAATTCAACTTTTGGCTTCTGTCCAGTCCAAAGCATGGGAAATTTGTTCTTTTGAAGAGAACTGTCCAATCTGTGTCAAATAGGCTTAAAAACTGTTATTGCCTCAGACAGAATTTCTACTCTGTTACCCAGTAAGTTGGGAGGGATAAGAATTCACAGCTTTCTTTGAAACCACCCAAATCCCCAAATAAAACTAAAATCTGCATCAGCACACAAAACCTTTTCACAAAATCTGTTTTAATTAATCATACAGCAAGATAAACAGGGCCCCACCACCATGAAACAATATGCCAATTTTGTTTCAAAATCGGGGTTGTGCAGGGCTTATAGTTCCTCTAAATTTGGGAGAATCCATTGGATTCTTGCGGAAATTGTTCTGAGAATTCAGACCTGCTATGGGCCAGGATCCTATTAGGTCAGTATGATTGAACCCCTGTTGCATACTGATAATACATGTTAACCCTTTACCCAATACAGCTTTTTTAATTTTTACAACACCAACTACTGATTTTTACCCCCCCCCCCCCCCCCTGGGCCCTTAATCGCTCACCTGACAAGGTGGTTCAGAGAAGTATTTTGGGTCAGATTCAGTTAGTCAAGGTTCATGGACACTACATAGGAATAATGTTATGAAATTATTCATAATTCTATTGTCCATGTTAGATGATTATTAGCATAGATCTTCCTGATTGCTTCCAATTCTGACAGCTGTAGACAAGTACTGCCAAACTTCCAAGGGTTGTTGTGTCACTGCACTTTGAAAGGCAAATTTTATGGAAAAGCTCTAAGGAATGGATTTGAACATTTATGAACAACCTCGAACCTAAGCCACCCCTGCCCAAATATTAAGCCACAGACCTGAAATGAACAAACTCAAATCTGCCCCCCCCCCCCCCCCCCCCCCACACACACTTCCTGCGATACCAAATATGAAAGGGTTCTGACTGGCAGGAACCAAACTGGAACAAATTTACATCTGACCTCCCCAGAGATGTTGTACACCAAATATTAAAGCATTAAACTAGTGGGTCTGAAGAAAAATATTTTTAAAGAAATTTTCTCATGTTGCTTTGAGTTAATTTACACTCCCATAATGAGCCCATATATTAACCCATAGATTTGGCTTGAACAAACATGAATCTGACCTCCTTAGAGATGCTGTAAGCCAAATACGAAAGGATTCTGACTGGTGGATCTGAAAAAACGAGTTTTAAAGAAATTTCCTCATACTGCACTGAGTTAAACTTTGGGCTTCAATAGATAGACCAAATATTAACCCAGAGACCCGATTTAAACAAACTTCAATCTACCCTCCCCCCTGCCCCCCACCCCACTAGAAATGTTGCATTCCAAATATGAAAGCATTCTGACTGGTGGATCTGAAGGAGGTTTTCAAAGAAATTTCCTCATGTTGCACTGTTGATATTTGGGTGCCCATAGGGAGCCCAAATATCAACTCAGGGACTTGATTTGAACAAACCTGAACCTATCCCTCCCACCACTAGAGATGCTGTATACCAAGTATCAAAAGATTCTTATACATGGTTCGGGAGAAGATTTTTTTTCAATTTTGGAAAACAATTTATGCATGCTATCAGAGAAATGCTTGGGTCCCCCTGTGGGTGTGGCAACGTTATTTGAACAAACTGGAATTCATATATGATAAGGAACATGAATATCAAATTTGGTTCAATTCGGCTCAGTTGTTTATGAGGAGAGGTTAGTAATGTAAAGTTCACGCCGGACAGGATGGACTGATGGTGGACAGACAGAAAGTCATCATTTAAGCGCCCCCTGACTTACCGTCAGGTGAGCTAAAAATAAACAATATTCATCAAGCGTAATAATTATGGATGTTACTAGAACTGGCTGATGAGAGCCGGTTCCAATGACAGCCATATTTGTACAAATTTTATTGCCAGTGTCACAATATTTCAGATCATGTTAGTGTTGTATTGGTTAATTTGCTGCCTTTGTGTTAGGTAAAGGGTTAAACTGACTCAGTTCTTTTCATGTGAATCCTAGCAGCAATATTACTAGAAGCTACATGGTTTCTCACTGGTTTTGTTGCACGGATCTCTACGGGAATCGATTCTCAGATTCTTATAAGCCCTGGCTGAGGCTATATAATCCACCAATATCAATAGAAAGTGCCATTTTATCTCAACAAATGATGTCAAATATTCTTTTACCTAGTGATGAGGTAAATTATAGCCCTGGATGTAACCCCCCCCCCCACCCCCCGCCCCCAAGCTCTCAGTATGCATTTTTTTCTAAAACAAGAGACCCCAGGGGGCATGAGGGCGCCCACCTGTACATGGTAACCTAAATATCAACCCAGAGAATTGATTTCAACAAGTTGCATCTACTCCTCCTAAGAAAAGCTTATACCAAATATCCAAAGATTCTGACAAGTGGATCTAAAAAAATGATTTTTAAAGAATATTCCTCATATTGAACCGAGTTATAATTTGGGCTCCCACAGGGAGCCCATATATGAACCCAGGGACTTGGCTTTAACAAACTTGAATCTCCCCCCCCCCCCCCCCCAAGGATGCCGCACACCAAATATCAAAACATTTCAACTGCTGGATCTGAAGAAGAAGATTTTTAAAGAAAATTCCTCATTTTGAACTAAGTTACAATTCGAGCTCCCACAGTGAGCCCAAACATGGACCTAGGGACATGGCTTGAACAAACTTGAATCTAGCCTCCTAAGGGTGCTGCATAAAAAATATCAAAAGCATTCATCTGCTGGACCTGAAGAAGATTTTTTAAAAAAATTCCTCATTTCGAACTAAGTTACAATTCAAGCTCCAACAGTGAGCCCAAATATGGACCTAGGGACATGGCTTGAACAAACTTAAATCTCACCCCCCCCCCCCCCCCCCCCCCCCCAAGGGATGCCGCACACCAAATATCAAAACATTTCAACTGCTGGATCTGAAGAAGAAGATTTTTAAAGAAAATTCCTCATTTTGAACTAAGTTACAATTCGAGCTCCCACAGTGAGCCCAAACATGGACCTAGGGACATGGCTTGAACAAACTTGAATCTAGCCTCCTAAGGGTGCTGCATAAAAAATATCAAAAGCATTCATCTGCTGGACCTGAAGAAGATTTTTTAAAAAAATTCCTCATTTCGAACTAAGTTACAATTCAAGCTCCCACAGTGAGCCCAAATATGGACCTAGGGACTTGGCTTTAACAAACTTGAATCTCACCCCCCTAAGGATGCCGCACACCAAATATCAAAACATTCCAACTGCTGGATCTGAAGAAGATGATTTTTAAAGAAAATTCCTCATTTTGAACTAAGTTACAATTCGAGCTCCCACAGTGAGCCCAAACATGGACCTAGGGACATGACTTGAACAAACTTGAATCTTGCCTCCTAAGGATGCTGCATAAAAAATATCAAAAGCATTCATCTGCTGGATCTGAAGAAGATTTTTTAAGAAAATTCCTCATTTCGAACTAAGTTACAATTCAAGCTCCCACAGTGAGTCCAAATATGGTCCTAGGGACATGGCTTGAACAAACTTCAATCTCACCCCCCTAAGAATGCTGCATACCAAATATTAAAACATTCTGACTGCTGGATCTGAAGAAGAAGATTTTTAAAGAAAATTCCTCATTTTGAACTACATGTAAGTTATCATTCGGGCTCCCACAGTGAGCCCAAATATTGACTTAGGGACATAGCCTGAACAAACTTGAATCTCACCCCCCCTAAGGATGCTGCATACCAAATATCGAAACTTTCCGACTGCTGGATCTGAAGAAGATTTTTAAAGAAAATTCCTCATTTTGAACTAAGTTATAATTCGGGTTACCACAGTGAGCCCAAATATGAACCCAGGGACTTGGCTTGAACAACTTGAATCTCACCCCCTAAGCATGCTGCATACCCAATATCAAAAGATTCTGCTGCTGGATCTTGAGAAGAAGATTTTCAAAGAAATTTGCCTGAAATGCACTAAGTTCAAATTTGGGCTCCTATACTGAGCCCAAATATGAACCCAGGGGGCTGATTTGAACAAACTTAAATCAGATCCACCCCACAATGTTGCATATCAAATATCAAAAGATTCTGCCTGCTGGATCTGGAGAAGAAGATTTTTTAAGAAATTTGCCTGAAATGCACTAAGTTCAAATTCGGGCTTCTATAGTGAGCCCAAATATGAATCCAGGGGGCTGATTTGAACAAACTTGAATCAGATCCATCCCACAATGTCGCATACCAAATATCAAAAGATTCTGCCTGCTGGATCTGGAGAAGAATAGTTTTAAAGAAATTTGCCTGAAATGCTTCTATAGTGAGCCCAAATATGAATCCAGGGGGGCCAATTTGAACAAACTTGAATCAGATCCACCCCACAATGTTGCATACCAAATATCAGAAGATTCTGCCAGCTGAATCTGGTGAAGAAGATTTTTTAAGAAATTTGCCTGAAATGCACTAAGTTTGAATTCGGGCTCCTATGACGAGCCCAAATATAAACCCAGGGGGGCGGATTTGAACAAACTCGAATCAGATCCACCCTACAATGTTGCATACCATATATCGAAAGATTCTGCCTGCTGGATCCAGAGAAGAAGATTGTTTAATGTTTTTCCCATTGCCTACAGTGTTAAAAAGTGTTTTCAAAGTCCTGAAACTGTACCCTATGATAAAACCGATGGCAATTTTTTGGACCAATCCTTTCTGTTGGTCATAAGGAAGCTTCACACCAAATAAAAATTCTCAGTGCCGTGGAGTTTTGGAGATATGGCGTTTTACTTTTTTCGATTTTTAGCTCCTGTGGTTTCCATGGGGCTACAGAAAAAGAAAATTTGGCATAAATTAGGTACTCATGACCCAATAAGCCCTCACATAAAATTTGATTCAAATCAGCCTCTCGGTTCAGAAAATAGAAATTTTGGGCGGGGCCAACAATTTTGCCCCTCCCATAACGACGCCAAATATAGCCCATCAAACTTCGCTTACAGAAATCCAAGTCTACACCTTAAAAGGAAGCTGCATACCATATACAGTTAAAACTAGAAGTCCTGTCATGAAATGCGCACAAATAGCACGTTGATATGCGCGTTAATATACGCGTTATGGCCCAAGTAAAGCTATCAAATTCTGTACATATGGCCTGTGCACAAGCAATGTTTCAGCCAATGGACCTCCGGGTAACCCGGAGGTCCATTGGCAGAAACATTGCATGTGTTTGCTTTGAGAAACCAAGATAAGCTGCCGTGCTTTGGATGCCATTCGATATGGCAATTGCGCGCAATCCCAACGCGCAATTAAGCCTAGATAAGCGCACTATTCGTGACAGGACTTCTAGTTTTAACTGTATCAAGTCTCTGCTACTGCTGGTTGATGAGAAGATTTTGGTGCCCCTTGGGGGCATGGCACCACCCAGGAGAAGGGGGCAACTTCATTTGAACAAATCTGAATTGGCATTAGGTAATAAACATTTACCTAACATTTGAATAATGTAAAGTTAACGCCGGACGGACGGCGGACAGAATGTGATCAGTAAAGCTCCCACTGAGCTTTGCTCAGGTAAGCTAAAAAACTTTATTAATTTATAAATAAATTGATGGTGACATGAATTTCCCATTATTTTTTAATCACATTCTTGCTTCTGAACACATTTCACATTGTGTTTGATATTCTGCAATCTTTGTAAGAAAAAGCCTAAGTTTTCTCAGTTAAGGCACCTCGAGTCATAAAACAGTGATTTTGTCCAACAGAATGACCAGTACCTGCTACTGTGGTGTCTCATGACACTGTTAAAATTCCTAAAATCATCAAATATTGATTCATTAGTGCTGTGCTTGTGCTGCAAATATCCACAAGTGCACTTTCACTATTTTGGTTTTAATCCCCACAGGCATGCATTCTGTCAAAAGGAGTGAAATTGTAGAAAATATGTTCACAAAGAGGACAAGTTACAGTACCGTCGCCATGAACGGGTTGTAATACACGCGTGGGCAGTGATGTCCACTCATGCATTTACCAGTCAATAACAAGAGCACCGCTGGGCATTGCATCATACGCCCGTGAACTGTTCAAATTGTACCATTTTAACACATTTGCAATTTTTTTAGAGTGCGAGAAATTTATACTGGCATATATATATATGTTACGGTCAGACTTTGAAATCAGTGATTTTGTGAAATGACCAAATTTTTCAGTCATTTGAGAAAAAGACTAACAAGTTTTAAGCCAATCGAAAAACAAATACTAAAGTTATCATCCGGAAACCAAATATTTGACGAAGAATTCTAAGTCCAACAGGGGCCATAATTCAGGCAAAAATTGTTCAGCCCGACCCCATATTCGAACTTGACCTGTATTTTGTTGTGATTAAACCACATACCAAGTTTGGAGACGATCGGAAAACAAATACTAAAGTTATCATCCGGAAACCAAATATTTGACGAATTCTAAGTCCAACAGGGGCCATAATTCAGGCAAAAATTGTTCAGCCCGACCCCATATTCGAACTTGACCTGTATTTTGTTGTGATTAAACCACATACCAAATTTGGAGCCAATCGGAAAACAAATCCTAAAGTTATCATCCGGAAACCAAATATTTGACGAATTCTGAGTCCAACAGGGGCCATAATTCAGGCGAAAAATGTACGGACCGACCCCATATTCGAACTTAACCTGTATTTTGTTGTGATTAAACCACATACCAAATTTGGAGCCGATCGGAAAACAAATACTAAAGTTATCATCCGGAAACCAAATATTTGACGAATTCTAAGTCCAACTGGGGCCATAATTCCGGCGAAAAACGTTCGGACCGACCCCATATTCGAACTTGACCTGTATTTTGTTGTGATTAAACCACATACCACATTTGGAGCCGATCGGAAAACAAATACTAAAGTTATTGTTCGGAAACCAAACGGACGGACGGATGGACGGACGGACATACGGACGCACAACGCCATACTATAATACGTCCCATTTTTCAAACGGGAGTATAAAAATCATCATCTACAAAATTTTAATTGATGAAGCATCGGTTTGTACCTGGTGCTTCATTATTTAAATTTTTGATGATTATACCTATAGTTAGTGTTTGGCATCAAATATTATTGTATGAATTTGTATCCGTGGAAATATTGCCCATCCATGAAAAGTGAGCAGTACACCGCCACTGTACTGTATTTGTTTCAAGTATATAATATACTTTTTGATGTTTAATATACTTGTGATAGGCTGGGTCCAAAGTACTCCGTACTCGTAGTACTCGAGTACCACTTTTTTTGATAAAATACTCAATACTTGCCAGCCCAGATTTTTGTATGTGTGTGTGTGTGTGTGTGTGTGTGTGTGTGTGTGTGTGTGTGTGTGTGTGTGTGGGAGGAGGTTGGAGGGTGAAAGATAGCTGCAAATTATTTAAAATGTTGACCCAGGCAAATGAAAAGCAAAGAAACATTTCATCCGAAGGACAGACAGACAGACATGCAGTAACAAATTTGGGAAGCCTAAATAAAAGTAGTGACTAACTTAAAATAAAAAATATAGATAGAAGAGCCAGGGCTATTTTGTCAAACAGAAAACAAACAAGAGCCCCCAGAGGGCCTGATGGCATTCACCTGACATGGTAGCCTAAATATCAACCCAGGGAATTTATTTGAACATTTAGTTGCATCTGCCCTCATAAGAAAAGCATATACAAAATATCCAAAGATTCTGACCAGTGGATCTCAAAAATAAGGATTTATAAAGAATATTCCTCATATTGAACTAAGTAATAATTCAGGCTCCCACAGAGAGCCCAAATATGAACCCAAGAGATTCTGACTACTGGATTTTAAAGAATATTCCTCTTATTGAACTAAGTTGTAATTTGAACTCCCACAGAGAGCCCAAATATGAACCCGGGGACTTGGCTCAAACAAACTTGAAACTCACCCCTCTAAGGATGCAGCATCCCAAATATCAAAATATTCTGAAGAGTGGATCAGAAGAAGATTTTTAAAAAATATTCCTCATATTACACTAATCTAATCATACAGAGCCTAAATATGGACCCAGGGATTTGATTTCAACAAACTACATGAATAAATCTTCCAAAGATGTTATATGCAATTAATGCAAAATATGAAAGCCTTTGGAGCAGTGGTATGGGAGAAGAAGATTCTTTAATGTTTTTCCCATCAGTAAAATGATGACTCCGCATAAGTCCTGGAAAACTTCCCTATGATAAAACTGATGGCAATTTTTTTTTTACCATTCTTTTCGGCTGTTCGTAAGGAAGCGTCACACAAAATAAAAATTCTCAGTGCCATGTAGTTTTGAAGATACGGGCGTTTAAAATTTTTTCTATATTTAGATCCTGCAGTTCCCACAGGGCCACAGGAAAATGTTTTGGCATAAATTAGGTACTTACGACCCAATAAGCCCATCATATCAAATTTGCTTCAAATCAGCCTCTCAATTTGGAAAATAGAAATTTTGGTACAATTCGGGCTCCTACAGGAAGACCAAATATGAACCCAGGGACTGGGCTTTAACAAACTTATATCTCACCTCCCTAAGGATACTGCATATATCAAAACATTCTGACTGCTGAATGTGAAGAATACTTTTGAAGAATATTCCTCATTTTGAAGTAAGTTATAATTCAGGCCGCCGCTCCCATAGTGAGCCCAAATATGAACCCAAGGACTTGGCGAAAACAAACTTGAATCTCCCACAGTGAGCCCAAATATGAACCCAGGGACATGGCGTAAACAAACTTGAACTTGAACAAACTTGAATCTCACACTGGCTCACACCGATTAATCGACTAACCAATGATCAATATCTTGATTGATAAAAAAAGGTTAACCGTTACTTTTGAAGTATGGTACTATATGGCAGGGTATTTGATGGCTGGATTCACATCGCAAAATGCTATACAAAAATGTCCAATTGCTAACCATTTTTCTTTCATATTGGGTAAGCTTATATTCACTATTTATCATCACTTTTTGAAACCAAGATGGAAACTGTTAATCAAATTTTTAAAAACAAAAAATACCCTGTATGGGTTAACTATGGAACAAACTTGCTCCAAAACAGGCAAACATTGTCACACTGGCTCACATCAATTGCATGAGACAGAGAAATGCATGCCAGTTACGTGCCAAAATACTTGTTCACTTGCATGATCATTATACTGTATCAGTAGCTGAAAACGGTCATTCTCAACCCTTCACCAAATGCAGGTAGCAGACGATACTTGCACAAGAAATTCTAAAGATTTTCAATGTTTGTCTCAAAAACATAGCTTATGCCCCCCCCCCTATTGGAACAAGCTCAATGAGCTTGTTCCAATGAGGGGTCATAAGCTATGTTTTGAGACAAAAATTGAAAATATAATAAAATTTGAATGGACATGTTTGTATATGGCACTGTCCGGTTTTGTCCATTATGCTGAGTAAAGTTTTAATTATATAAATGGTCAACGGTACAGCAATTATTCAGCTGCCTATTGGGGCAAGTGATTAATCGGTTAACCAAGGTTAACCCATGCGATTAATCAATCACGAAAACCCTTTAATCGTTTCAGCTCTAAAATTAATTTAACCCATGCGATTAATCAATCACGAAAACCCTTTAATCGTTTCAGCTCTAAAATTAATTTAATTTTATTAAATTTTATCTGATGAAAAAATGCTTATAATTTTGGGGGAATGGTAAATATGGATCTTCTTAACAAGCATTTGCAAGAACATCAGAGGAATGAAATCACCGTTCTCGCAATTTGCAAAACCCTGGTGAGCCAAAATATAGGCTTGGCTTGAAGAAATTTAAATCTCACCCGCCCAATGATAGTGCATAGCAAATATCAAAAGATTCTGATTGGTGGGTCTGAAGAAAAAGATTTTTAAAGAATATTCCTCATACTGCACTAATTTCAACATTTGGACTCCCATAGAGGCCAAATGTGGACCCAGGGATTTGATTTCAATAAACGTGTAAAAAAATCTTGCAAAGATGGTATATGTGAAATCTGAAAGGTTTTGGAGGAGTGAATTGGGTGAAGAAGAGTCTTAAATGCTTTCTTCATTACCCACAGTGTTATAGAACGCTAACTAAGCATTTTTTCAAAGTCACGAATAAGTACCCCATGATTGACCTGACAGAAATTTGCTTAGACAATTCCATTCTGTTGGTCCCAAGGAAGCTTCACACCAAATAGGAATTCTCAGTGCCATGTAGTTTTGGAGATATGTGTGTTTTGAATTTTGTTCTATTTTTAGCTCCTGCGGTTCCCATGGGGGGATGGGAAAATATTTTGGGGCATAAATTAATTACTTATGATCAAATAAAACCAAAAATTAAATTTGGTTCAAATCAGCCTCTTGGTTTGAAAAACAGAAATTTTGGGCGGGGCAAAAATACATGCCCTCCAATAATGAAGGCAAATAAAGACCCACAAACTTCTCTTGAACAAAACTGAGTCTACACCTCAAAAGGAAGCAGCACACCACATATCGAATCTCTGCTACTCCTGGTTCACGAGAAGATTTTTTTAAGATTTAGGCAAAATTTTGGGGCATGGCCCTACTGGGGGCAGGGCAACTTGATTTAAGCAAAATCAAAATGCAATGTCATAACAAACAAGCATCTCACATTTCACTTAAATGATTAATCAGTTCAGCAGTTTTGGAGGAGAAGACGCAAACACCATGTTCACGGACGACGGACGACAGACGGCAAGTGATTAATGTAAAATCTGTGTTGCGGTAATTAGTTTCTACATTAAGGTTTTACCTAAGTCATATTATCAATCAATAACAATATTCAACGCGTTCAAGGCAATACATGAAATAATAAAACATACGTACCAAAGGAATATTTCAAATAATGTGATGAATGGTGAATAAACAATCTTCAAAACATCAAAAAGTGAACATCAAAAAACATACATCTGAACACGCTGAAATCCGGAATTCGTCTGCCGTAAATGTGCTCGGTACTTCCGGTGACGACAGCAGACATCACGTGACATTATCTGTCTGGCAATGTCACAACACCACTCCCTTCTTCTTGAAAGGTTCCGTCGACGAAAACAAAAACTGGAATCCTCACAGTTCCTCAAATTAAACTTGGTGTTGCAAACAAAAAATTAAAAGGGAGTCCGCCCATGAAGGAATGGACCAGCTGCCTAAACCTGAGTTGCCTTGATGCTGTACACAAAACGAGCGTTGGAATTCGCTCGTCGCAGCACATCATCCGGACGACAGCCCAAAATTTTCCCTAATTCAACTGCTATTTCCCCGACCACAGAAGGGGTAGTTCCTGCTCGACCTTTCGAGCCAAAGTAGGGCGCATCCGATTCAATCAGAATTCGCTCAGGGCGAACTGCCCTGACACCCTCCTTCTGAAGCTCAGAAAAGCTTGCACAGGCCCCTGTGAAACCAAAATATGTATTTGGTCGCGCCGAGGTCCAAGCATGGACTGTTTCCTTTGCTCCCTTGAAGCAGTGAAAATGAATCACTTGCTCCTTGTGTGTTTCACCTAGAACTATCTGCAGAGTGCTGTTAGCAGTTTCATAACTCATCGGGTTACCAGAGGACCCCCGACAATGGATGATGTAAGGTTTATTTGTCACTTTGGCTAAACCTAAAAGTTCTCTAAAAGTGTTATCTTGCTTAATAAATTGATCCTCTGACAAGGAACTACGGTCCACACCAATTTCTCCAACTGCGACTACAGCTGGGTGATGGATTAAATCGACAAATCGGTCAAACACTCTCTTATCCTGCAACTGGTGATAATTTTTTGGGTGACACCCCACTGCGACTTTCCACTGGGGGTGCCAATTTAGTTCCCTGACATCTGGGTAGGTGTGCGGGTCGCAAAACACTTGCACCCCACCCTCAATAGGAAGGTTCCAGTTTACTGGGATATTCACCCTCCTAATCATCTCGGGTGGTGAGACGCCGAGGGGAATTTTAAAAAACGTGCATGTTCTGTCCTTGTGAAAATGCGAGTCTACACCCACAAGGGGTTCAGTCACTCCGGCTGTTGAACTGCACTTAACATGAGCACTGATAAATGACTCAGTGTCACCACCACCAACTTTCTTCTTTGAAGACGAGCCACCAGACGCTTGTTGATTATGGGAACGTTTACGTTCAGCAGCTTTTTGAGTCACACTTGAATCTTTACCCGCACCAGTTTTGTTACCTGGGGGCGCATCCACACGCTCTTCTGCCGGAATGCTTGAAGGGTTCATTTTTCCTTCAACTTGTTTCCCTTTTCTCTCCTTCAGGATAGCCTTGTGTTTCTTGACACGTTCCTTCCGTCTCTCTGCCCTGGATATCTTAGTTTTCTCTGGGGTGGCGATCCTGGACTCCCTCCCTACAATTAAATTGGAGGATAAATTTTGGTTTGCCCCAATGTCTGCCACAGGCACTGCATGCGTGATCTCGCCAACAGTGGCTACCCTCCCGGGTTCTGATGGCGCACACGGTTCTACGCCTGTGAGGGACAACATTTGCATACATGTACTATCATTACATTCACTGGAAAATTTACTAGGGGGGCTGGAAATGTCCATTATTTCAGCACAAGATGCTAACTCAGAGTCGCTATCAACTCTGGGTGGATCTTGTGGAATGGAGACACCAGCCGTCTGCCCAATCAGAGCATCCCTAATCCCCTTACTATCCAGCATATTTAATTCACCTGGAATATTCTGGCTCAAAATCGCTGGCGCATCATCTGCCAAAACCAACTCATCTACACCCATGTTACTGGGCGCAACAGACAACCTCTCTGTGTCTTGAAAAGAGTGGTTATCAAGCAAATCGACCAAACCAACAATATATGTACCTTTATCTGTATTAGTTTCTGTATTTCCACTTTCTAGTGCTGGTGTTCCAGGGTTGGACTGAAGAAGAAGGCTGTCCTCTATGTCACTCATGATCTGAAAAAAAATGGAAATACAGGTCAATGCTCCATCAACAATTTGGACAGCGGTAAACATCAATCTGGTCTGCATACTCTTGAGTGATGTTCACACATTCACCGTGGTACCATTCATCACAGTAGTCACACCGAAGCATAAATCGGCCACCGGATTTCTGACGGCAGATACAATAAACTCCAGTTTGTCCCTCAACTACAATGGTACCAGTTTCTTTAAATGTTCGTAAGCATCTGGTGAGCCACGATGGAAGGGTCCTGTCATGACACAATTTCAACCGATCATGGTTCACCACACTGCTAGATTTTTTGAAAAAATACTTTATAGAGGTAGGGAGTATACACCTCTCCAATTATACCTGGACCTTTCCAGAAAGGCGATAACTTCCTACACTTTCCCTTCTTTGATGCGGTGTCTAGCTGATACACAAGGTCACCCACTGTGTAACTGTATTTGTTAACCTTAAAATCGTAATCCCGCTTCATTTTTTGACAAGCGGTCTTAAGGTTATTTCGAGCAATTTCGTGAGATCGCTTGTATTCCCGAACTAAACACTTGACATACTCACCTGCGGTTTCATATTTGTCAACCTTTGGCTGGAATTGAAATACCAAGCCAGTCGGGTGGTTCACCTCACGACGCAGCATCATTTTATTTGGGGTAAACCCTGTAAGCCGATGCACAGAGGATCGAATGGCGCCTGCCAACTGGGGAAGGTATTTGTCCCAGTCTTTCTGGTACTTACTGACGTAGCAACGGATTGCATTCATCAGTGTACGGTTCTGTCTCTCGGCCTCGCCGTTGGCTGACGGTCGGTACGGCGTGGTCCGTGATTTGTGTATTTGAAGAGCTTCACAGACCGCAGAAAACAGCTTTGACTCAAAACAGGCACCCTGATCAGAAAACAACTGTAATGGGCACCCGAACCTCGAGAAAAACTCATTTACTGCGGCGCAAGCTGCTGTTTCAGCTGTTTGGTCGGGTAAAGGAATAAACTCGATCCATTTTGTGAACTGAC
Source organism: Pictodentalium vernedei (assembly GCA_031216915.1). Lineage (NCBI taxonomy): Eukaryota > Metazoa > Mollusca > Scaphopoda > Dentaliida > Dentaliidae > Pictodentalium > Pictodentalium vernedei. Next base: position 447,597,732 of record CM062290.1, on the reverse strand, counting down.
AGACCATTACACATATATATTTATTTCCATCGTTACTTTGTGGTAATGGTCCTAAGAAATCTATATGCACACGCTCCATGGGTGCCCCAGCGTGGTAGCTTATTTGTTCCCATTTGGGGGTGTCGTACCGGTTTCTTGCCCTGGTTACACTGAGGACAAGCCGCAATGTATGTTTCTATGTCCTGTGAAATACCATACCAGTAATAATTCTGGCGTACCCTCTCCCGAGTTCGAGCTATGCCTAGATGACCTGAAGCTGGTATGTCATGTGCGAGGTTCAAAATTTCTGCAGCAAACTTACCTGGAACTACAAAGACCTGACTACCATCCCTTTTAATTTTATACAGGAGGCTGTCTTTTATCAGAAACCGGCTTCGGTTGATCCAAAAATACTTAGTAGCTGCACTACACCTAAAAAGTTCACCCTCGCTCGGTTCTTGTCCAGTCTCCAGCCATCCAATAACAGGCATCAAGTCAGCGTCTTTACGCTGAGCATCCGCTAGCTCTTCACGGGATCCAATGTCGGCTAGTTTTAGTTCACAGGAATTTGGTTGAGTCAGTCGTCGAACTCTTATCTCACATGATGACCCTGGTATGTGTTCAAGGTCAATATGCGTCTGAGTCCAACCTGTCTCTGAACAAATAAAACCCAAATCATTTGTTGGGTTCTCCCACATTTCACCTGGATTCCAGGGAGATGTACAAGAGACACCCATGGGCGGAAAAAAACCAGTACAACCAACAACCCTGTTTATAGATGGCGCTGCTTCAGATGCAAATTCAACAGTGCCCTTTGCCAGTGGGACCACGTCGTCAACATCTGATTCAAACTTCGCCCAACTTTGGTGAATTCTAGTGCAGTATTTGCATCCACCACAGGGAAGTTTACTCAGGTCACATCCTGGGAAATACTGTTCACATTGATTTTCCACAGGAATCCTAGACAGAGCATCAGCATTGTTATGTTGACACCCCTTTCTGTGCTCAACAACCATATCAAACATGCTCAGTTCCTCGAGCCATCTTGCTATTTGGTTTTGCGGCTCTCGAAAATTCACGAGCCATCGCAGGCTGCTGTGGTCGGTACTTAGAATAAATTTTCTTCCCAGCAAGTAATGTCGGAACTGTCTGGTAAACCGAACCACCGCAAGTAATTCACGGCGAGTTACGCAGTACCGTCTTTGCTGAGGTGATAAGACAAAACTACCATATGCAATTACCTTCTCTTGCCCACCCTGGACCTGAAGTAATTCCGCACCTATTGAGAAATTACTTGCATCTGTGTCCAGGATGAACAAATCAGTAGAATTGGGAAATGACAAAACAGGCGGAGATGTCAACATCGCTTTCAACCTGGCAAATGCCTCCTGCTGTTCTAATTCCCATTTAAACTTGTTCTTACCAGTGACTGCATACAACGGTTGGGCTACTTTGGCATAGTCCTTAATAAACGATCTGTGATAGTTGGTCAACCCACAAAAACTTTCTACATCCCGGGAAGACCGGGGTGTGGGCAAATTCTGCACTACCTCGATCGATGTATCTAACATTTCTATGCCATCGGCACTAACCGTTCTTCCCAAAAATTCAATGTTTTTCTGAAAAAACTCACACTTGCTTGGCTTTAGCTTGAGGTGGTAATGCCGAAATCGTGACAACACCCTCCTAAGATTAGCAAGATGCGAGCTCTCTGAGTCTCCCAAAACCACTAAATCGTCAATGTACCCCAAACAAATGTCCCAACTCAGACCCTGTAAGACCAGGTTTATTACCCTGCATCATGTAAATGGCGATCCAAACAAACCAAAGGGCATCTTCAAAAATTGGAAGGTACCATATTTAGTGATAAATGCAGTTTTCGGGCGGTCTGATTTGTGAACAGACACCTGATGGTATGCTGCCTGACAGTCTGCTTTCCCGAACCAGGTATTGCCGCTTAAAGTGTCAAGGCAGACATCAATTCGGGGTAGCGGATACACTTCTTTTTGTGTAACTGCGTTTACCTGTCTATAGTCAACACACCAGCGCATGGTGGAGTCACGTTTTTTTACCAGAACGGGGGCCGAGGCCCATTCTGACATGGAAGGCTCGATAACTTTAGCCTCCAACAGTTTCCTGAGATGACTTTCCTCCTTGTCCGCAAAACAAGCAGGTGTGCGACGCATCGGTTGTTTAACAGGACGGGCACCTTCCCTCAAGGGAATGTGGTGTTCAATTTCGGTAAAATTCCCCAAATCAAACTCGTCCTTGGCGAAGACGTCGCTGAATTCTTTTAACAACTCCTCCAGCTGCACTTTCGTATTTGAAGTTATCAGCTTGGAAGAGCGATCAAATAAATCTTTCAGATGTTTTGGTAAACCAACAGATTCAGAAATCATGGTGTGTTCGTCACTTGACATTTCCGGTTCCGAACTTTCAAACAGTTGGCGCACCCCAAATGAACGATCTTCGTCCACTGTAGGGGTCTCTTCACCAGAACTGCTAGCTGGGTCACCTGGGAATATATCGGTAACTTCATAGGCTTCCCCTAAACATTCCTGCTTCTCGAGTTCAATGTCACCATCTGTCGCATTGATAAAACACACAGTCGGAGTTTCATAACCATTATGGACAGTTGGCAATACTGTTGAGGAATGTTTTTCATTTGGTTCAATGACAAAGTCTGATAAAGGGGGGACAACCTTACATTTCAGTAAAACAATGGAATGTGATGGAACAATGGTACACTGCTCCGTGATAACACGAGCCACTTTCACACCAACAGATGGCAATTTCATTCTCCTCACTGTAGGAAGCTTATTTTCACCCAAGAAAATGTCACCTTTGTTGACATTAATATGAGCGTTATGTTTCCTCAGAAAGTCCATTCCGAGCAACATGTCATCTTCTATTGGCGCAGTGTATATGTTTTCATCGAATTTCCGGTCGCCAATAGTTATGTTTACAGGACCAACAAGACTACCATGCATTTTCCCGTCTATTGCTGCTGTGTTAAATTTCAAATTTTTCAGCACAGGGGGGATTTGTTCAAGCTGGCCCAATAATTTGTCAGAAAGAATTGTAACGTCAGCGGCGGTGTCAATAACAGCTTGAATTTCTACACCGTTGACGGTCAGAGGGACTTCAATACTAGATAAAGATTTTACCCTCTGGATGACTATCTCTTTTTCTTCTAGGGTGGTCAAAAAGTCAGTTTCAGTGAGGTCGTTGGGGGTTTCCGGGGCCGAAATCAGACATCCAGATTGGTCCCTGTGGAGTTTAAATCCTGCTCAAACCTCACCTTCGTTCCTTTGTTTGACCTGTTACCAGGATTGAGTGATGGGCAATCTTTTTGAAAATGCCCGTAACCCTTGCAGGTGAAACAGGCACCCCTGGAAGGTGATGGTGATCTTGAACGGTCCCCTGTCAGAGCACGTTTGCTGTTAGAACCCTGAGGATATGTAGGTTTAGTCTCATGTATCTTACTGGATAATTTGTCAACAGTGCTGGCCAACTTATCAAGTTTATTGGTCAAATTTTCTAAATTGGTTTCCATGGCCAGTGTGCGCGCTTTCAAAGCCGAAATCTCACTAAAATTTTGACTGGTGTAGGACTTACTAGAAGCGTGGTAGGAAGTGGGGCGACGACCCGTGTCTGAATCAGACCCGTTTTGATACATTTGCGGGTCTTGTTTTCTACCCCGATTCTTTTCTTTAGACTTAAAAGCCCTGATCTGCCTCACGTCTTCATCTGAATCGTCTGACTCAGACGCAACGCGACGAACTTCCCTACGAGGCTTGCTGGCACTACCGTGGATGGCTGCGTAGTTGTGTTGGTGCCATCGAACACGATTTATTGCCTGTTCCAGTGATTGTGGGGTTTCCATACTAACCAGTTCTGCCGCTCGTGTTTCCATGCATCCCTGACAGAAATTGAGTATGGCCTGTCTTGTTGTAAATGCTGGCGAACATTCCTGAAAAGCGCGGGTAGCCAGAGTTAACACCACCTCGGCCCATTCTTCAAGTGACTGATTCGACTGTTGTCGTGCTTGCTGAAATCTCAGCTGCGCAGTCTCAGGAAGCTCCCGGTAGCCAAAGCGATTCTCTAGGCTCCCTAGCAACTCAAAAATATCTATGTGTGGGTTCCTTTCTGTTAGAAGCGTGAAGTATTCACTTGCTTTGCCTTTGAGACACCAGCACAGAGCCTGTTTTCGCTCCTCTGCCGTCCATCTCTGTGAGTCACAATATTGTGTAAACTTCATTTTGAATGGATGCCACTGGTCGGACCCATCATATCGAAACCCTTTTGGCATATTTGAGAGACAAAATCTACGATTATTCTCAACATTTGCATTTTGCCATGGTGGAGAATAAAGTGGTGGTTGCCACATAGGTGGCTGCATGCCCCACCATGGGTAAGGAAATGGGGGTGACAAATGCTGAACTGGCATAGTACTACCGACACTGTAGGAACTGCATTGACAGGTGGTGGCAGTGGTGACTGCACCCCAAACCCTTGAAATGGTTGAGTAACAGGCAACTGTTGCCCTCCACCTGAACAGTTATTACCTAAACTCACGCCAGCTTGTTGAAAACTTGTCGCCTGAGACCCAACTCCGCCATAACCCAGGTATGAAACACCATAGCCAGGCAGAAGAGGAGTATGAGTAGGCGCTGTGTTTCTTGACATAACTGGGACCGATGAGCAACTTGAATTACCCATGCAAATTCCTCCCTGTTGGACATTTGGTTGAGGATTTGCATAGTTATTTGACCCTGGCCAGTTAGATGCAGTATTCAAGTACAAACTGCCTGCATTGGTACATGCAGGGCCGACAGGTGTATTTTGCAGTGGGGCCGATGCCTGGTTCCAAGGCATTACTTGACCCTGTGATACATTTGTTTGCACTTGAAACCTACTTGGTGACTGTGTATCACCCAAGCCCGATACCTGCGATTTATCGAAATGTCTCATTTGTTGTACAGTATTCAACAGATTGGATCTTTCGTCGCCAAAAAGCGACGCACCAACTGCAATGTTTTGTGCACTTTTATTCCCTACTCTGGGGTCACCATAAAATGAATTCCAATCACTTTGTGTGCTCCTGGCCTGCACCGTGAGTTTGTCGCCATAACTCACAGCGTTCAGCACCTGTGTGGGTACTGCTGTTGCACTTGGCACACTAAATTTTGGATCCCCTACACAAACTGGGATTTTCGATAGCCCCATCTCAGATGTCTGACTTTCATCTGAGGTAGCTTGACCTCCCCAGTCGAATTTCACTTTGATGTCGGCATCGTATGACATTGGTGGTTTATTTCCTGGCAAATCATGCCGCACTACTGACATGTCTGCGTCATACAGTTCTGTCTGAGCAGGAGTTGACTTTGTATCGGATGGGGGTGGTGTATCCGACATGACCGAACTGACTGATTGAATAGGGTCACCAGTTTCTGTAAACATTACCTCTGACTCAATCGGTGGTAGCCAATTGTCAACAATTTGTCCTGGCGTTGGGGGTGCGAACTCAATCACTGCCCACTGATCCTTTGTACCACGGAAGTACGGGATGTCTACCAGGTCTTGTTTACACAACAGGCCCACTTCTCGTCTCTTTTTCACAATATCAGTGGCCTCTTTTGGCCCAACATGTGGAATGGCCAATAACTCTCGCACCGATACGGTGTTTACATTTACTTTCTGGCTCATTTTGTACATTCAAATTTGGAAATCCCTAACCAATAACCTATTCTATTCCCTAATTTTTTCCAAAAAAAAAAAAAAAAAATATTATTTTTTCTTTTTTTTTTTTTCAAAGATTTCTGATTGTGTCCCTAGAAAAAAAAAAGATATGTGTCAAAAATGGTAATATAGCAATGATCCTACATCGTATAATCAAACGTAGGTAAAATGACACATGAAATTTTCACAACACAACAGACTGACAACCCTCGGAAAAGTATCCTAAAATTGCCGAAAGTATCACAAATATTTTTAGCATATCAATACGAAGAAAACATGTAAGACAACCTTCGGAAATTGTCCAAAAATTGCCGAAAAGTTACAAGTTTAATAGCATGTGAATGTTAATAAAATTTACAGCTTTCAGAAATGTGCCTAAAAACTGTCGAGAAAGTGACATCAATACATGTGTGAAAAATTTTATCATCAATGAATTTTAGGCAATGGAGATACACAAAGACATAATGACATTGAAAATTTGCAATACGAAAATAGTGGATGCTTGTCGCAGCCGGTGAGACGAAACGAAGTTGAAATTCAAAAAGCCCGCAAATAAAATTTACGGACGACGCCAATAATGTAAAATCTGTGTTGCGGTAATTAGTTTCTACATTAAGGTTTTACCTAAGTCATATTATCAATCAATAACAATATCCAACGCGTTCAAGGCAATACATGAAATAATAAAACATACGTACCAAAGGAATATTTCAAATAATGTGATGAATGGTGAATAAACAATCTTCAAAACATCAAAAAGTGAACATCAAAAAACATACATCTGAACACGCTGAAATCCGGAATTCGTCTGCCGTAAATGTGCTCGGTACTTCCGGTGACGACAGCAGACATCTCGTGACATTATCTGTCTGGCAATGTCACAACATGATCACTACACCTCACCCTGACTGAAAGTCAGGTGAGCTAAAAACTCAGTGGACCATGAGTGCTGCAGTTGGGCGAGATGTAGGGACCAGCCGTGAGGGCGACTAGGGCGATTAAGTCGCCCTTCTAAGCCCAAAGTCGCCTAGAAAAATAGTCGGGGCGATTACAAGTCGCCCTCTAAAAATTGGCCAAAATGAGAAAAGGCTGAACTGAGTAATGCGAGGTTTACATGAAAACGAGTATTTTCAAAAATCGAATGTGCTCGAGTGTGATAAATGGGCGTTTTAATTCGTCAAATAAACGTCCATTTATTTGAAATCACACGACAAGCAATTGTCCATTGTCGCTTTCGGCGGATTTTTTTTATTTCTATTTTGTTGCGTTCCAGTCGGAGCTTCAAGTGTCGAAACGAAAATAAGTGACTTACGTGACTCAACAAAACAACCCAGTTTGAAAGTAGGGGGTGCTGGACGTTTCGTACACGGGCGTTTCGTACACGGCCAATTTAGGACGTTTCGTACACAAAACGCCTGGACGTTTCGTACACAGATTTTAATTTCGCATTTTCTCTGTATATCTCACTTTTTTTTCTTCTAATTTCAGATTTTGGGTTTAAAAGCAAGAAAGAAGACTATTTTCTTGCATGAAATAATTTTATTTTCCAATAAATACGTGGTGATTTTAGTTGAAATCTCATACATACTAAATTAAAATAAATTCATTACACAAAAATAACATGTTTTGTTTTTATGTGTTCATGTATTCTGCATGTGACTTTATTGTATTACATCAATATAAAATATATTGCTATCTTTGATAGTGATAAAATTTTATTCCGTTTTTATGACAATTTATCTCCAGCGATACTATACATTTTCGGCGAATCACCTCATTGCATTATGCTAAACTGATTTTATTTTATCGATATTTGCCCTTTATTGATAGCAACAGTATTTGGTGTCATTTAACACCACCAGTATATGTTGTAGATTCTGAGCTCCTCCTCATCGTGTACGAATACGCCCAAACCGGCCTCCAGCCAAACCGGCCTCCGACATTTTGGCCCAAACCGGCCTCCACTTAACCCAAACCGACCTCCACATTTTTACCCAAACCGGCCAATAATATTTTCATCGTCGGCGACGGTCAGACTCTTTGCAATTTACCGCTGACTAGATTAGCCATCGCATGTACAAACAAAATAACCTAAAAACATCCCGGAAATATTCAAACAAGTCACTCATCGGTAAAATCAAACAGTAAATCAAACAATAAATCAAAGAAATCAAGGAAAATTAACCTATTCAACATGCAATTAAACACCAACAGTATCTATAAAAACAGGAATAATTTTACATAAATATTCACAGGAGATATTCATAAATGTAAAAATATTAATTTAATGTAACAAAAATAATAAATAAATTTATAATACAAGGTCTAAAACAGATAATTAAACACGTGTACGAAACGCTCACTTCGTGTACGAAACGTCCAATTTTTGTGTACGAAACGTCTTATTTGTGTACGAATCGTCTCGTGTACGAAACGTCTCGTGAACGAAACGTCAGTAAACCGAAAGTAGGTTACGTCGCTTAGGATGCCGAAAATGTATACACAACGGACGTATTTTATAACACATTATTTTCATTTCGATTTGCTGACGACTGTTAACTGTTGGGCTGTCTATTCCCAGAAAAACACGAATGGAATTGAAACACATGAAAAAAAGCTTTAGTGATGTCAAGAAAAGCTTTGTACAGGACACAAGTGTGCATGTGGACGATCTTGAAAAAGGGTCCTCCTAAACATCGAAATGACATGAAATGACGCGGAATGACACTTGAATGCCATAAAAATGATGCGGAATGACATTTCTTTTACAAAATACTCGACCCCAGAATGTATTTTGTTTATTAACTAACAAAGTACCTCCCAAGCAACCTTCTTACATCTGGTCCTGTTCACACTTTCAGACTTAGGAAATTATTAGCTTAGTAGACTTTGTTGAAAGGCAACCACAGGAGGGTGATGGGTGATTGGCACAAAGAAGAGGTGAGGGGTCATGAAGGTAAAGGTAGCAGTAGGGGATTTTCAGTCAATAATTACATTGTGATTTTTTAACCTGGCACAGATGCATCATAGACAACTGGACCAGGATTATTTGTACGTTAATGGAGGACCATAAATTGAAAATATGAAGGGGCGGCGGGGGTGGTACATGAATATTCTTAATTTCCCCCACTTGCCTATGAAGTCTCCCTACATGACTCTGCAGTCTCCCTATTTTTTCTGGAGGGAGACTTGAAGTCTCCCTAAAATTTCCCCTAGGCTGGTCCCTGGCGAGATGCTTGGTTCAAGGAGAGAAGAAACTTGTAGCTGCTGGCTTTCGAAAGTGTTGTTAAAACCCAAAAAATAAATAAATAAACAAGAGGCCCCACAGGGCCTGAAGCGCTCACCTTGAACAGAACACGATATAAACAGAGAACAGAACACGATATAAGAGTCCAAGAATGAATCTACATCAAGCAATCCATCTCCATAGGATACACTGCAATCTTTGAGCCCATCAGGAGTGACAAAAACAGTCCGAGCATCATGCCTTTTCTTTAGTTGATTATGATGTAAAATGTGGAGCTCCCTCTCAAGCACCTTGATACAACCTATGTAGATTACTCTTCACCTCTTGAGGGTACTGAATAAAAAATGTCTAATTCTTCAGCTACTTGGCCAATTCCGGCTCCCATAGGGAGCTCAAATATCAACCCAGGCACTCGATTTGAACAAAGTTGAATCTGATCTCCTTAGAGATGCTGTATACCAAATATGAAAGCATTCTGACTGGTGGATCTGAAGAACAAAATTTTAAAGAAATTTCCTCATATTGCACAAAGTTAAAATTTGGGCTACCACAGTGAGCCCAAACTTTAACCTAAAGACCCGATTTGAACAAACTTGAATCTCACCCCCATCCCCACCCCTCCACCCTTAGAGATGTTGTATACCAAATACGAAAGCATTCTGACTGGTGGATCTGAAGAAGAAGATTTTTAAAAAAAAGTTCCCCATACAGCCCTAAGTTAAATTTGGGCTACCAAAGGAAGCCCAAATATTAACATAGGGACTTGGTTTGAACAATCTTGAATCTGACCATCATAACAATGAGGGTACTAAACATTAAAAAATTCTGACTCGTGGTTCTGAAGAAGATTTTTAAAGAAAATTCCCCATAAAATTTGGGCTCCTGCATGGAGTCCAAATATGAACGAATGGGCTTCATTTTCACAAACTTGTATCTGACCCCTCTATGGATGCTGTATACCAAATATCAAAAGATTCTGAACATTGGTTCTTGAGAAAAGATTTTCTAAAATGTTTGCAAAAATGCTGCACCAACATTATTCTGATGCCCTCTGCAGAACTCTCTAACAACAACAGAGGGCATTTTTTTTTACCATTCAATTCTACTGGTTCTAAGGATGCTTCATACCACATAACAGTTCTCTGTTCCAAGTGGTTTGGGAAACATGGGAGTTTGAAAACATTTCTATTTTTTGCTCCTGGGGTTCCCATGGGGATGCAGGGTTTTTTTTGCATGAGGTAAGTACTTATGACCCAATATTACCACGATACTGAATTTCATTCAAATCGGACCAACGGTTCGGAAAATAGAAATTTTGGGTGGTACCAAAAATCTAACCACTGCCATTACAAAGCCAAATATTGCTTCACAAAGTACGTTTGAACAAGTGCGATTCTACACCTCAAAAGGTAGTTCCATAACGAATATAAAGTCACTGTACCCACTGGTTCATAAGATTTTTAAAATTTTTTGGAAGCATTTTACCCCACCCCCCTCCCTATGGGATTGGGCATGTTGAGTTAAACAAAAATGTAATACCCATTTGGTACCATTACTCACACAAACTTTAACTTGAATTGACCAAAACATGGTGTTGATGGATGACAGATGGATGGACAGTGAATGGAGAGTGATTAGATAAGCCCTGCTTGACTTTGTCGAAGTGAGCTAAAAAAAAAAAAAAAAATTAAACGGTCCATGTCCGATATTTTACCCATGTTATTAAAATTGATAAATTTGTCCCTGGAGTGCAACCAGGTTTATGCTATACATGTAACATTGCAAAGCCTTCTTGCACTCCAGTGATGGAATACACCTCCATCCAAGCTATTCTGTAGATTATGAGGCCTAAAACAAACCAAGAACACAAACTTATGCATGAATATTATTACAATGAATTGAATATTATTACAATGAATACACTGTCTTACACAAAGGAAAACCACACAATTCAGTGTGGACTGATTTCAAAAAGTCCTCCGTAGTGGAAGGGCAATTTTAACAAACATACAGGCCCAAATAAGCTTCATACACACTGTAAAACTTCCACAAAATTAATAAACATTCATATATGTTTAATAGGAATTAGGAGTATTGTAATTAAAAGTCAATTGTGTGGTTGTTTATAAACTTCTATTACTTTGTTATCAGGTGTTAAAAAATATGAATATTTGTAAACACGCCCACCCATTTAGATTAGTCCCTGCTCATAGCAGTGACACAGACATACAGTACGGTTATCTCCCAAAACTTAGACATCCCATAACTTAGACATCCCATAACTCAGACACTCAGTAAAAGTAGTTAATTATGTTCACCCACTATTACAATGGAATAGACTGATATTATATTAATGAAAACAGGTTTATCCAAACAAGAGAATTACCGAAGAATTCATTATTATTTGTTAGTAAAACTTGTTCACACAAACAAAACATCAAATAAGTTGTTAATTATTATCATTATTACCAAAGAATTGATTATTATTTGTTAGTAAAACTTGTTCACACAAACAAAACATCAAATAAGTTGTTAATTATTATCATTATTATTATTTATCTTCTAATCAAGATCAAACAGAACATGTTTACAGTGAACTCAGTTATGTTATAAATGCACAGTCAAAAAAGTGCTCTATATACGATGCCAGACTTTACTTGGGAATCATATCCTGAAAATGGCTACTGTTAAGAAAGTTGAGTTTGTAATGTCACAGAAGGGCACGCCACAGTTAGTTTTGGACGGCTACAGATATAACAGAAATAAAATAAGACAGAGCTGCACTCACTGGAGATGTATACATTCTACTTGCAAGGGAAGGTGCACCACCATTGGATACTTTGTCAGAGATATCTCTGATCATTCACATCCCCCAGAAGATAGTAACACTGTGAGGTTTATCAGCATAATGAGAAAGAGAGAAAGAGAAGAGACTACCCAAATGAAGTCCTTATATAATGAAAATGTAATTGGTAGAGACCAAGTAGAGTTACTCCCTCTTTGGAATCATCATCAGACAACAGGTCCCAGGACAAACAACCACCTAGAAGGCTTCCGCAATCGCCTGAATGGAACATTGCCCCACAGACACCCAAATATTTACAGGTTTGTAGAAGTTATAAAGAAAAATGAAAATGCTGATAGAGCAAAATTCGCACAAATAAATTTTGGCGCAGCTCCACCAAGCAGGAAAAGAGTCTACAGAGAAGTTGAGAACCGACTTCAACGTCTAAAGCAAATGATGGTTGAAGGACAAAAATCGCCTCTAGAATTTCTAGATGCAGCAGGACATCTTCTAAGACTAGCTTAACCCTTTACCCAATGAGGACAACAGATGACACTTGCAAGAAAATGTCTTAGCAATTGAACATTTTGTCTTAAAAACATAGCTGATGACCCCTTATTGAAACGAGCTCAATGAGCTCGGTCCAGTGGAGGGTCACAAGCTATGTTTTTGAGGTAGTTTATATTTTATATTTATATATATATATATATTATGTAAATTTCAAAATTGGAAATAATACAGGCCGTTTTGGCAATTTTGTTGGGTTAAGGGATAAACGAGTGAACTTTTGTAAAATATCTTGTGATTTTTATGTATCGGTATTATGTTTGTGTATTTTGTAAATTATCTTGTGTTTTTTATGTATCTGTATTATGTTTGTGTATTTTGTTTTTTATGTATCTGTATTATGTTTGTGTATTTTGTTTTTTATGTATCTGTATTATGTTTGTGTATTTTGTTTTTTATGTATCTGTATTATGTTTGTGTATTTTGTTTTTTATGTATCTGTATTATGTTTGTGTATTTTGTTTTTTATGTATCTGTATTATGTTTGTGTATTTTTTTTTTTATGTATCTGTATTATGTTTGTGTATTTTGTTTTTTATGTATCTGTATTATGTTTGTGTATTTTGTTTTTTATGTATCTGTATTATGTTTGTGTATTTTGTTTTTTATGTATCTGTTTTATGGTTGTATTTTGTGTATGCTTTTGAAGTTTATATTTTAAGTAAATTTCTTGTTGTCTGATGGCAACAAATCGCCTATAGATTAGTGTGTTTGTGTTTCTGTAATGTGTTTGAGCATTGTGTGTTTTTGTTCTTGTCTTTGTTTGTTACCTAATTTTGAAATGCTTTATATTCTGTATTTTTATGTGATTGAAATGAATAATGATTGAATTTGAAATTGCGATAAACATTTTTCCATAAATCAGACTTTGTGTGCATATTTCACAGATTAGTCCATTAGAATAATGGGTAACAAGCAGGGGATTAGCTGTAAACTAAAGTGTGAATGTTGTTGTTTTAAGCTGTCTAAGTTATGGGATGTCTAAGTTTTGGGAGGATACCTACAGTACAGTTGCTGGTCATAATCCTTGCATGGGCAGTGCATGATGTCCATGCATGTTTTTTCCAGGTAATAGAAAATCATCATCAATAAAATTTTAATTAATGAAGCACCGAATTGTATCCTGTGGTTCATTAATTAAATTTTTGATGATTATTGCTGTAAACAATGTTTGAAAACTAATATCATTGCATCCGCAGAAATATTGCCCACTCACAGAAAGTGACCAGTACACAGCAGCACAGAGTCAAGGTAATTGTGTTTTACTGTCTTGAATTTCAAATTTTTTTTTTTGGGGGGGGGGAGGTGCACCAGACCGCTCGACTGATGAGAGGGTCACACACCTTCTTGTCCTCACCCCTATCTCACTGCTATGTGGCTCAGGTGATTCTGTGCATCATATTCTTTATGACTCCCACTAGATACATGTATTACTCTTGCCCCTACATGTAACTTAGATATCCTGGCTTAGCACCAGTATAATGGTAAACTAACATCAAATTGTGTGCTTATGTACAGTAGCTAACATATTGGAATAGTATAATGAGCTTTGTCAGAAACTTGATCAAGTATTGATGACAAACAACAATTTTCATTACCAGTACCTGGTGCCAGTAATAAAATAAGATTTGCAAATATCACCCTGCATTTTTTTCAGCTATTAACTAACATAAAATTGTGCGCTTCATGAAAATTATTTCGTAACTACCTGTTAAAAATTACCGTTTCTTGTTTTGCTCTTTTAGAAAAAGAAATCACTCCTTTTCTGGCGGGCATACTAAACACCGAGGCAACCGAGGGATACCAAGGTGAAGGAAAACAGGAGAGAAACGGGTATGAGGTGGTGTATTCTTTTTATTATTTATTTATTTATTGGTGTTTAAGGTCACATTTATCTGCACAACAGCTTATTGTGACCATGGCAGTTTTATGGATGGAGGAAACTAGAGTACCCAGGAGAACCACTGAGCAATGGCAAGCAACTGTGAGGTCCCCAACATACTATACAAGCACGGTTAGCCTTGTTCGAAGACAGGTGCACCAAGAACATGCAGTATGCCTTAGTACACAGCATACCTTGCCCCCACATGGGTAGTGGGGGGTGAAGTGTCTTGCCCAAGGACACAAAGCTGTTGCTGCAGGTGGGATTCGAACCGAGGATCTCTCGGCTTGCAGTCTGCACCTCTACCTACTGAGCTAATGCACCCCTGATGGTGTATTCTGATTATGTAAATAGATTTAAGCAGTACTAGTATGTGATTGGTTTTAATGCCATATTTGAGAATTATGGGGGCTGAAGTAATTAGAGTGCGCTGAAAAATCTTCCCTTTGGTATTTATTAGGTAGCTTGGTAATGGTAAAGTGACTTTACCTCAGTAAGCAACAGTGTGAAAGCTGGCAGCCATCTTTAATATCGGGCCGCCACACCCAAAAAACACTCGTTCTCATCCCAAGGTGATAACAAAGGTACCCAAGAAGTTTCATGAAGATCGGTTCATAAATACAGCCTCCAGACTTAGCGTATTGACATGTGCACTTACAGTGTATAAGTAGCACTGATAAATTAAAGGTCATCTAATTTGCATAATTTCTGCAAGAGAAAAAAACCTGTATTATACAGTATTTTTTGTGATGTACAGTTAAAACTAGAAGTCCTGTCACGAACTGTGCGCTTATCTAGGCTTAATTGCGCGTATGAATTGCGCGCAATTGTCATATCGAATGGCATACAAAGCACAGCAGGTTCTCCTGGTTACTTATAGCAAACACGGGCAATGTTTCTGCCAATGGACCTCCGGGTTACCCGGAGGTCCATTGGCTGAAACATTGCTTGTGCACAGGCCATATTTACAGAATTTGATTGCCTTACTATGGTCATATCCCATAGATTAACACGCATATCGACGTGCTATTTGTGCACATTTCAGGACAGGACTTTTAGTTTTAACTGTATTCCATGTTACTAAACATTCATACAAAAATTTATTCAAATCAGAACTTTCATACAGAAGTTCTGTACAAAAAACTGATCACACTAATTTTAGTACAAATTGGCTGCTAGTGGCCATCTTGAATTTCGAACTACACCCAAAAACACTCGCTCTCATCCCACGGTGATAACAAAAGTACCCAAGACGTTTCGTAAAGATCGGTTCATAAATACGGCCACTAGCCTGAGCCGTATAGAAGTTGTGTACAAAAAACTGATTGGACCTAATTTTGGTACAAAATGGCCACTGGCAGCCATCTTGAATTTTGGATTGCACCCCAAAACACTCGTTCTCGTCCCTAGGTGATAACAAAGGTATGCAAGAAGCTTGGTGAAGATCCGTTCATAAATACAGCCCCTAGCCCAATCCGTATTGACATGTGTACTTACTGTGTATAAGTAGCACTGAATAAATCAAAGTTCATCAAATTTGCATAATTTCTGTACAAGAAAAAAACCTGTATTTTATGTGATGTATTCCATGTTACTAAACAATCATACAAAAATTTATTCAAATCAGAACTTTCATACAGAAGTTCCGTACAAAAAACTGATTGCAGTAATTTCAGTACTAAATAGCTGCCGGCGGCCATCTAGAATTTTGGACTCCCCCCAAAAACACTCATTCTAACATCATGGTGATAACAAAGGTACCCAAGAAATTTCGTAAGGATCAGTTCATAAATACGGCCTCTAGCCCAAGTTGTATAGAAGTTCTGTACAAAAAACTGATTGTACCTAATTTCAGTACAAAATGGCCACTGGTAGCTATCTTGAATTTTGCACTGCACCCAAAAACACTCATTCTCATCCCAAGGTGATAACAAAGGTACCCAAGAAGTTTCATGAAGATCAGTTCATAAATACTGTACAGCCTAGCCCGAGCCGTATGGACATGTGCACTTACTGGGTATACATGTAAGTAGCAGTGAATAAATTAAAGTTCATCTAATTTGCATAATTTCACAACGAGAAAAAAACCTGTATTATATGTGATGTACTCCATGTTACTAAACATTCATACAAAAATTTATTCAAATCAGACCTTTCATACAGAAGTTCTGTACAAAAACGCTGATTGCACTAATTTCTGTACAAAATGGCTGCTGGAGGCCATCTTGAATTTTGGACCGCACCCAAAAACACTTGTTCTCGTCCCACGTGATAACAAAGGTACTCAAGAAGTTTCATAAAGATTGATTCATAAATACAGCCTCTAGCCCGTGCCGTATTGAATTGCTGTTCCCGAACAAACGGACAATGGGCCATGACATAACCTTAAATTTGACTTTGTCAGAGTTGAGCTAAAAATGGAGAGTATCCAGAGTATCACAAAACAAAAACCTATTTGTAAAGGACTCCTCCTTTCAAGGACAATGGGGCAGTGTTGGCATTCACCACCATGCTGCCTTGAGGCTGCATTTTGAATTCCTGTGTTTGTTGTTCTAATGAAATATTATTTTATTATTATCAGTTATGGTACAAATGTGGTACCGATAGCACACTTTCAGGAACCGCTGATGTCTGATGTCGACTGTGTGTCAGTGCGTGAGGTGCACACATACTTTTGGGGTTCTATACACCACATCCTTCATTTTGCAATATAATTTGTGTAAATTTATTTGGAATTTATAGAATTTCAGACTTGTAAATTTCATATTATTGTTTTTGCCTTAGTTATGGTGCTTTATAAGTAATGGGCAATTTAGTTTGAAAAAAAGGGGTTCATGAATATTCAGTCACAGGAAGATTCAGCCCTCATACTTTTTCTGAGAATATTCGGTCCCCAATTTCATTCATGCCCCCACCCCTCTCTCCTGTTAACCCATATAATGAACATCCCAAAAGACATTTTAATATCTAGATATTCATGCTTGTTCGCAACTTATTATGGACACAAATGGACACAGAGTCAAGGTAATTGTGTTTTACTGTCTTGAATTTCAAATTTGTTTTGGGGGTGGGGGGGGGGGGTGGGGGGGAAGGTGCACCCAACCCCTCCACTGATGAGAGGGTCATACACCCTCTTGTCCTCGCCCCTATCTCACTGCTATGTGGCTCAGGTGATTCTTTGCATCATATTCTTTATTACCCGGCCCCACTCCCACTAGATATTACTCTTGCCCCTACATGTAACTTAGATTTCCTGGCTAAGCACCAGTATATAGTGGTAAACCAACATCAAATTGTGCGCTTATGTCCAGTCGCTAACATACTGGAATAGTATAATGTGTGCTTTGTCAGAAACTTGATCAAGTATTGATGACAAACAGCAATTTTCATTACCTTACCAGTACCTGGTGCCAGTAATAAAATAAGATTTGCAAATATCATCCTGCATTTTTTCAGCTATTAACTAAGATAAAATTGTGTGCTTCATGAAAATTATTTCGTTACTACCTGTTAAAAATTACTGCTTCTTGTTTTTCTCTTTTAGAAAAAGAAATCACTCCTTTTCTGGCGGGCATACTAAACACCAAGGCAAACCGAGGGATACCAAGGTGAATGAAAACTGGAGAGTCTAAATGGGTATGAGGTGGTGTGTTCTTTTTATTATTTATTTATTGGTGTTTAAGGTCACATTTATCTGCACAACAGGTTATTGTGACCATGGCAGTTTTATGGATGGAGGAAACTAGAGTACCCCAGGAGAACAACTGAGCAATGGCAAGCAACTCTGAGCTCCCCAACATACTACACAAGCTGGGTTAGCCTTGTTCGAAGACAGGTGCACCAAGAACATGCAGTATGCCTTAGTACACAGCATACCTTGCCCCCACATGGGTAGTGGGGGTGAAGTGTCTTGCCCAAGGACACAAAGCTGTTGCCGCAGGTGGATTCGAACCGAGGATCTCTCGGCTTGCAGTCTGTACCTCTATCTACTGAGCTAATGCACCCCTGATGGTGTATTCTGATTATGTGAATAGATTTAAGCAGTATAAGTATGTGATTGGTTTTAATGACATATTTGAGAATTATGGGCACTGAAGTAATAAGAGTGCACTGAAAAATTTTCCCTTTGGTATTTAGTAGGTAGCTTGGTAATGGTAAAGTGACTTCACCTCAGTAAGCAACCGTGTGAAAGTCGGCAGCCATCTTTAATTTCCGGCCGCACCCAAAAACACTTGTTCTCATCCCAAGGTGATAACAAAGGTACCCAAGAAGTTTTATGAAGATCAGTTCATAAATACAGCCTCCAGCCTTAGCGTATTTACATGTGCACTTACAGTGTATAAGAAGCACTGAATAAATCAAAGGTCATCTAATTTGCATAATTTCTGCAAGAGAAAAAAACCTGTATTATACAGTATTTTTTGTGATATATTCCATGTTACTAAACATTCATACAAAAATTTATTCAAATCAGAAATTTCATACAGAAGTTCTGTACAAAAACTGATTGCACTAATTTTGGTACAAAATGGCTGCTAGTGGCCATCTTGAATTTCGAACTGCACCCAAAAACACTCGCTCTCATCCCACGGTGATAACAAAGGTACCCAAGATGTTTCGTAAAGATTGGTTCATAAATACGGGCTCTAGCCTGAGCCGTATAGAAGTTGTGTACAAAAAACTGATTGTATCTAATTTTGGTACAAAATGGCCTCTGGCAGCCATCTTGAATTTTGGATCGCACCCCAAAACACTCATTCTCGTCCCTAGGTGATAACAAAGGTACCCAAGAAGCTTGGTGAAGATCGGTTCATAAATACAGCCCCTAGCCCGAGCCGTATTGACATGTGTACTTACTGTGTATAAGTAGTACTGAATAAATCAAAGTTTGTCTAATTTGTATAATTTCTGTACAAGAAAAAAACCTGTATTTTATGTGATGTATTCCATGTTACTAAACAATCATACACAAATTTATTCAAATCAGAACTTTCATACAGAAGTTCTGTACAAAAAACTGATTGCAGTAATTTCATTTTCAGTACAAAATAGCTGCCGGCGGCCATCGAGAATTTTGGACTCCCCCCAAAAACACTCATTCTTACCCCATGGTGATAACAAAGGTACCCAAGAAATTTTGTAAAGATCGATTCATAATTACGGCCTCTAACCCAAGTTGTATAGAAGTTCTGTACAAAAAACTGATTGTACCTAATTTCGGTACAAAATGGCCACTGGTAGCCATATTGAATTTTGGACCGCACCCAAAAACACTCATTCTCATCCCAAGGTGATAGCAAAGGTACCCAAGAAGTTTCATGAACATCCGTCCATAAATACAGCCTAGCCCGAGCCGTATTGGCATGTGCCCTTACTGGGTATACATGTAAGTAGCACTGAATAAATTAAAGTTCATCTAATTTGCATAATTTCAGCACGAGAAAAAAACCTGTATTATATGTGATGTACTCCATGTTACTAAACATTCATACAAAAATTTGTTCAAATCAGAACTTTCATACAGAAGTTCTGTACAAAAAACTGATTGCACTAATTTCTGTACAAAATGGCTGCTGGAGGCCATCTTGCATTTTGGACCGCACCCAAAAACACTCGTTCTCATCCCACGGTGATAACAAAGGTACCCAAGAAGTTTCGTAAAGATCGGTTCATAAATACAACCTCTAGCCCGAGTCATATTGAACTGTTGTTCCCAAACAGACGGAAGCCCCAGTCGTATTGAATTGTTGTTCCCAAACAGACGGACAACGGGCTATGACACAACCTTAAATATGACTTTGTCAAAGCTGAGCTAAAAATGGGGAGTATCCAGAGTATCACAAAACAAAAACCTATTTTGTAAAGGACTCCCCCTTTCAAGGACAATGGGACAGCATTGGCATTCACCACCATGCTGCCTTGAGGCTGCATTTTGAATTCCTGTGTTTGTTGTTCTTATGAAATATTATTTTATTAATATCAATTATGGTACAAATATGGTACCGATAGCACACTTTCAGGATCCGCTGATGTCTGATGGCGACTGTGTGTCAGTGTGTGAGATGCACACATACTATACACCACATCCTTCATTTTGCTATATAATTTGTGTAAATTTATTTGGAATTTATAGAATTTCAGACTTGGAAATTTCATAGTATTGTTTTTGCCTTAGTTATGGTGCTTTATAAGTAATGGGCAATTTAGTTTGAAAAAAGGGGTTCATGAAGATTCAATCACAGGAAGATTCAGCCCTCATACTTTTTCTTAGAATATTCGGTCTCAGTCGTGGTCGAATGTCATCACCTCTTGAGGTCAAATCCTCACAGAATTTTTTTTTTCAAATATTCTATGCATTTTTTCTATTGTTTTATGTTAAGGATTTATGATTACTAATTATGACAAAATTACAAGTGCGATATGAAACAAACCTTAATGAAGCTGGAACAAAAAAAAACCTTCCCAAAACAAGCTATGAGAGGTTCTCAGCTCGAATCCCAATTGCGGCAACTGAAATAAGGCGTACTGCACATCGATGGTGCACTTGTCTTCAACCAATGCTAACCCTGCTTGCTTGGAGTTACAATGTTGAGAAGCTGAAAGTTGCTTGTCATTGTTGCTCGGTAGTTTTCTCTGGGTACTCTGGCTGGGTTCCTCCCCCAGTAAAACTGTTGGGTGGCTCTGGCTGTAAAAATTGTTGTTAAAGCCAATAAATAAAGAAATCAAATTTGCTGAATCCAAGAACTTTGAATGTTGGTTTTGATTGGGGTGTGTGTGTGTGTGTGGGGGGGGGGGGGGGGGGGGGTTATACAGTTGTGCCCACTTAATTGGATATATCTTAATTGTATACAGTTGAAACTATAAGTCCTGTCCCGAATTGTGCGCTTATCTAGGCTTAATTGCGTGTAGGAATTGCGTGCAATTGCCATATCGAATGGCATCCAAAGCATGGCAGGTTCTCCTGATTACTCATAGTAAACACAGGCAATGTTTCTGCCAATGTACCTCCGGGTTACCGGGAGGTCCATTGGCTGAAACATTGCTTGTGCACAGGCCATATGCACAGAATATGATAGCCTTACTATGGTCATAACGTGTAGATTAATGTGCAAATCGACGTGCTATCTGTGCGCATTTCATGTTAGGACTTCTAGTTTTAACTGTATCCCTGTTAATAGAATATAATTTCCCAACACAAAACCATTTACCTCCAGTACAAATTTGACCTGGTAATTGAATATAGGTTATAGAGTAATCTCCTGTTAATTGAATAAAAAATCTTGTAACATGTTGAGAAATTGCCCTGACTCTTCCCAGTTTTCCTTTCGTTATAGACCAATTTGGCCTCAGTACATTCAATACAGGCATTTAATCTATTATATCTTGTTTGACAGAGCTCATGGAGGTCATTTTCATGTGGTTATTCTACAAAATGTTTTAGCTGGTACTATACAGTTTTGAAGGTTAAAGGGCTCAGTACTTAGAGGTGAAGGCTGCAAGCCAAAGGGTCCTCTATCAAATACCACCTGTGGCAACCACTTTGTTTCCTTGGGCAATACACTTCATTCCCACTGCCCACGTAGTGCCATTGCGTACCAAGGCATACTGCATGTCAATCGTACACTTGTCTTCAACCAATGCTAACCCAGCGTGTGTGCTGTTTGTACGTTAGATGTTTGTAATTGCTCTGTGGTTCTCTCTGGCTTTTCCCACCTGTAAAACTGTCCGACATGAAGTGACCCTGGCTATCGAAGTGTCATTAAACCCCAATAAATAAATCAATAAGAATCATGTGTCCCTATTCTGGAGAACAGTTTGGGGCAAATTGCCAAAGGATGGTTTGGGTTAGATTAGTATCCAGTTTGGGTCAAATTGTTGGAGGACAGTTTGGATGCAATTCTCACGAATTCCAGTCACTTTGGCCCCAAGTCATTTTGGCCCCAGTCATTACAGCCTCAGGTCAATTCAGCCCCAATATACCAGGTCATTTCGGCCTCTTTAAATATTTTCAAATATTGTTTGAATTTTAACATTTTTCTATTTAATTTTTTTTCAACATATATATCTCTCAGTTAGATATTCAGGTATACATGATATATGTCTAGTAGATTTTCTTTCATGATGAATAAATAAAAGAAAAGTTTCAGCATGTCGAAGATGCACATGGACTATGTGGGATTTGAAATCACTTGTGACCTGAATAATTTTATTTGCTTATGAATCTATGAGAGCCGGAAGCGAGGGTAAGTAATGTGATTTGGTTTGAGTGTATGCCTTGGAAGTGGGGCACTGTGATCAGACCCCCGTGGACATCGAACTGGAAGGGGACTAGGAATTGCGCATAACTACAAGGATTCTGCTCTGTGTTTTAGAAAATGTGGACATATTTATGGTAGTATCAAAATTGCAGTTTGGTGGTTGTTTCAGAAAATAAAAAAGAAAAAGAAACCCTGTGAACCTCAAACTGGAAGGTGACTAGGAATTGTGCATAACAATATGAATAAATGACTGCATATTCCGGTACTTTGCAAAATTTCAAAGTAAAATAATTTCTCTTACTTATACAGATAGCATCTTAAATGTATGTAAAATTGAACATATGGATAATTTTTAATGTCATGTATAACTGTTCTGTACACTGTGTAAATACAAATAACTGAACATTACTTAATAAAGGTAATTACCCATTATTTCTAACATGAACTATGCACTGATCTTTATAGATCTCTACACTTAAAATGGTGCTGAAATGACCAAGGGACCAAAGTGACTAGGACAGAGATGACTTTGAGGTCGAATTGACCAGAGGACGAAATGACTTGGAGCCGAAGTGATTGTATATCATTCTAACAGATGAGGGACGTTAATTAGGCCCTATTACAGAACACATTGAATGTGAATTTACTGCAGAGATAATTGCTCGACGATATATTATATTAATATTTTTTCAATAAATATCGAACAATCTATTAATATTTTTTTTAAGAATTATTTTCAGGAGTTAAAACGAATATCGTAGCGTATCTAAAATATCCTAACAGATGTGTACTGCTTTTCTTTTGGATGATTCTTCCCTGGGCCTAGTTCTCCCCAGGCTAAAGATTCCCCAAGTTCCCGAAAAAAAGATGACATGCCATTTTCAATGGCGGTAAATATCCAAAAGGGTTATTATTTTCCATTTTTTAGTTTTTGAAACTACGAAGCACTGTTCAGAAATACAGATGCACCAAAAAGTAACACATTATTACTTTGTTTGGGTTTCTAACGGGACTGAAAGCAACCTATCAGTATCACTTTTTCGAATTACACCCATTTCGTCTGCTAACCAAATCGTCCGCTGCAATTTTACGCAAGTCGTCCTCTACAATTATACCCAACACGTCCAAAACTCGTTCACTGGGGGAAAGTATTCAAGTATTGCATTTTGAATCATTTTTTATTTATATAATTTTATTGTATAATTTATTGTATATTACCTATTGTAATATATCTTAATGTACCTCCATTGTAATATATCTTAATGTACCTCCTTGCATTAAATTTCATATATGTGTATGAAATTCTGAAAACAGAAATGTCAGAACAAAATAAACTATCCAGCCATCTAATAAATTTTAATTACTGTTTATTCAATGGATTACCAATAAAAATTATATTATTACAGTAAAAGTTCTTTAAGTATATGTACGTTATATTAAGTTCCACAACATAATCTAATAATTTTGCAATTTTTCATTGAAGAGCTCCACCGGCACCTTACAGTGAATAATTGCAAAATTATTAGCAGAAGTATTATAAGAATTAATTATATTAAGAAATGCAACAAAATTTGTTATATTAAGTTCTGCAACATAATCTTATAATTTTGCAAGTATTCATCGAGGCGCACCGTCGCTTTACAATGAATAATAGCAAAATTATTAGCAAATGTATTATAAGAATTAATTATATTAAGAAACGCATCAAAATTTATGGTTTATTAAATTCTGCAACATAATCTTATAATTTTGCAATTATTCTTGGAAGAGCATCACCGGCGCTTTACAATGAATAATCACAAAATTATTAGCAAATGTATTATAGGAATTAATAATATTAAGAAACGCATCAAAACGTGTTATAATTATATTGAGAAATGCATCAAAACTTCTTATATTTGGTTCCGTAACATAATCTTATAATTTTGCAATTATTCCAGGGGGAGGGGGGTCCTGGGAGGGGGGGGGGGCAAAAATTTGCAAGACGTGATGTGGGGGTGGGTGAGTCTTTTGAGTGCACCAAAAATGTGCATTTCCAACTTGTGCAATTTTTTAAAAACATATCAATATATCAGCCAATATACAGTTAAAACCAGAAGTCCTGTCATGAAATGCGCACAAATAGCACGTTGATATGCGCGTTAATGTGCGCGTTATGGCCCATGTAAAGCTATCAAATTCTGTCCATATGGCCTGTGCACAAGCAATGTTTCAGCCAATGGACCTCCGGGTAACCCGGAGGTCCATTGGCAGAAACATTGCATGTGTTTGCTATGAGTAACCAGGAGAACCTGCCGTGCTTTGGATCTCATTCGATATGGCAACTGCGCGCAATTCCAACGCGCAATTAAGCCTAGATAAGCGCACTATTCGTGACAGGACTTCTAGTTTTAACTGTATGACATCATTTATGTTTCAAACCATAAAGATGATGTTGTACATCACACTCTTAACATAAATACAACATCAGGAGGCTTTATATGTGAGAATATTGGGCTTAATCTGGGGAAATGTCACATGTTAGTAGGGGGTGGGTGTCTTGTTCGAAATGTACAAAATCTGCAGAAAAATATTTTCCTTGACAAGCGGACGAAACGTCCGTATACCCTTTTTTCAAGCAAACTTTTCCTTACTTTTACAACACCTTAACATTCGGATAATTGAACAACTGAGTTTCTGTTCATCTTGATATTTCACGAGGTACGTGTCAATGCATATCTGTATACAATCGCACCAATATAACAACAATTATCAGTTATATTATCGGTTATATGTACGTTTTTTTCGATTGAGGTTATCACTGGCAGACAAGTTGCAACGAAATCAGGACTCACGAGTTCGATCTGAAATGACGAGATCATCAGCTGAGCATATTGACAAACCTCCAGAAGGACAGAACTCGAGTAATAATAGTAACACTTTGGCTGGCCGCTGATTTGTCGCGGTTCTCGATTGAGAAGGCCTGGTTACCCCTGAAGTGTAGATATGTAGGCCAATGTATCACGCAAAGCTTTGAGGCGAAACAAAAAACATTTGATTCCCAGAGGGGGACATGCCAATTGCAATTGCATGGGCAATTCGACACCGGAAGTTACGTGGTTTTTTCACTGGAATTTACTGTCCACTTCAAAAATCACATTGACGGCTATAGAGAATTCTGTTCTGGAACACATTTATCTGACTGGGTATGTGGAACCCTTTGCGGGCCTATGGCCCGCTTGGGGTTCCTATGATATTCTCCTATGTAGAATGCACTGCAAAGTCATACATTGTAGTTGAATAAATATATTTACAAACCCCTTGCACTGTAACCCCTTTTATCCCATGCATCAATTTGATAGTGATTAAATTGTTAAATTTGTCTGGTTTATCAATAACTAAGTATATTAGCTTTGTTTAACTCTTGGACACCAATACACACATGATATCTGTAGGAGAAGAAATAAGGTAACTGTAACCTGTCACTGCAATAAACCATCTAATGTACTTAAAAGTACATTGTTATTCAAAACACATCAAATCAACCTT
>CM062290.1:447321677-447571644 GCA_031216915.1 Pictodentalium vernedei | reverse complement strand
GAAAAATCATGGAATCTAATCAGGAAAAGCCATGATTCTCCAGAATCATAAAGTCTAGTTAGGCTTTTCCCTCTGGAAAAGACTATTGTTTTTCTACGGATTATTATTTTTTTTTTTTTTTGGTTTTTTTTGTTTTTTTTTTATTTTTTTTTGTTTTTTTTTTTCTTTCCACACATTTTGTCCGTACGATTCAGAAGCCATTTTCGAACCGATTTTCACGAAATTTTGCACACGCATAGAGGGGGCACAAAATCTAAAAATGTACCGAAGCGGAATTTTCGATTTAACCCTTATTTCGTCAGAATTGGCAAAAAACTGCCAAAATTGGGGTTTAACGGCACTTTCTCGAAACACGTCTTGTAGATTTTTTTTATACATTCGTAATTGCTAGACCTGTCTATGACACGTCCCTTTGATATACACGACTTATCAGCCGATGCATATGGTAACCCTCCCACAGGCTGCCAAACATCGAAATTTTGATGAAATAGGCCGGTTTCAGGCCCCACCGCACCCAAACAATACATGAGAGATAAACATAACTTCATTTATTAGGAGTGGAATTCACCCGAGGATCATTTTTGTCAGTAATAAGGGTGTTCGAAAAACCAAGCGTTAACCCGCTTTGGGCTGGTTAAACAGCAATGCCCCCATAAAGCTCAAGACATTTGTGGTTTTCCGTGGATTTCTCTAAACGAGTCTTGTAGATTTTCAAGAAAAATTTGTTACTCCCAGGCCTTGGTGTGACAATAGAAGTTGCATGGACAAAATACTGCGGTGAGCATTTGTTAACCCTCCACGGGCTGCTAAATGTCAAAATTGTGATAAAATGGGCTGTTTTTGGACGCCAACAGCACCCAATGGGTATGCCACAAAGAAACGTGCCTTCTTTTATCGAGCGCACAATCTATACGCAAACATTTTTGTAAGTAAGGGTATTCAAAAGTCGAAGTCTTAACCCATTTTGGACAGGCTAAAGAGAGAGACCCCTTAAAATCTTAAAATTCCCATTTTCTGTGGATTTCTCTAAAAACATCCTGTAGGTTTTCAAGAAAAATTGACTACTCGCAGGTCTTTGTGTGATATTACAAGTTGCATGAACAAAATATTCCGGTAAGCGTTTATTAACCCTCTGGAGGCTGCCAAGCATCGTAATGTTGTTGAAATGGGCTGTTTTCAGGCACGCACATCACCCAACGTGTACCTGAGAAATAAATATAATCTCCTTTGTTGGAAGTGGAATTCACCAAAGACCATTTTTGTAAGTAATAAGGGTATTCAAAAAACCAAGCGTTAACCCATTTTGTGGTTGTTAAATGTGATACCCATCAAAGGCTTAAAAAATTATGTTTTCCCTGTATTTCTTTACAAACACCTGGTAGGGTTTTCAAGAGAAAATGGCCTTTGATAGCTCATGGTGTCACATTACCGGTTGATTGGATAAATTATTCCGGTAAGCATTTGTTAACCCTCCATGGGCTGCTAAATGTCAAAATTTTGAAAAAAATAGTCTGTTTTTGAACAACAACAACAACATCAAATGGGAATACAACAGAGAAACATAACTTCTTTTACCGGACGCAAAACTGACAGGGAAACATTTTTGTAATTAGTAAATGTATTCAAAAATCGAGGTCTTAACCCATTTTTCACTGGTTAAGGAGATATACCCCTTAAAAGCTTAAAATTCCAGTTTTCTGTGGATTTCTCAAAAAAAAAAAATTCAAGAGCAATTGACCATTCGCAGGTCTTCGAGTGACATTACAAGTTGCATGAACAAAATGTTTCGGTAAGCATTTGTTACCCCCCCCCCCCCCACCCCCCCACCCCCCCCAGAGGCTGCCAAGCATTGACGTTTGGAGAAAATGGCCTGTTCTTGGGCAACCATAACACCAAATGTGTACCTACGAGATGAACATAACCTCCTTCATTGGAAGTGGAATTCACCGTCTGTTACAACCCGTAATGTAATAAATGCCCATAATGTAATACCTACCCATAATGTAATACAAAAACGACCCATAATGTAATACGAACCCATAATGTAATAAAAAACGACCCATAATGTAATAAATGTAATAACGTGTAATAAATGTTAGGTACCCATAATGTAATAAAAATTTTAAAAAATTAGATACAAATTACACTTTTCCAGGCCCGTAATGTAATAAAATTCTAAGCTTGATTTTTGTTTTTTCTCTTTACTCCAGCAGTGCGTTCGGCTACTTATGACACATCCTGCGCCTTCATCAATGCTGCCAATGACCCCTATGCCGTACACAGCCAACATGTGTGGGTGTGTTGGGATTACGATAGAGAGTATTCCGGGACCTGGGGCGGGTATACTCTGCTATGAGTGACAGGCATTATCCCTCTTCCATTTGTACCACCCACGCATTTGTTACCCCCCCCCCACCCCCCCAGAGGCTGCCAAGCATTGACGTTTGGAGAAAATGGCCTGTTCTTGGGCAACCATAACACCAAATGTGTACCTACGAGATGAACATAACCTCCTTCATTGGAAGTGGAATTCACCGTCTGTTACAACCCGTAATGTAATAAATGCCCATAATGTAATACCTACCCATAATGTAATACAAAAACGACCCATAATGTAATACGAACCCATAATGTAATAAAAAACGACCCATAATGTAATAAATGTAATAACGTGTAATAAATGTTAGGTACCCATAATGTAATAAAAATTTTAAAAAATTAGATACAAATTACACTTTTCCAGGCCCGTAATGTAATAAAATTCTAAGCTTGATTTTTGTTTTTTCTCTTTACTCCAGCAGTGCGTTCGGCTACTTATGACACATCCTGCGCCTTCATCAATGCTGCCAATGACCCCTATGCCGTACACAGCCAACATGTGTGGGTGTGTTGGGATTACGATAGAGAGTATTCCGGGACCTGGGGCGGGTATACTCTGCTATGAGTGACAGGCATTATCCCTCTTCCATTTGTACCACCCACGCAAACGACTTCCTCGATATCCTCTACTGCCCTGCCACAATCATATAGGTCTACCTTACAAGGCATTCAATAATTTTGATTCCAGGATGGTCATTTATAACTGCAATCATCATATTCGACCGGCTGTTCACTTGCATAAAAGCAATGCGGGTAGCAGGTTCCTGTACTGTTAATAAGTGCAAGCAATTCTGGCCAAAGTTGCTGAGGCAGAGGGTGTAGTGGGGTGCAGTGGAGTTTGGGTGCACAATAACCGGATAGTGGGGGGGGGGGGGGGGGGGCGTATAGTGTGGGATACAAGGGAAAGATAGAACAGAAGCAAGACGTTGAGGGATATCCTATAGCTCGATGGGATTTGGATTAGGCTACTTTGCTCCAAATTAAGCGTACAATCTATCCTCTGTCTCTCCAATTTTCACTACCTAAACAAATTAGTAATTTCCCTGTACTGTACTACTATAAGTTCATGTCGCACTCCCCGCACCTTGAAACCAATGAGCCCGAGCCCAGGACCACACTTAATAACCACCACATCATATTCCCGGTCATGTGATCACATGTGTCAAGTAATATTATCAAATGCTTTCCAGTCAAATAGTTTGCACTTCGCACATGCAAGAAAGACCTTACATTTTCGATAAAAATTGTATCAGTTTCAATAGTGACAGCCCTGAGTGAAATGGTTTCAACTCCTCTCAGTGTTATTTTTCTAAAACCTCAACACACCACAGATTGAACACCCTCAATTGATATGAACCGAAGCAAGTTAAACGCCTTGTAGACTGCTATCATCCACGCAGGCCACCTTTGCGAGAAGATTGGTTAAGAGTATGTCATGTTCACCTGTGGCTGTGACCAGCGACTGAGTCGAGTTAATGTGCACATCACTTGGTTGTACAAAGCA
The DNA here is from genome assembly GCA_031216915.1 of Pictodentalium vernedei. Classification (NCBI taxonomy): domain Eukaryota; kingdom Metazoa; phylum Mollusca; class Scaphopoda; order Dentaliida; family Dentaliidae; genus Pictodentalium; species Pictodentalium vernedei. The sequence goes on along the minus strand of CM062290.1, from coordinate 447,567,761 downwards.
GCCTCTTTGTATTGAGCTCAGGGGATTGCATTCTCAAATAAATTTCACCAGTGGTGTGGCATCACTCATGGTATGCACAGGACGAATGCAGATCTATAATATAGAGTAGTTTTGGTGGTTCTTGAGATTATGTTGATTGGAAAAGCATTCCACAGCATTTTCTGAGCTGTGGGGACTACCACTTAAACCGCCTACATTTCCTGACAGTTCCTGGCGGTTGGCAGGAACTTCCTGCCAGCCGCATACTCTATCGCATCGACTATTCGCGTGTTCATCCCCGCTATTGTGCCATCTTCTCCTAGGCTAATCTCAAACAACATACGTAGCTAAACACCAGGTGTAACATGGGCATATCCGTTTGACCGTGAGGTGTGACCTTGACCATCAATCCGGTGACCTTGAACCTGTGTATGGGCCGATTTTTATGAAACTTGGTGATACAGGTTCAAGGTCAACGGTTTGAATATCAAGGTCACACATGACGGGCATCGGGTGTGGCGAAATTGTTGGGCGCCCGAACCACACACCAAGTTTCAGGACAATCGCCCAGCAGGAGCCGATACACAGGTTCAAGGTTTCCGGTTTGATGGTCAACGTCACACACCCGGTCAAACGGATACGCCCATGTTACTCCTCGTGTCTCGCTATGTATGTTGTTTGAGTGTAACTTAGAAGATGGCACAATAGCGGAGATGAACACGCGAATAGTCGATGTGTAGGCGGTTGGCAGGAAGTCCCTGCCAACCGCCAGGAACTGCCATGACTATAGGTAGTTTAAGTGGAAGGCCGTGTGGTGGATTAATAATATTACTTGACACATGTTATCACAGGATCGGGAATATGATGTGGTCGTTATAAAGTGTCATCCTGGGATCGGGCTCATTGGTTTCCAGGTGCGGTGGGGTGTGACATAAACTTATAGTAGTACAGTACAGGGAAATGACTAATTTGTTCAGGTAGTGAAAACTGGAGACACAGAGGATAGATCGTACGCTTAAATTGGAGGAAAGTAGCCTAATCCAAATCCCATCGAGCTATAGGATATCCCCTATCCCAATACCAGTTCACCTACCATATCGCCTCCCGATATTCCTCTGCGCCGCTTGACTCAACGTCTTGCTTCTGTTCCATCTTTTCCTTGTATCCCACACTACCCCCCCCCCCCCGCCACTATCCAGTCTTGGTGCCCCCAAATCCCACGGCACCCACTCCACCCTTTGCCTTTGCCCCAGCAACTTTGGCCAGAGTTACTTGCATTTATTAACAGTAGGAACCTGCTACCCACATTGCTTTTGTGCAAGTGAACAGCCGGTCGAATATGATGATTGCAGTTATAAATGACCATCCTGGGATCAAAATTACTGAATGTCTGGTAAGGTAGACCTATATGGTTGTGGCAGGGCAGTAGAGGCTATTGAGGAAGACGTTTGCGTGGGTGGTACAAATAGAAGAGGGATAATGCCTGCCACTCAGAGCAGAGTATACCCGCCTCAGGTCCCGGAATACTCTCCATCATAATCCCAATTCACCCACACATGTTGGCTGTGTACGGCATAGGGGCCATTGGCAGCATTGATGAAGGCGTAGGATGTGTCATAAGTAGCCGAACGAACTGCTGGAGTAAAGAGAAAAAACAAAAATCAAACTTAGAATTTTATTACATTACGGGCCTGGAAAAGTGTAATTTGTATCTAATTTTTAAAAAATTTTATTACATTATGGGTACCTAACATTTATTACACGTTATTACATTTATTACATTATGGGTCGTTTTTTATTACATTATGGGTTCGTATTACATTATGGGTCGTTTTTGTATTACATTATGGGTAGGTATTACATTATGGGCATTTATTACATTACGGGTCGTAACAACCGTCGATCATTTTTGTAAGTAATGAAGATATTCACAAAACCAAGCATTAAGCCTTTAGAGTTGGTTAAAGAGAGATACCCCTCAAAAGGTTAAAAATTCATGTTATCTGAGGATTTCTTTAAAAACATCCTGTAGATTTTCAGGAAAAATGGCCATTCTCATATCTTAGTGTGACATTACAAGTTGCATGCACAAAATATTCCTGTAAGAATTTGTTAACCCTATGCAGGTTCTCAAACATCAAAATGTTGATAAAATGGGCTGTGTTTGCGTACCCACGGCACCCGAAGTTGGGAGGAGAGATCAAAATAAGTGGAAGTAGAATTCACTGAGAATTATTTTTCGAAGTAATAAGAGTATTCCAAAAACAACACTTAACCCGTTTTGGGCTGGAAAAACAATGATGCCCATCAAAGGCTTAAAATTCCTGTTCTCCCTGGATTTCTCTGAAAACATCTTGTAGATTTTAAAGAAAAAAATGGCCATTCACAGTTCTTGGTGTGACATTACAAGTTGCATGAATAAATATTCCTGTTGACACTTGTTAACCCTCTACAAGCTGCCAGACATCAATATTTTGGATACATTTGAGATAAAATGGACCATTTGTAAATTGACACAGCACTCAGTGAGTATGTGTCAAACAAACATAACTCTTTTTGTCGGTCATTGACTTGTTGAACGACGATATTGACATTAACCCACTCCACCGTTAATGATGGTTTTTACCTAAACAATTTTTTATCAAACTGTGTCATTTGAGACTACTATCTTCACCTTTCTCATAACATCAATGAAGGAAATTCAGTGAGACAGTTAAAAACAATTCATCAGACACTGTGGGGTCATGAAAAATCATGCAATCTCATCGGGAAAAGCCATGATTCTCCAGAATCATAAAGTCTAGTTAGGCTTTTCCCTCTGGAAAAGACTATTGTTTTTCTACGGCTTATTATTTTTGTTTTTTTTTTTGTTTTTTTTTTTTTCCACACATTTTGTCCGTACGATTCAGAAGCCATTTTCGAACCGATTTTCACAAAATTGTGCACACACATAGAGGGGCATACAATCTAGAAATGTACCGAAGCGGATTTTTCGATTTAACCCTTATTTCGTCAGAATTGGCAAAAAACCGTCAAAATTGGGGTTTATCGGCACTTTCTCGAAACACGTCTTGTAGATTTGTTTTAAACATTCATCATTGATAGACATGCCTGTGACACGACCTTTGATACACACTACATATCAGGCGTTGCATATGGTAACCGTCCACAGGCTGCCAAATATCGAAATTTTGATGAAATGGGCCGTTTTCAGGCCCGCACAGCACCCAAACGATACACGAGAGGTAAACATAACTTCCTTTATTGGAAGTGGAATTCACCGAGGATAACTTTGTAAGTAATAAGGGTGTTCACAAAACCAAGCGTTAACCCGTTTTGGACGTGTTAAACAGAAATACCCCCATATAGCTCAAACATTCATGTTTTCCATGGATTTCTCTAAACGAGTCTTGTAGATTTTCAAGAAAAAAATATTACTCCCAGGCCTTGGTGTGACAATAGAAGTTGCATGGACAAAATACTGCGGTGAGCATTTGTTAACCCTCCTCGGACTGCTACAAGTCAAAATTGTGATAAAAAGGGCTGTTTTTGGACGCCAACAGCACCCAACGGGTACGCCACAAAGAAAAGTGCCTTCTTTTATCGAGCGCACAATCTATACGCAAATATTTTTGTAAGTAGTAAGGGTATTCAAAAGTCGTAGTCTTAACCCATTTTGGACAGGCTAAAGAGAGATACCCCTTAAAATCTTAAAATACCCGTTTTCTGTGGATTTCTCTAAAAACATCTTGTAGGTTTTCAAGAAAAAATCGGCTATTCGCTGGTCTTGGTGTGGCATTACAAGTTGCATGGACAACATATTACGGTCAGCATTAGTTAACCCTCCCAGGGCTCCCCAACGTCAAAATTGTGATAAAATGGGCAGTTTTTGGACACCAACCGCACCCAATGGGTACACCACAAAGAAAAGCGCCTCCTTTTATCGAGTGTACAATTTACACAGAAACATTTGTGTAAGTAGTAAGGGTATTCAAAAGTCGAAGTCTTAACCCATGTTGGGTAGGCTAAGAGAGATATCCCTGAAAAGCTTTAAATTCCCATTTTCTGTGAATTTCCCTAACAGTAACTTGTAGGGTTTCAAGAAAAATTGACTATTCGTAGGTCTTTATGTGACATTACAAGTTGCAGGGACAAAATACTCCGGTGAGCGTTTATTAACCATCTACAAGCTGCCAAGCATCGTAATTTTGTTGACATGGGCTGTTTTCGAACACGCACAGCACCCAATGTATGCACGAGAGATAAACATAATCGCCTTTGTTGAAAGTGGAATTCACAGAGGACCATTTTTGTAAGTAATAAGGGTATTCAAAAAACCAAGCGTTAACCCCTATTGGGGAGGTTAACAGGGATACCCATCGAAAGCTTAAAAATCGTTTTCCCTGGATTAATTTACAAACATCTTGTAGGGTTTTCAAGAGAAAATGGCCATTGATAGGTCTTGGTATCACATTACCAGTTTCATGGATAAATTATTCTGTTAGGTAGTTGTTAACCCTCCATGGGCTGCTAAATGTCAAAAATTTTGAATAAATAGTCTGTTTTTGGACACTAACAACATCAAATGGAAATGCCACAGAGAAACGTAACTTCTTTTACTGGACCCAAAACTGATAGAGAAACATTTTTGTAAGTAGCAAGGATATTCCAAAATCGAGGTCTTAACCCATTGTAGACTGGTTAAGGAGATATACCCCTCAAAAGCTTAAAATTCCCGTTTTCTGTGGATTTCTCAAAATATCTAGCACGTTTTCAAGAAAAAATGACCATTTGCAGGTCTTTGAGTGACATTACAAGTTGCATGGACAAAATATTCCGGTAAGCAATTATTAACCCTCCAGAGCCTGCAAAGTATAGACATTTTGAGAAAATGGGCTGTTTTTGGGCACCCATAACACCCAATGTGTACCTGCGTGATAAACATAACCTTCCTCATTGGAAGTGAAATTCACTGAGGGTCATTTTTGTAAGTAATGAAGGTATTCATAAAACCAAGCATTAATCCGTTTAGGGCTGGTTACAGAGCGATACCCCTCAAAAGGTTAAAAATTCATATTTTCTGAGGATTTCCCTAAAAGCCTCTCATAGGTTTTCAAGACAAATATTGGCCATTCTCATTTGAGACTACTATACTCACCTTGTATGAACTCAAAAGTAAGTGTATATTTATTTATTATCAAGAATAACCGCCCATAAGTTCCACTCTCGCTGTGTCCCGCTTCATCGGTCAATTCCACGGTGTCCCACGCCAGCGGTCGATTTATCCAAGCAAAATTACCAAGGTTACTACCTCCTCCCTGCCTCTTTATCCAACCAAACACACATTGAAAGGTACGCCTCACCTCGTATTCCATACTGCCCTGCATGATATCATTTATTATTTATTCATTGGTGTTTAAGGGCATATACTTATGCACAATGGTTAATCATGACCGTGACAGTTATACGGGTGGAGGAAGCCACAGTACCTGAAGAGAATCACCGAGCAACGTCGAGCAGCTGCCAGCTTCGGAACATCGTAACTCCGAACTGCAGCACAGGCAGGGTTAGATTGGTTGAAGACATGCGAACCGTCGACGTGCAGTACGCCTTAGTACATGGCGGCATCGTGCCCCCATATGGACAATCAGAGTTAAGTGCCTTGCCCAAGGACACAGCATGGGAGTCCGAATTGATCGCTCAGACGGCCACCCATCCAATGATTAACCAGGCTCAACATTGCTTAACTTCGGTGATCTGACGAGAACCGGCTACCACAATGCCACCTCACCCCGCCACTGCACGATAAGAAAGCAGCACATAACGTTAGCTACAATGGGATCAGTTACTTATAATATCAAATAGTGTTGACACTATAGCATTTCCCCGACAGTGGGTGCAGGTATATACAGGTCTGTAAAACGGCTATACACTGCCCCGCCTCCGCCACAGGGTGGCGACGTGGAAGTATATATCCATCTTACTGACGCTATGTTGTGCCTAAGGAATCCGACAATAAAAGGTGGGGGTCCCCAACATGGGAAGGGGGGGCAGGTATATTTACTACTCAGTAAGGCGGTTATCAAATGCAGTGGTGCATGGGGCCAACATTTCCCCGCAATGGGGCTAGATATATACTAGTTTGTAAGACGGCTATACTCCCCTTCTCCGTCCCAGTGTATATTTTATCTACACATATGTACAAACAACACTTCCTATTTACGTTTGGCGTTGCATGTGTGGATATCTTCATTGTAATAAATAAAACTTATCCTTCGGGGAAAAACAATAGGAGAGAAATTTACTTCTGCTATTAACAGACAGGTGATAGGTGAGCTCTACAAGGTGTGAAAAATTGACATAATCATGCATAACTGTGGTCTAATAGGAGATAATTGATACAGGGGCTATACATGACATGCTTAAGAATTTAAAGTTCACATTTTCTGTGGATATCTTCAAGTGGTTCTTACAGATTTTCAAGAACAAATAAACCTTGGAGAAGAATTATTCTCGCAAGCCTTCATTAACCCTCCACAAACCGTCAAATATCGACATTTCAGATAAAGTTGAGATACAATGGGCTAATTGCATTAGACGCTGATCCTCAGACGCTGATATTAATATTAACCCTCTCCACAAACAATGATGATTTAGCCAAAACGTTCTTTTATCACACTGGGTCATTGGAGACTATTATACCCTCTTTTCTCAAGACATCAATAAAAATACCTTAATGATACAATTACAAACAATTCTTCAGACACTGCAGGATCATAAAAAATTATGGAATCTTGTCGGGAAAATCCATGATTCTCCAGAATCATAAAGTCTATTTTTTTTTTTTTTTTTTTTTTTTTTTTTTCACACATTTTTGTCCGTACGATTCAGAAGCCATTTTCGAACCAATTTTCACACAGTTTGGCACACGCATAGAGGGGCAAAAAAATCTAAAAATGTACCGAAGGGGAATTTTCGATTTAACCCTTAGTTCGCCAGAATTGACAAAAAACTGCCAAAATTGGAGTTTATCGGCACTTTCTAGAAACACGTCTTGTAGATTTTTTTTAAACATTCATCATTGCTAGACCTGCCTATGACACGACCTTTGATAGACACGACATATTAGGCGATGCATATGGTAACCCTCCATAGGCTGCCAAACATCGAAATTTTGATGTTTGATGAAATGGGCCGGTTTCAGACCCCCACAGCATCCAAACGATACCCGAGAGGTAAACATAACTTCATTTATTGGAAGTGGAATTCACCGAGGATCATTTTTGTAAGTAATAAGGGTGTTCAAAAAACCCAGCGTTAACCCGTTTTGGGCTGGTTAAACAGCAATACCCCCATAAAGCTAAAAAATTCATGTTTTTCGTGGATTTCTCTAAACGAGTCTTGTGGATTTTCAAGAAAAATTTGTCACTCCGAGGCCTCGGGGTGAGAATAGAAGATGCATGGACAAAATACTGCGGTGAGCATTTGTTAACCCTCCACGGGCTGCTAAATGTCAAAATTGTGATAAAAAGGGTGTTTTTGGACGCCACAGCACCCAATGGGGACGCCACAAAGAAAAGTGCCCTCCTTTATCGAGCGCACAATCTATACGCAAACATTTTTGTAGGTAGTAAGGGTATTCAAAAGTCGAAGTCTTAACCCATTTTGGACAGGCTAAAGAGAGAAACCCCTTAAAATCTTAAAATTCCCATTTTCTGTGGATTTCTCTAAAAACATCCTGTAGGTTTTCAAGAAAAATTGACTACTCGCAGGTCTTTGTGTGATATTACAAGTTGCATGGACAAAATATTCCGGTGAGCGTTTATTAATCCTCTAGAGGCTGCCAAGCATCATAATTTTGTTGAAATGGGCTCTTTTCGGACACGCACAGCACCCAATGTGTACCTGAGAAATAAACATAATCTCCTTGGCTGGAAGTGGAATTTATCGAGTGCCATTTTTGTAAGTAATAAGAGTATTTATCGAGTGCCATTTTTGTAAGTAATAAGAGTATTCAAAAAACCAAGCGTTAACCCCTTTTGTGGTTGTCAATAGTGATACCCATCAAAAGCTTAAAAATTTATGTTTTCCCTGGATTTCTTTACAAACAACTGGTAGAGTTTTAAAGAGAAAATGGCCACTGATAGGTCTTGGTGTCACATTACCAGTTGATAGGATAAATTATTCCGGGAAGCATGTGTTAACCCTACATGGACTGCTAAATGTGAAAAATTTTAAAAAATAGTCTGTTTTTGGACACCAACAACATCAAATGGGAATGCAACAGAGATGCATAACTTCTTTTACCGGACGCAAAACTGACAGGGAAATATTTTTGTAAGTAGTAAGTGTATTCAAAAATCGAGATCTTAACCCATTTTTGAATAGTTAAAGAGATATACCCCTTAAAAGCTTAAAATTCCAGTTTTCTGTGGATTTCTCAAAACAAAATGTCAAGAAAAATTGAATTTTCGCAGGTCTTGGAGTGACAGCTCAAGTTGCAGGGACAAAATATTTCGATAAGCATTTGTTAACCCTCCAGAGGTTGCCAAGTATAGACATTTGGTGAAAAGGGGTTTGTTCTTGGGAAACCATAACACGAAATGTGTACCTGCGTGATAAACATAACCACCTTCATTGGAAGTAGAATTCACCGATGATCATTTTTGTATGTAGTGAAGGTATTCACAAAACCAAGCATTAACCCGTTTAGGGCTGATTACAGAAAGATACCCCTCAAAAGGTTAAAAATTCATGCTATCCGAGGATTTCACCAAAAACATCTCATAGATTTTCAAGAAAAAATGGCCATTCTCAGATCTTAGTGTGACATTACAAGTTGCATGTACAAAATATTCATGTAAGCATTTGTTAACCCTATGCAGGTACTCAAACATCAAAATGTTGATAAAATGGGCTGTGTTTTCGTACCCACAGCTCCCGAAGTTCGGAGGAGAGAACAAAATAAGTGGAAGTAGAATTCACTGAGAATTATTTTTGGAAGTAATAAGAGTATTCAAATAACAACACTTAGCCCGTTTTGGGCTGGATAAACAATGATACCCATCAAAAGCTTAAAATTCATGTTGTCCCAGGATTTCTCTGAAACATCTTGTAGATTTTAAAGAAAAAATGGCCATTCACAGTTCTTGGTGTGACATTACAAGTTGCATGAATAAATATTCCTTTTAGCTCTTGTTAACCCTCTACAAACTGCCAGACATCAATATCTTGGATACATTTGAGATAAAATGGACCATTTTTAAATTTACACAGCACTCAGTGGGTATGTGTGAAACAAACATAACTCCTTTTGTCGGTCACTGACTTGTTGGACGACGATATTCACATTAACCCACTCCACCGTTAATTATGATTTTTACCTGAACAATATTTTTTATCAAACATCAATGAAGGAACTTCACTGAGACATTTAAAAAAAAATTCATCAGACACAGTGGGGTCATGAAAAATCATGGAATCTCATCGGGAAAAGCCATGATTCTCCAGAATCATAAAGTCTAGTTTTTTTTTTTTTTTTTTTTTTTCCACACATTTTGTCCGTACGATTCAGAAGCCATTTTCGAACCGATTTTCACGAAATTTTGCACACGCATAGAGGGGCACAAAATCTAAAAATGCTCCGAAGCGGAATTTTCGATTTAACCCTTATTTCGTCAGAATTGGCAAAAAACTGCAAAAATGGGGTTTATCGGCACTTTCTCGAAACACGTCTTGTAGATTTTTTTTTATACATTCGTAATTGCTATACCTGTCTGTGACACGCCGTTTGAAACACACGACATATCAGGCGATGCATATGGTAACCCTCCACAGGCTGCCAAACATCGAAATTTTGATGAAATAGGCCGGTTTCAGGCCCCCACCGCACCCAAACAATACATGAGAGATAAACATAACTTCCTTTATTGGGAGTGGAAGTCACCGAGGATCATTTTTGTCAGTAATAAGGGTGTTCAAAAAAAAAAGCGTCAACCCGCTTTGGGTTGGTTAAACAGCAATACCCCCATAAAGCTAAAAAAATTGTGTTTTCCGTGGATTTCTCTAAACGAGTCGTGTAGATTTTCAAGAAAAAATTGTCACTCCCAGGCCATGGTGTGACAATAGAAGTTGCATGGACAAAATACTGCGGTGAGCATTTGTTAACCCTTCACGGGCTGCTAAAAGTCAAAATTGTGATAAAATGGGCTGTTTTTGGACGCCAACAGCACCCAATGGGTACGCCACAAAGAAACGTGCCTTCTTTATCGAGCGCTCAATCTATACGCAAACATTTTTGTAAGTAGTAAGGGTATTCAAAAGTCGAAGTCTTAACCCATTTTGGACAGGCTAAAGAGAGAGACCCCTTAAAATCTTAAAATTCCCATTTTCTGTGGATTTCTCTAAAAACATCCTGTAGGTTTTCAAGAAAAATTGACTTCTCGCAGGTCTTTGTGTGATATTACAAGTTGCATGGACAAAATATTCCGGTGAGCGTTTATTAACCCTCTAGAGAATGCCAAGCATCGTAATTTTGTTGAAATGGGCTGTTTTCAGGCTCGCACATCACCCAACGTGTACCTGAGAAATAAACATAATCTCCTTTGTTGGAAGTGGAATTCACCGAAGACCATTTTTGTAAGTAACAAGGGTATTCAAAAAAACAAGCGTTAACCCATTTTGTGGTTGTTAATAGTGATACCCATCAAAGGCTTAAAATGTATGTTTCCCTGGATTTCTTTACAAACATCTGGTAGAGTTTTCAAGAGAAAATGGCCATTGATAGGTCATGGTGTCACATTACCAGTTGATTGGATAAATTATTCCTGTAAGCATTTGTTAACCCTCCATGGGCTGCTAAATGTCAAAATTTTGAAAAAATAGTCTGTTTTTGAACAACAGCAAGAACATCAAATGGGAATACAACAGAGAAACGTAACTTCTTTTACCGGACGCAAAACTGACAGGGAAACATTTTTGTAAGTAGTAAATGTATTCAAAAATCGAGGTCTTAACCCATTTTGACTGGTTAAGAAGATATACCCCTTAAAAGCTTAAAATTCCAGTTTTCTGTGGATTTCTCAAAAACAAAATTTCAAGAGCAATTGACCATTCGCAGGTCTTCGAGTGACATTACAAGTTGCATGAACAAAATGTTTCGGTAAGCATTTCTTAACCCTCCAGAGGCTGCCAATCATAGACATTTGGAGAAAATGGGCTGTTCTTGGGCAACCATAACACCAAATGTGTACCTACAAGATAAACATAACCTCCTTCATTGGAAGTGGAATTCACCGTCGAATTAATGTAAGTAATGAAGATATTCACAAAACCAAGCATTAACCCTTTAGAGCTGGTTAAAGAGAAATACCTTTCAAAAGGTTAAAAATTCATGTTATCTGAGGATTTCTTTAAAAACATCCCGTAAATTTTCAGGAAAAAATGGCCATTCTCATATCTTAGTGTGACATTACAAGTTGCATGTACAAAATATTCCTGTAAGCATTTGTTAACCCTATGCAGGTTCTCAAACATCAAAATGTTGATAAAATAGGCTGTGTTTGCGTACCCACAGCACCCGATGTTGGGAGGAGAGACCAAAATAAGTGGAAGTAGAATTCACTGAGAATTATTTTTGGAAGTAATAAGAGTATTCCAAAAACAACACTTAACCCGTTTTGGGCTGGAAAAACAATGATACCCATCAAAAGCTTAAAATTCCTTTTCTCCCTGGATTTCTCTGAAAACATCTTGTAGATTTTAAAGAAAAAAATGGCCATTCACAGTTCTTGGTGTGACATTACAAGTTGCATGAATAAATATTCCTGTTGGCACTTTTTAACCCTCTACAAGCTGCCAGACATCAATATTTTGGATACATTTGAGATAAAATGGACCATTTTTAAATTGACACAGCACTCAGTGGGTATGTGTCAAACAAACATAACTCCTTTTGTCGGTCATTGACTTGTTGGACGACGATATTGACATTAACCCACTCCACCGTTAATGATGGTTTTTACCTAAACAATTCTTTATCAAACTGTTTCATTTGAGACTACTATCTTCACCTTTCTCATAACATCAATGAAGGAACTTCAGTGAGACAGTTAAAAACAATTCATCAGACTCTGTGGGGTCATGAAAAATCATGGAATCTCATCGAGAAAAGCCATGATTCTCCAGAATCATAAAGTCTAGTTTGATATTGCTTTCGTTCCAGATAAAAAACACGGGTATTACCCAGGTAGATGTCTATTGTTTGCTAAATTTTCAGGCCAAGATAAATTATCTTCCTCCTTTAACGTAGGGGAGGCTTGTCAAGATCTCAAATTTTTGAAAAGAACGGAGCGATGCAAGGCATCTCCTCGCGACATTGTTTTTCGTCTCCAGATTCCGTAGATAATCCCCATAACCCAAGCGCACAAACGCTGCGAATCGATTCATGACACGTTTTTGTTTTGTCAAATGATGGTAATAATCTCCAAAATGGTAAATACCTAGTCATATATCAATTGCCAATACTTGGATTAAACCCGCTGGAATAGTATTGTTATAAATCAACGCAAGCACTCAGGCCACCAGTCAAATAACGTTAGGACTCCGAGTCTGTTATGGGCTATTTGTTTCCCAGTGTTTCGTGGAATTAGTGCTCGAACTACCGTTGAGTTAATGTGATATCCATTTGGTCACAACATATTAGAGCTGGGCGGGTCTTCGGTTTTCCGGTTCGGCTTCGGTTTTTGCTTCAAACCGGACACACGAATCACAATACCCAACAACAACCGACATAATGGTTTTACTCTGTTCGTGTTTGTGCATAAACTGATCAAACGTACAGGTGCGTCGTGGTCTCATTGTCACATTATCTCCCTTATTGACTCGTCCACCGGACGAGTCAGTACCGGTCAATACCGGCGAAAATGCGACAACGCGAACACGACATACAGTACGTGGAGAGTGGATTGTAACTAACTCACCCATGGAGTGGAGTTATCACCCAAGCTATAACTTTCAAATTTTGTTCATATCCACAAAAACACAAGCAATGTTTCAGACAATGGACATCCGGGTTTAACCCGGAGGTCCATTGGCTGAAACTTTGCTTGTGCTGGTTATGCTTTGCCCCAAATTTGTGATTATTGCTTGGGTGAAATCTCCACTCCGTGGGTGATTTAGTAATAATAGACTATCCACGTACTGTAGATTATTCATTTGTTACCCAAATTTATGTGTTTTTCTGACTCAGTAGTCTTAGCAACTGATTCCTGAAAACCGCAGAGAATGACCAAAGATAAATTAGGCTGAACCTAGGGGGCGATACTAAGACAGGGTTTTTTTCGCGGTGAGTTGTGTCGTGCAAACTTTTTTCGTTTTTTTTTTCCAAGTTCAGGAGCGTGACATGTTGCTTGCTATAAGTTCTTGTTAATCCTCGGATGGGTGACCATCTGGGCGATCGATTCGTGCTCCCGCGTTGTGTCATTGGGCGAGGCACTTAACCCAGATTGTCTACACGGGGGCACGATAAAGACGTGTACTATGGCGTACTGCACGTCGATGGTGCGCATGTCATCAACCAATCTAACCCTTCCTGTGCTGCTGTGCGGAATTACGATGTTGGAGAGCTGGCATCTGCTCATCGTTGCTCGGTGGTTCCCCCGGGTACTCCGGCTCCCTCCACCCGTAAAACTGTCATTGTGCACAAGTATGTGACCTTAAACACCAATAAATAAATACTATAAGTTCTTAACTATTTATCCAACGTAAAGGCCAAAAACAGTTACCGCTATTCACAAAAATCGCCAATTAAATTTCATTATTTTTTTTTTATTTTTTTGTCTCAGAAACATAAGTTATGACCCCTCTTTGGAACGAGCTCGTTGAGCTCGTTCCAAAGAGTGGTCATAATCTATGCTTTTGAGACAACAAAATTTAATTAAGTAGTTATTCAAGAATTTTATTCGCATGTGTCGTCTGCTTTTCATGTTTGGAAAAGGGTTAACACTTTGAAAAACTGAACCGAAACCAAGGTTTATGCCTGAAACCGAAACCTAATGTGAAAAATCAGAAACGTCCAGTTCTACAACATATACATATATTCTTTCTCGCTCCAAGGATATGCATTCCAGACAATAAGTACTTAATTCACAATGCAAATATCAAGATGTCAACACAATTAATGGAACCACGCGGCATAACGATTAAACTATGGCTGTGGCGCTTCTTCATTCAGACATTTAGTAAACAAAAATGTCTTATGGTAATGCTGGTCAATAAAGTTTATGTTAAATCAAGATTCATTTGAGAAACAATGACTTAAAGAAACTGAATGGTTTATGGTATTTTTAAGATTCAATGGATTATTTCAGTTAGTCAAAAACGTGAACCATTTCCAAACCAACTGAAATATTCCAATTGCGTGAATCTAAAAAATGAGGGATACACTGGTTCCGGGCCATGAATGGGTGAGATTCGTTTCAGATTTGGTCTGGAGGTTTAAAAGCGTAGTCATGGGGGCGGGGGCAGGGAGGCATAGCCAAGAGGGTGAGGGTAGGGAGGAGGCTGCGCCCCTAAAGAATTTGCTGCCCCAAAAACGTTGGCGCAATTCAACTATCACAAAACATAGAGTCCTAACTATTATGGACACAAATAAATAGCTACGAAGTTTGCACCATTTTCTCGGCGTGGGGGGGGGGGGGGGGGTGGGGATGGGGAATCATGACTAGGACCCTCCAGTCATTACCCTCCCTCCCTCGTCCCATGGCATAATGGGCGAAGGGCCTTAGATAGGCCTAGGCATTTCCTAAATAAACATCTCCAGAGAATCTGAACAATGCTTTCAACCTGCCTCTGTAAACATACTGCAGGGCATAATTCGGAGCCGTGATGTTTTGTCAGTATCCATGGTGCCTTCAACTACGCTCAACCCTAAGCTAATTTACCGTCATCAATGCCACCAATTATTCTAGTAACAAATATTATCAATAAAAGGTATTTTGGGCACAAGGGAAGGGAACAGTTTTTATTTTCATCCTCTGTGTTAGAGTTTCGGAGCATATTCAACCAGGCAACATTAGTTATGGAAACTGGCACAATAGTTACCAACTTAGTTCGATATTACCCAGTTGACCTCAATACCTATTAGTCATTACCTGTAAGTCAGTACACGTATCTATAGGTCAGTATGTGTACAGTACATGGGTATTGATTACGAATAAAACACTCGTGGAGTGACGATTACAGCCAGAAAATAATTGTTGTTCCAGTAATAACGGATAAGAAGGTCAAGCACAGATTTAGTCAATGGACTCCCGAGTTCAACCCGTAGGTCCATTGGCTGAAACTTTGCTCGTCGTTTCTTTGCGTTCTCAGAGATGGGCTATAAACTTGGATCTATGAATCGGGACCTATATGTTGGGACCTATAAATTTTGAACTACGTGTGTACTGTCAAATGGTGTGGGAAAACACTCTCAAATGTTAGTAAAAATGTAATTGTGATAAGAAAACAATGTTGTTTTTATTTCCTTGTGCTTCACAAAGTACTCGGAAAACAGCAAAATACAAAAAAAAACAGATTTATTTGTACGCAATGGGGTCGAATTCTCTGCGACAGGCGATTTTTTTCTGTATCCGAAAAATGAATGTGTGTGATTGATAATTGACTTGTTTATTGCAAAAATGTTTAACTGCTCACAATATAAAATTTCGATATATGTACATACAATATCTATGAACCTAAGTGACTCTAAACTCTTTTTTACTGTCGGGGCCCAGGAACATTGGGTGCCAGTTAAGTAACTGGTTGTACTTTTAATTTAACGTAAAAGTGAGTTTAAATTAAATGTACAGCCAATTGCATAGAGAGTAATCGCTTGACTGGACTAGTTTCGTGAACAAATTCATGACAGATGAGGGACGTTGTACAAACACGAGTGCGCGAATACGCACGAGTGTTTTACAATATAGTACCTCGTCTCGAATGAATTATTTCACGTAGCCAGTCCAGTCAAGCGATTACTCTGTTTATTACTTTTCATTATTAACGATAATTATATTATTTAACCCTTTACCTAACGTAACGTTTAAATCGGCCAGCGCTATTCTCAAAAATCGACAATTAATTTTCATTATTTTTTTCATTTTTTGTCTCTAAAACATAGGTTATGATCCCTCATGGGAACGAGCTCGTCGAGCTCGTTCTCACGAGGGGTCCTAACCTATGTTTTGGAGACAAAGAATGAAAATAATAGTTATTCAAGAATTTGTTTTGCAAGTGTCGTCTACTTTTCATGTTAGGTAAAGGGTTAAAAAAAACCCCAAAACAATGAAGTCTCCATTACATCCACGGCAAAGCGTCTTCATTTTCGCTCACGGATACACGACCCAGTTGTTGATTGCATAATTCAGTTGTTAAGTTATCGTTTATAATCAAACCGGGAAATCCCAGTGAATCACACGTTGGAAAGTAATAAAATTTTAAACTTCATGACACTGAATTAATAAATGTGATTCGAATATAAACAGATTAAGATATTTTCAAAGTTGATGATATAGACCAAACGTTAAAAACAATCAGTCATAGACCAAAAGTTACAGAAGCACAGTTATTGACATAAACGTATAGACGCACGCACAGTCGTTGTAAATATTTGCTTAGTTATGCACCGGGAGTTATAGACCAAACGTTACGGACACAAAGTTATGGACACAATTTTACAAACGCAAATGCAATCCGATGGGAATTTATACAGTAATTTTTGCTGATTTCGTCTCACGTTTTCCGAACACTTTTTACCTCAGATTTGAGAAAGGATTTGCCGCACACTAGGTGACTCTATAGATATCAACCTTTGGTACTGACTGATAGACACTTAGGTACTGGAGAGACTGGCTGCCTTATGGGAATTCATACAGCAAATGTTGAAGTCGGATGTGAAATTTACTCTGGAAATTCCCATAGAGCTGCCCTTAGTATCCGTAGTGGTTCAGTCTGCCAGTACCTTTTGGGCCTCAATACCTAGTCAGTACCTATAAGTTGGTACATATAAGTCAATACCTATAAGTTGTACCTATATGTCAGTACCTTTAAGTTGGTACTTTTATGTCAGTACCTTTTAGTTGTTACCTATAAGACGGTACTTTAAGTAGATATATATAAACCAGTACCTGTAGGTCAGTACCTATAAGTTGTACCTATATGTCAGTACCTTTAAGTTGGTACTTATATGTCAGTACCTTTTAGTTGTTACCTATATGTCGATACCTTTAAGTAGATGTATATAAATATAAGCCAGTACCTATAAGTCAGTACATGCAAGTTGGTACCTATAGTGGCAGCAACCACTGCTGACAGTTCACGTGGTTAAACCTGAATATGAATGAGAAAAATTAAATTAAAACACAAGCTCAAGTGAGTGTTGTTATCCAAAAGGAATTATTCGATATTGTTATTTATTATATAGTTTTCATAGATTCGTGTTACTGACTGATAATTCTTATTTTCTTGCATTTTAACAATCGTCAGTATTTGGAGAACCGCTTCAAGTCCACCAATATTCAACTTATTGGAAATGCGCTACAGACAATTAATTATGTAAGTACTGCGTTACAATGTATTCTTGATGATAGACGTGGGCATACAGACCCTTCCAAATGATTTGTATCGTTAGATAGCATTTACAGTACAGTCGCCGTTGACCGATCATAATCCACGCAAGGGTAATGTTGTCCACGCATGCATTTATAGGGTAATAAAAATTATCAGCAAATTTTTAGGTAATGAAGCTTCGGGATGTAGTTCAATAATTATTTTTTTTATGATTATTCCTATAACTAGTGTTTGTAATCTAAAATTATGACCTCCGTGGAATATTGACGATCAGTCCACGGCGGCCGTACTGCCAGCATTAACCAGAGAACTTCCACAGGTGTTTGTTATAGTGGTGATATATGAGTTAGTCTAGAAACTAGTAATTACAATCGGCAATGCTTTGGTAAACATTGTAGCATACTGCCACAGTTTTCACTTCTTACAAAAACGGCTATTACCACCATGTTGGTTTCCGAGATGATATTCTGAAGTCGAAACCTCACCACTGGGCATATATGGACGAACCCAAACAACTGAGAATACTTACATGTAAATTAATATCTTCCAAAAAGAAAAAAAACACATTTTAAATCAAAAAAGGTTCGTGGTACGTGGAAACCACTACACGTACGTCCCGCAGACACTATTCCAAAATTACATGATAGAACATGAAGAAAGAGGCTATTGCGTCTTATCAAATGTTAGAAGAGATGCAGCATCGTAGAAGTCCTAAATGTCTTTTTAACAACTCCAAGGCACCAATGTGTGTTTCCTAGATAGTGTATTGTAGTCAATATCTAGTCTCTAAGCATATATCGACGAGTTAGGACGAGTTAGGACGAGTCGATATATGACCCAGACGCGAAATCGGGATTTCAGTATTACAATCACGGAAAGCCACATGGTTGTAATAACCAATTTATCCTACATTATACCTCTCTTTCTTGACATGTTAGGATAAGGAGGGGATTGAGTATAGATTTTAACGGAGTCTGTTTTGACGCTCATTCAGCTTCTATGAATTTATTTTTAATGAATGAAGATCATGGCGTCATGCTGTTGTGTTCTTGTGATGTTTGTGACGCAACCACATGTATTGTACTTCGTGTACTATAAACGCTGAGTTTTAAAGCAGTGTTTCAGCGGTGTGTTTCTTTGTTTTATTGTTCATGTTCAACGCCTGATAAGCCTATAAAATGATATGGACTAGTATATTTCGTTGAGCTGGTGATTTATTTATCATTTAATTACTGGTATCGAAAAACGGTAGGCTCGGCATGTGTAAAACCTCAATACCGTTTGAGTGCAGATTAACGTCTTTCCATATCCGAATCGAATAATCGAATGATCGCACGTGTGGTGATTGCTACCCTCAAAACAGATTTGTTATTTGTTATTGTTGTGGCTAATTGCAGTGACTGCAGACGCTCTCTCTGGATAGTACGCCGAGAAGCAAACATATGGGTATATAGCAATCGTCAGGCAAATGCATGACACGACCGGGGGCACATTGGTTACATTTGAAACCCACCAACCCACCCCACCTCTCCCCAATGTAGAATGATATTCACCAACTCAGTTTGAGCTAACGGTAGAAAGAGTAAACGGTGTTTTTTTTAATATCCATAGACTTCATGGATAGCGAATTATGCCTTTGAAAACTCGATGGGAATGCAAATTCCGTCGCGAAGAGGTTTATTAAAGACACAAGCAAACAGAGAGGTTTTTCTGTAGTGCTTCTTTCGCAACAGAGTGTATTTTATGCCAAAACGTGTTGTGTGTAGCAAGCAAGACCAAGCTACAGCGTGGTTTAAAAACCTTCATAAAAATCCTTTTGCGCCGAAAATGCCATCCTTTGTGAAATATCGACTACCTATGATTTTCAAAAAGCGGTTCGATTTCAAGCGAACTCGAGCACCGATTTCGTATTACTATTTATTTATTTAAGTATTGGTGTTTAAGGTCACATACTTATGCACATTGGCTAATCGTATCCGTGACAATTTTACGGGTGGAGGAAGCCGGAGTACCCGGAAAGAACCACCGCGCATCGACGAGCAACTATCAGCACCTCAACATTCTAACTCTGTTCAAGCTCCGCTCTAGCAGGGTTACAGCGGGTGAAGACATGTGTACCATCGACGTGCAGTACGCCTTTGTACACGGCATCATCGTGCCCCCATGTAGGCAATCGGGATAAAGTGCCTTGCCCAAGGACACAACGTAGGTCGTCCCGGACGTGGATAGAACTCGGGACCTCTAGCATAGAAGTCCAACAGTCTACCACTAAGCCACCGCGATCACATTTAGTATTACTGTAGGAAGTCAAAGAAGAAGCTTGCATACATACTCCAAAGTGCACGATCGCATTGTAGAGTTATTGAGAATATTGGTTTCTCAACCTTGCATAAAACGGAATCCACTTCTACTAGTCCGACTGTCAGGAGACCAATTTGAATAACGTCATCGTCATACATGTTTTCATAAATATAACATAATTTCTGATTGCCAAGTACCAGATTCGACTCCTGTCAGATTCGACACACAAACATTCATATCTAGTGCTTGGATTTAGTTTAAAAGGCTTGCAAAGATTCCAAGTTAGTTGATTCTATTCGAGACGGGATGATTCAATTTCCTGCTGTTGGTTGAGATATTCTCAAATTCCGAGGAAGTGTAACCTCTTGAATTCGTCTTCTGTCGCTCGGTCTCCTGTACACATGGGCTGGTGATAGGGGAAAAGTACGAGGGTGTTCCGCTTCCAAACCTATTTTTCAAGTCCAATTCTGGAATATTCAGTGTTTTGATTGAATTGCCCAAGCAGACAAGTCTATGTTGAATACAATACTTGAGCACAGACTGACAATATCTTTTTTTATTTAATGCTCAGGCATCAATTCACGCTGAAAAATTAAGTCATATTCCCCTGTCGGTCGGCAAAACGAAATATCAAAATGATATTTAGAAATCGATATTTCATCGTAGGTTCGGATGACGAATCACATGTACTTTAAACGAGTCAGCACATCAGTAATGAATTCCAGAGTCCCAAATACAAACGAATTCGAATAATTGATAGTGACAGTGACTAAATCAATTCATTAAATCAGCGGTTTCAAAGTTTGACTTTCTCATTCACCTTCCAGCGAAAAGCCGAAATTACTTTCAAATTTCTTCAGTTCAACTTCACACGTCTTCAGTGCATTGAGTTCCAAAAAAAATAAAATGACGTGTCTTGTTATTGAAAATAAGAAAGTGGTGTTTTTTGTTATTGCTCTATTTCTTCGAAACATATTGCAATTATTTCAATTCGCCAGCCTTGGTAAATCGTAAAGTTAGGGGAGAAATAAGACGGGACTACTTTTTGTGCGGATATTCACACATTCCAATGGTTGGAGTTTGGTTGTTGTAATTTTTGTATGGACGCCGGTTCGGCACATAAATTTTGCGCCTTAATGGCAAATAAAGGCCACAAATTGGAGAGTTTGTAGTCGTAGAGCATTAAATAAAAAGAAAATTCACGAAAATTTGATGAATACCGAAAATATCTCGTTCGTGGCTACAAGAAATATGAAGATCCTCATATTTCTTTGTAGCCACTCACGAGATATTTTCGGTATTCATCAAATTTTCGTGAATATCCTCTATATTCCACGGTTGTAAGAAGTTGCAATAACTGTATATTGATAATTAAAGAGACTGGTTGAATTCTAGATTTAATTCTACTCGACATCTGAGATCTGTAGGGCCCTAAATGTAAGGTTGCAACGCTAGACACATTGGCCACGGTCGAGAAGAGAAGAAAGGATCTGCACTGATAGAGGTCGCAAAGAGAAGAAAGGATCTACACTGATCGGTTTTTTGGCAATAGCTTGCATGCAGTAATCTCTCCAGCTCCCCAGTTATGTGACTTTTTTTGTTTTTATCATTCTAGCTGTTATACATGGGAATAGTTCTATTTGGACCTGCCACAGCTCTAGAAGCAGGTAACGTTGTCTTTATTTACCAAGATATTTCATTTTATATTAAGTTCCAGTTACTTTTTTGTACGCCTCGGTATGTTTGAAGGGCTACACGTATTTCGATACTTATTATGTTTCCATATGCAAACGTGTGTTGTTACTAGAAACCCTGTTCTTAGGGGTTATTTCGTGATTAGTAGTTTCGGCCCAGATACACACCAGAGTTAATTTCATATCAAAGGTCGAAGGCTGGTGTAAAGTTACGGAGGGCTGATATCTCGGCCGATATGAAACTCTTTATTTATTAAACCAACACCAATAATAATAAAGTGTTCTTAGACCTGTTACAGATTTCTGACAATGTTATTGTTTCTGATTCTTTTAGCCAAGTTTCATCTTCTCCAAGACCTCGTTCAGCTATCTGAACGTCTCGGCTTCCACTCTGGTCTCGTCGAGCTCGTTCCAATAAGGGGATACATGATATGGTTTTGCAGAAATTGTTTGAAACATTTTTAAATAAAATAAGAAGTTTTGATATCGGATAAGATGGATGAAGGGCGAACTGTTGTGTTCTGGTCACAGGAAGCTTTTCACAGTCGGAGATGAACAGACGGCAGCGACACCTTCAAAATACACGTAGCGCAACTAAGTGGTACGCACCACGGGTACAAACACTAGTTATCAAATACAGGGTGCCCACTGCTTCTTCATTCTTGATACTTATCTAACAATCATATAGATTTTGGACTGAAAACCACGAAAAACGGTACGTATCACATAATGTGTTCCGATTCCGTGTCATATAGACGACTCATTCTGATTCCGTATCATATAGACGACTCGTTTCCGGTAGGGCTACGGGCTATCATAACAGGCGCATGGATACATTATATGTGCGTTTCAGTGATCGACCGAACATTATGTCCCTGAAATGTTTAAAAATAATTTAACCCTTTACCTAACATGAAAAGCAGACGGCACTTGCAAAAAAACATTATTGAATAACTAATATTTTTCATGTTTTGTCTCAAAAACATAGGTTATGACCACTCGTTGGAACGAGCTCGACGAACTCGTTCCAACGAGGGGTCATAACCTATATTTTTGAGACAAAAAAATGAAGAAAATAATGACAATTAACTGGCGATTTTTTGAGAATATCGTTGGCCGGTTTTGGCCGTTATGTTGGGTAAAAGGGTTAAGACAGAATTGTTAGATAAATGAATTATCATGATAATGTGCACGTCCTGTGATTTGCATCAGATTCTCGATAGTGTCCAAAAATGGGATCACAACTCGTGGGCAAAGCCGGCTCATTGAGATCCCATTCTGGACACCGCCTCGAATCTGATACAAACCACATGAGGTGCACATTATCATGATAATCTGTATTCATCAGCAGAATGCTCTTGCGAAACTTCGCTATTTCAGAATAAATTAAGTTTAATTCGAAATCGTCCGGATGATTTTCGAATCCTTGAGATGTTCTCAAAATCATGCCATGCGGTTCCTATTTAACTATTCTTCTATGATCATGGTATCTTGATACAATACGTGGATAATGTATTATCACTAAATCAACCACAGAGTGAAGATTCCACACAGGCAAAAACTGAAAATTTGTTGCAAAGCATAACAAGCACAAGCAAAGTTCCAGCCAATGGGCCTCCGGGTTATACCCGGAGGCCCATTGGCTGAAACATTGCTTGTATTTTTGTGTCCATATGTCCAAAATTTGAAAGTGATACTTTGAGCGATAACTCCACTTCACTGGTGATTTAGTTACATTCCACCAGCCACATGCTGTAGGAGATATGATTATAGAAGAAGATATCAGATTGGTTCCGCTTACAAATCAACTTAGATTCCGTTCTGAAATATTCCGCTTTTGGATTGATTTACCAAAACAGATAAGACGCTATTGAACGGAGACGGACAGTTTTTAGGTTGCTTAAAAGAAGGGACCATATCTACAACCATGAAGGCCGGGCGAATTCCAATCGAGATTCCTATTCGAACTCCTCTGCCCGAGTCGGTTCGGGGTCAATTCCACTTGGAAGTTGAGAGTCGCTGGATCCCAGCTAGCCGCCACCGTTTGGCCAATGTGAACCTCGACCGCCTGTCCAGTGTTCACTCTCAACCCTAAAGTGCTCGCCGTCTACGAAAATCAAACACACATCCCTAGAATATAGATGACTGTGTATACGTTTTATATCGATGTTAAACCATCAGAATCAAGACCCAACAAAACATACTGAATAACATTCGGAATCAAATTTATTCTACCACTCGTTGAACAGTTTAGAATATTTTTTCAGTAAATAAATAAAAAAACAATATTTTACTACTGTTTTACTTTACCACAGAAATTCGGTTTGAAGTTGAAAAACGAAATATATGTAACCGTGCTTTTGTTTTTTTCTATCACTTGTTGAACATTTTTTATCAGAAAAGAGAACAAAATATTTTCAATAAAACGAAAGCAGGGGTAAAATGTTTTCCATTACAGTGTTTGTGCATTTTACCATACGAATTCGGTTCGAATATAAAAATGAAATATATATCACAGTACTTTTGTTTCGTTACAGTAACAGGGTTTCCACTTTACGCATCCATCATTATCATAGCTGTAGCAGCTATGATGTATACAGCACTGGTACGTTTTTGTTATTTGTTAGAAGTCTCGCGATTCATACACATTTTCGTCACCCACATTACAGACCAAAATCCCGGGAGAGAATGGAAGCTGTAATTGCGTTCACAATCAGTCATCAACGGGAACATCCCATGTACTTGACTCCGAAAATATGATCACTGCATCCATGTACGTGGCAAGAATGTCTTGGTTCGGAGAATGTACCATCTCTGAGTGTCCAACTGTCAGCACCTCCCACACCTTTCGGCTGCCGAACATCAACCTTTTAAGACAACCCCCCCCCACCCCCTCCCATCCCCACTGCTACTTGTGAATTTCCAAATGCAGCAGGAATCAGAATGCACCCTCTCCCCTTGTGTTCGACATTTATACCTTTGGGTTTTGGCGTTGGAAATCGACTTTTTAACCCTTTACCTAACATGAAAAGCAGACGACACTTGCAAAAAAAATTCTTGAATAACTAATTTTTTTCATTTTTTGTCTCAAAAACATAGGTTATGACCCCTCGTTGGAACGAGCTCGACGAGCTCGTTCCAACGAGGGGTCATAACCTATGTTTTTGAGACAAAAAATGAAAAAATAATAAAAATTCATTGGCGATTTTTGAGAATCGCGCTGGCCGGTTTTGGCCGTTACGTTGGGTAAAGGGTTAATGGAGTTCAAAGGGAAAATGTTTATGCACAAAAAGAACAAAATATGAAAAACAAAGAGGAAAAGAATAACAAAAGGCCAATCTTGGTCCAAACTCAACCTGAGCTACTTTGCCAAGAGGAACGTAGCGAGTTGGGGTGATTGCACTGAGACAATGGTTAACATTCACAACATTCACTGGGGGGAACCGACACCGGATATTGCGAACGACGAGGTGCAGAATGTCGAGACAGAATCTGTACCACGGCACGAATTAGAGAAAAATTGTCCATTTTTTCGCCTGATTTTCAGAGGTAGCTGTTTAGTTTCGAATACCTGAGTAAATGGTCCTCCCGTATCCCC
Source organism: Pictodentalium vernedei (assembly GCA_031216915.1). NCBI lineage: Eukaryota > Metazoa > Mollusca > Scaphopoda > Dentaliida > Dentaliidae > Pictodentalium > Pictodentalium vernedei. The sequence continues at coordinate 447,542,579 of CM062290.1, read as the reverse complement.
AAACAGATTAAATATTATCCAAAACATCCGTGCATGCGTGGTCGATAATTAGCTCCCGAACACCCCAAAATATCTCTTCGTCAATAAAAATTACTTTTAACAATTTCAGGAAAACAATAATCTTCAAATGTTGGCACATTTTTAAAGCGCATGTACAGCCTTGTTCAGATAGCAACCACACGTATCAACATAAAGACGGATTGGGTGAGAAATCAGCCCAAAATGACACACTTCGGTGTACGTCTAGTCTCGGAAATAAAATACGGTGTCTGGCATATTGTTTTTGTCATGAACAGCCAATTGCTCACAATTCCAAGCGTTCGAGCACATTAACCACGCAAGTTGTGTTAATCAAATAGTTATTTCCCGGCTTTTGGTCGAGAATTGTTACTACGGAACGAAATATTTAAAAGGTTTTTGCCGTAAAACATAGGTGCATGCCTTAAGTTGCGCTGAAATCAGTTAATAGCTTTTACAAATTTTCTTCAGATGAATGCATCCAATCAATCAATGTATTTGTCTGGTATAGTTCCAGAAATCTCAGAAATACAGACATGCGACCAGTGTGGTTACGAAACAACCATTAGAAGTAATTACCGAAGACAACATGAAAAGACACGACGTGCCTTGTCCATCAACGCGGACACCACGCGATGCGGACAAGAAACAAGACAAAACCAAATTTCGTTGTGAAGAATGTGCTCGACCTTTTAAAGCTCGATTTGGTTTGAATTTACACAGAGAGAGAAAACACCTATTAGATTTTAAACACGTTTGTAGTATTCGTGGACAGGGGTTCAACCAAACAATCCAGGGCATCTCACGCAGGACTAGCGATAGATAAACTGGTATCATGGTCCCATAAAATCGTTACTGTGGAAATTTATTCAGGATGCTAATAAAATGCAATTTCAGAATAACTGACAGCAGGTCCGTTCTGTCTTGAGACATCGTAGGGTTATCATCCTAGTTTGACCGATCTTAAAATGAAGCTACATGTCTGCTTCTGTGTGCGTATAATTATGAGTTTGGCGAGACATTCATGTAGAACGTCTTGAATCACCGACATTGGCCACGGCAATCGGTATCGCCCATGTAAAATTCCTTGACAGACAGCCATGGCGTTTAACAGAACACTGCCGGCTGCCATGTATACTTTTGAGGGTTGTGATGATTCACATTTAACCAGAGAAGATGGACTTCCAATAAGGCTACCAAGAGACGAGTGTTGTAAACCGTGGTCTGTATCCAACTGTTCCCGTTGAAACGAGCCTGCGATTTGGGTTCAATACTATCGGTCAATCGACTCGCAGATCATAGAGGGGCGTGTCCCAACCCTACCCCAATACTCGGGAAGGAATCATGTCTTAAATTTCCCCCATAACAATCTAAAAGCAAACAGGATTCTTGACAACAATGGTTAAAGGATATCCATCACACTAGATGTCGGTGATCCCGGTTTGAAAGCGTTCAATGATTTAATATTTCTCCCCGTGACACCTGAACATTGTCTTTCAATGGGCGACAAGACACAGGGCCCATTCACCGTGTCTTGTAGCACACTGAGTGACCATGTTCGAGTGTTCTTTCAGTGTTCTCTGAATTTTGGATAGCTTTACGTCTTTTGCACCTATGATCGCCATAGGTGCCGAGTCGCGGCAGACAACAGGTCTGGACATGCTTAAAGTTTTAAGTTTCGTCCCCATCCACACCCCATACTGCGGAGAAATCTGCGCCCATGCGACTTCTCTCCGATTAGACAAAGGATTTTAATGGGTGCGGCATGCTTTAACGTCCATACAACCCCAGTATTTATGCACCTGGGTGTTAATCCGAATAGTGTGTTCTAAATTGAAGATAGCTGGTCACATTGGAAGAAGGATATACATGGACACACGCTTCTAAACACACGGCTGTCACAATAAAGCGTGTGTGATGGACTCAACCACCATATATTAGCTGTGGGTGTGCGTGTGTGTGTGTGTGTCAGTCCAGACGAAAATGTTTGTATCCTAGGATATGTAAAAATCCTCTGATCTCTTGATATTTTTAAACGATGTTGTTGTTACCGACAAGAAGTAGGAGTTTGGGTTTAGAAGAGTGAAACAGCAGCATGTATGCCATTAAGCCAGTAATATCTTGTGTTTGTGGAGGGGAGGGGGTGGGGGGGGGGGGGTGGTGAGGGCGTATATAGGCGGTTGGGCTGGATAGTTTAACTTTCAGTCCAGAAGCTCAATTCTGGCATGGCAATGTTGCTACTGATTGCCCGTTCTCGTATGTTGACTCATTGGGGGCTCGCGCGCTTACCCATCGGAAGTCGAAGCAGAATGACGTGTTGTCGGTATGGCCCAATTCTCAATGAACCTCGGGAAGTTTCTTAGAAATTGCCAACTTCGACTGGCTAATTGAGTGTCATTCGAGTAGGATATGAGTAGGTCTTAACCCTTTACCTAACATGAAAAGCAGACGACACTTGCAAAAAAAATTCTTGAATAACTATTTTTTTTCATTTTTTGTCTCAAAAACATAGGTTATGACCCCTCGTTGGAACGAGCTCGACGAGCTCGTTCCAACGAGGGGTCATAACCTATGTTTTTGAGACAAAAAATGAAAAAATAATGAAAATTAATTGGCGATTTTTGAGAATAGCGCTGGCCGGTTTTGGCCGTTACGTTGGGTAAAGGGTTAACCCTTTATCTAATGTAAAGGCCAAATCTGACCACTGCACTGAGTACTGCTTTCACTTTTCACATTCTGTCTTCCAAACCATAGCTTATGAACCTTCTGGGGAACGGACTCATTGAGAGGCCATAAGTCATGGTTTAGAAGAAGAAAAAGTGGAAAATTAAGTTAGCCTATGTTGGGACAAACGATGTCGTATTTATGAAAGTTGTGTCTTGTATATGACTAAATGGATTATAAGCGAGTTTTTTTTTAATTGACAACTAAGTAATAAACAATTCCATTATCCGTTGTAGTCAGTAAGTAAATAAATAAACTAGTTTTTATGAACCCCGGGAAAACATCTTTGGTTTGGTATTGCCTTTTGACCCTGGGTCAAAAATAATCAAGGTGCAAGCTTTTGTCGACCCTATCCCAAACTGCCTCTGTTGTGCCCCCCAGTGTCCAATGATTGTAATTTTATAAAGGGTTTGTTGCAATTATCCATACACAACATTATTCCTAGTTTCCCAATTAGCCTGACACTCGAGTATCATTTCGCCGTACACCGCAACGTTTTTGTTCCTCTCGAATACTCACATGGTTCGATATATTTTATGGATCTGTTGGTAATTATTGGAATATTAGGCATATTTGGCCGGTGATAGTTCATAACCACTGGAACATACCAAGGAAATGGGATACAAATGTAAATATTGTTGGTTCTTCGAGACTTCCCACAGTGATCGGGAGCTAATTATCGATCATGATTGGTTTGGGTTAGATTTAACCTGTTTTTTGTCACGGGAAGATTGTTCAGTTAGATATTAGAATTTAAATACGACCTTCCAAATATCTTGCAAATAATATATTATTAGAACGTTTCTTTTTATGTTCACTCGGTCGATAGTACCTGAGTTTGTGTGATTTCTGAAATAAAACCTGAAGCAGCGAAGCACACAAACACAGGTACAATCGATCGATAAAACATGAAAAGAAACGTTCTAATTATTTTTGAGCAATTTATTCAAATGACAATGAAATTACTCTGTGTAGAATTTTCGCAATGGTCCAGTGCATGAACATGGTGTGCAACGTACTTTCATTAATTAGAATAGTAAACCCACTGACATTAAAATTACCTTAACCCATTGAACACTGGTGGTATCTTTCATGCCAGTTAAATGGCAGAAATTGGAAGAGTCCATATCCATTAAGTGGTGGTAGAGCAATTAATATTTTCAACGTGCAGCCTTCAAGCTGCACGTTGAAAATATTAATTGTTCTACCACACACGTTCACTTTGTAGCCATCCTACTTAATGAAATTATGACGTATCGTGTTCCTGGATGGATAAGCCGCCGCTCGAGTTGAATGAGTTAAGCTATTGCTTTGAATGTTTTAGTTCCAAAAAGGTTTAGACATTTTCTGTTTTTAATGTTCTTGTGATGACAACTCACTCGCAGTTATCTTAGAAACGGAACATGATTCAAAACAAGAATTGTTAAAGTATCACCAAAGCGGACGTAGAAAAAAAAACATATATTGTCCCTTGAATGGAACAAGGCGTCAAATGCAATGCTTTAGCACTCAATGGAAATGAAATCCAAAATATTCTCGGGATTCGAATCATATCAAATGATCGAATCAAATCAGTGAAAATATTCGAAACCGACTCAAATCTCAAAACGTTCGCCGAGCCCTTTTAAGCATTTATTACTTTAACAAAAATACAGCAGTAATATAAGCTACTAGTAGATTACTATCTGCGATTTGCGTGGGGTAGGGTGGGGAAATCTCACACCTCGGGTAAAGATATTGACCCAGACACCAGAGGCTTGCCCAGTGTCTGAGTCAAATATAATTCCCCGAGGGTGATACTTTCCAATCTCATACCCATGACTGCCAGGGTCAAATATATTTCCCCGGGGGTGAGATTTCCCTATTCCACACCCACCAAGGCTGACTTTGAACCCAATATGCCGTCATCGAATTAAACTGCGGGTAGTGCGATGAAAATTTACTCTTCCATAGACTTATCGAAATATGAATCGCCTTTTGATTCGCAAAAGAACATCAAAAGGTTTGGTTTACACCCATTGTATATCCAACGAAAACCAGCATTATCTCACACAGCGATTGGTTAGCATGTTGAAGTGAGTTTACGTAAATTACATTCCTGTGACGTCACGTTTTAAATTATCGATTTTGATGACGTCATTGAGTGGTGTGTCTGTAAGATGAGTCTCTGTATTAGCGGGAGAGGGACACGTCGCCATGTTTTTTTTACGAAATGCTGACAATTATGAAATAGTCCCGCAATCATTAAATTTTCAAATGAGGATGGTCAAGTGGAATGGTAAAATAGATCTGTCTCACCCAGGTATCTCACCTGAGACACACGTATCTCAATAGATAGCTAATATGAGAAGCAGGCAGCTATTGCAGGCAATATTCGGTGTGGGGACATAATCCAAGTAGTGACGAAGGAACCAAATGTTGTGACAGCCAAATTATAGTAGTGCTAATGTTCACCAAGATCGTAGCTCACCAACAAATAGTTTATTCGATATTGGACTGAATCTTGTGGTCTCGAGTGATCCCCAGGGGAGCCAATACGGGGTGTTTCATGGATGTGATATATACCCAATAATTTTCCAGTCCGGACATTTCGTTAGCATTAGAGTCTAAAATTCTATCTTGTTAGTAATATAATGTACTTTCTAAACAGACAAGATTTGTTAGTCGGACTTGTGTTACACGCCCAAACGGTCATACATACAGATTATCACCACAGTGTTTGTCTCCGGAAATTCAGATCAAGTCGAGTTGTAGGGACAGAACAGTATTTCGACGAGCTCGTTAGGGCGAGTCGAGATGCGATTCTGTGCCTACAACGAGACTTGATAAGAAGTTCCGGAGACACACACTGTGGTGATGATAAATTTATCTCACAATATTGACCACAATATGTGTTATAAAACCTTTTTAAGAGGAACGTTTCTTTGCCTTATCGATGGACAGACGCAAATTTAAAAATAGAATAGCGTTCATTGATCTCCATATTGAGGTCAATGATGACGTTACACTTCAGAGAAAATTACGTCACTGGGATTCACTTTACTGAATACCGTCTTGCGAAGTGGAGCAACCGTGTGTTTCGTCAACGTGAATTTGGTAGTTACTTTTACAATAATTACTGGTGAATTAAATATCCCTCTTGGTGTAAAGGTTTATTATATTTTAAAATATGCCGTTCATCGTTTATTGAGGTGGAGTTTTCCACATTTCACAGCGAAAGCTAATCATTTAATTTCAAGAGAGAAGCCTCGACTTGAGCGTTCAGGAAAATCCCAATAATAGGCTACAAACCAGCCCAAGATGCCGAAAAGTGCGCATAATTTAACTATTCGTTGAGTTAACTTCCCCAGTGACATTTTAGCATGCCGTGCACAATAAATACATTACAGGGCGTGTAGTTGACAGATACAGTGTCATATATAGTATCAGAGAAAACAATATTAGGTTCGGCTTCGCCTCACCTAATATTGTTTTCTCTGAAGCCGTGAAGGGAAAAACGCGAAGCGATCGAAAAAAGATATTAATGCCGTTGTTTTTGGCAGCAGCAGAATCACGCGCTTGTATCGGGGCCCTTGATACGGATTCGGAACAAGGGCCCAGATACATAAAACTTTAGTTGCGTAACAGTTCAAAAACGCCCCGATTGTGAGATAACAATGGAGATCTGTAATACCGGATTCGGGTCATACAAATGGAGGTCTGTAATACCAGATTCGGGTCATACAAATGGAGGTCTGTAATATCGGATTCGGGTCATACAAATGGAGATCTGTAATACCGGATTCGGGTCATACAATTGGAGGTCTGTAATAACCGGATTCGGGCCATTGGAGGGGTCCATCGTGACCAATTTGGAGTACGCCCTCATTCAATGTAAAGTTGCGTCACGACAAATACTTTATATTCACCAATAAGTGTTGAGTTCTTAAAAATAATCCTGGGGGCGCGGTAACCGGTTCTCGTCAGTTCACCGAAGTTAAGCAACGTCGAGCCCGGTTAATCCTCGGATGGGTGACCGTCTGAGTGATCGATTCGGACTCCCGCGTTGTGTTCTTGAGCAAAGCACTTAACCGCGATTGTCCACATGGGGGCACGATGAAGCCGTGTACTAAGGCGTACTGCAAGTCGATAATGCGCATGTCTTCAGCCAATCTAACCCTGCCTGTGCTACAGTGCGGAGTTACGATGCTGGGGACCTGGCAGCTGCTCGTCGTTGTTCGGTGGGTCTCTCCGGGTACTCCGGCTTCCTCCACCCGTAAAACTGTCGCGGTCATAATTAGCCATTGTGCATAAGTATGTGACCTTCAGCGCCAATAAATAAATGAATAAATAAATAAATATAATCTCGACTGACTAAAATTACTAGTACATTATCAAGACATGCCTTCGACGAAGGCATGCCTTGATGGTGAAGTTGGAATATTCAGGGCTTATATTTCGTCTAAATTTGTGAGAATCCATTTGGATTCTCGTGAAAATGGTTGCGAGAATCCATACCTACTATGAGTGTCCCAGGATCCCATGACGCCACCAAGGTTGAACCACTGTTGTATACTAATAACACATGTTAACCTTTTACCCAACACACTTTTTTAATTTTTAAAACTAACTTTGATAATTTTTAAACAATAAATAATAAATAATTGATAAAATAATTAAATGAATAATATTTACCAATGACATCTTACAAATATGGCTGTCGTTGGAACCGGCTCAGTGAGCCGGTTCCAATGACAGCCATATTTGTAAGGTTTTATTGACAAAGTGTCAGGATATTTCAGGCCATGTTAGCCTTCTATTGGCTAATTTGTTTCCGCTGTGTTAGTTAATGTTAAGGGTTAAATTGACTCAATATTTTTTTCACGCGAATCCTAGCAGAGGTGCAGCGAGAATCTACATGGATTCTGGCCGGTTTTATTGCGCGAATCTTTGTGCGAATCGATTCTCGGATTCTCCTCGAAATACAAGACCTGAATATTAGTCAGTGGAGACATGAGCCATCACAGTTGGGGGCAATCAGGTTTACACACTCTCCACCTCTCATCAGTCATCTTGTGCCCCTGTGGAGACATGAGCCATCACAGTCGGGAGCAATCAGGTTTACACACTCTCCACCTCTCATCAGTCATCTTGTGCCCCTGTGCATTGCTTTACCTAAAGTAATGGTAACTACGATGATGGGTTTGGAATGTTAGTCAGCCAAAGTTTGAGCCATCACAGTCTGAACAGTTCAAGATTACCCCCCTCCCCCAACGGTAATCTTCGCGACGGCTCCGCTGATCCTGAAAAAGCGGGATGAGGATATGAGGGATGCGATGCTAGATCTCAATGGGGAGTAATCATGTAGGGAAAGACGAACTGACGCGTCTCAGTCTGTGATTGGGGGGGGGGGGGGGGTTGTGGGGAGGGGTGACTCTGTGTGGACTGTGAAACACACGTACAAAAACACACGTAGTCGGAACAAGGACTCGAAAAGCATTGATCTGTACGAACAACTTGAAAATGGCAGCCAAACACTAATGGTGTTCAGATGTAGAGTTCTGTTCCACAACCGAATTCTAAATTCCACCTCCTACGGACTCATTCAAAAAGGACCACAATAAACCGAGTATGCGTGGTGCGAATCACAGCTCAGTGGGCTAAGAATTGGCCAATACTCTCGGTACAGACCGTCGCTACCAAACTGCCAGGATAGTTCAATTGAATCCAAGCTTCCATGAATACACGCGATTAGGTTTTTAGCACAATGTGCTATGGTATTCGATTATTATCTTCAAATCTCAAAAGCCGATGACAGTTTCTCGCAGTTTCTAGTAACGCAGCTTCCCAACCCTCAAAATATGACACATAACGTTTACCGGAGCATTCCCGTTGAATCTAATATACCCAAAAAGTCGCACTTATTCGGTAAAACCTATACATAAAATGTCCTTCTAAATTTATGATTAACACAGAGCTGACTTTATTTATTTTAATTTTGGAAAGCCTGAGAGCACATTGCGCGGAGTCATGGCTCTAAACTGTATTTATTATTATTATTATTATTATTATTATTATTATTATTATTATTATTATTATTATTATTATTATTGTGTTTGAATTGTCCCTGGGGCACGTTTTCAAGGCACAAATTTGCACAATTACGGAAAGTAAGTAGAAGTGGACATTTTTGCGTGGCGACAAAGTTGGCCGTATTGTTATAGATTTCACACCCAATGGCCACGGGTCGGTATAATTATATTTCCGGTGTCTGACGTTGCAAATGGGTGTGGACAAGCGTAATCTTTAATTCACCTATATAAACGGGGAAAAATATGTTATCATTAGTGCCCGCCCAATTTAATGCTATCAAGTCACCATTTAAGGGGACGACAATAAGACAGCTAATCGAGGTATGCTGTCTCCAAACCATGTTTCTAAAACACTTGGCTAAACACGAATTTTGTACAGTACAGTCAACCTAGACTGGTCGTAGTCCACGAGTGGGTAGTGATGCCCACGCGTGCGTTTTCCCGATAACAAAATTAATCATCAGCAAAATTTTAATTAATGAAGCACCAGGTTGAAACCGGTGCTTCATTAAATTTGTAAGGATTATTCCTGTAATTAGTGTTTGGAATCTTATATTATTACGTCCGTGAAAATATGCTCACGCGTGGAAAGTGACCAGTCCACGACGGTGCTCTGTATATCTACACTACTCGAAGTTAGTTTATTGCCAGCCATCCAGCCAGTGGCGGCGCCAGAAATTTTTTTGTGGGGTGTGGGGGGGGGGGGGCAACTAGGGGGGCAGACTCCCATGAAGGGGGGCAAATACGTAAAGGATCATACCATAACTTTGTTATGAGGTAGTCGAAACTTGGACCCAAAGTCCGTAATATACTTTTTTGGTTTGGTACGTCCTGTGGACGTACCAAACCAAAAAAGTATATTACGGACTTTGCGTCCAAGTTTCGACTAAATGTAATGGTAATTAGCGGTCCTCTTTCAAAAAATCCTGGATCCGCGTCTGGTGGGTCTGTGCGCGTGAGAGAGAGAGAGAGAGAGAGAGAGAGAGAGAGAGAGAGAGAGACTTCAAATAATTGAACAGTGCAAGGGAGATAATGCCCGTCTGTCATAATGCGAAATCCATGAATCTTTTTAGTCAAGGGATATGGATAGACATGCCTTTGTTGGCTCATAACTTAATTATAACTTATAAGTATCTGCATCCGAGTCTTTAAATCTCTACTGCCTGAATGTGTTCATCAGCTAGCCTGAGGCTTTGGGCTAAGTGTGTATGGGAAATTATTGGGAATAAAAAAAGAGAGGGGTGTGTGTGTGTGTGAGAGAGAGTGACTGAATGTGTTTGTGTGTGAGGGTGGATGGGGATGTAATGCGAGATGGTTGGGGGGGGCAAAGCCTTCGTTTGGGGGGGGGGGGGGGGGGGCAAATGCCCCCATGCCCCCCATGCCCCCCCCCCCTCCGTAGCGCCGCCACTGCATCCAGTAGAGCAAGTAGATTTTGAAAAACAAAAATCCAACCTTATTTCTGTTTTTGCAGGGCGGTATGAGAGCGGTAGTATGGACGGATTTATTCCAGTGCATTGTTATGATGATAGGTATTTTGGCCGTAATTATAAAGGTTAGTTGCTGACAGATTTATTCTTTTCAGAATGACGAAGATCAATTGACAACATTCAAATAAACAAATACATATTCATCCAACTTGAGATAAGAAACCTTGACTAATTTCGACTTTCAGTCACACTGCAAACAATTTTCCAGGCCACCAGTAGCCAGTTTGGTCATCAGTTGCTCATGAATATAACTCATTCTACTGTGTTTGGCCGAGTGTCCCAGCTCTGTCAATGTCATATAATCTGTGCGAAGATATTCCGCATTTTTATTATGTTTAAGTTCTTGTGTCTTAATCATTATACTGGAGTATGTTCCAGAGTCATTAGACTTAAACAAAACACGTAAACGGCATGGTCAATAAACCAGTTGTGGTCATGAAATTACTTTTAGGGCTATTTTAACCCAACAATATCCCGTTTGATACGACAGTCAAACAGCACCAACATGATTATGTTAATGGTTACTTTAGAGACTGGCACAACAAATAAACTGGAATTTTAGAGTGCTATTTACTGATATATGTTTTATTCCTAATACCACCACTAGAAAATCTGGAGTTGAGGAGGGTGCGGGAGGTCACGAGTTGAATGTTTTTATCTGGTACTTGTATGTCTCTTTGGGTTCCCATACCAGCAGTCTTATTGGCGTTTTGCAGGAAGGGGAAGCACAAAATCTGTGCTCTAAATATTTGACCGAAGATTCCATCTAACGTCTCACAAGTGCATATTTTCCCTTCACATTTAACAAACTTCCCAATCGGGCCGAAACATTTCGAACATTTTCGACGTGAGGATTACCTTTGTCCTTTTATCCTCCACTCCGCCGCCCCTGCAAGCTCCCAGTTCCAACGTTGCCGCCTATTTTCATCTAAAGACTCCTATTGATATAATATCGCTCTTTAGGGAAAGAATAAATATTGAACTTAAAGAAACTTGAACAAAAATAATAATGAAAGTATTGGAACAAAAGTTGACATTAGTTTAATACTCTTTGTAACATAACAGCCACAGGACCTGTTAACAAAAACGGTAAATACATTTTACTTTTTTAACACTCCTTCCAACGATCCAGTGGATTTAAAGCTTTATATTTTAGACACCAATTTAAAAAAAAATAGTTACGAATGTATTTTTTTGTTCTTTTTTTTTTTGTAAATGCCGTCTGATACTCGGGTTAGATGACTAGTTACAGTACATTCGACCAGGACTAATACTAATGCGTTTCCACGGTAAACAAATTCATCATCAGCAAAATGTTAATTAATTAAAAATGTGATGATTATTCCTATAATTGGTGTTTTGAATTTAATATTAATTCGATCGTGGAAATATTGCACACCTCCGGAAAAGGACCAGTATACGCCAGCCGCATTGCATCTTGCAACATCAGTTGTGTGTAACAACATACAAGTATTTTACCTATTTCAGGGAACATATGAGGTTGGTGGTATCGGTGAGGTGTTTCGAAGGAACAGGGAATCAGACCGATTGGATGTGACGTAAGTAAACTAGGGCTGTCGCGATTATTCGATTAGTCGACTAACCGTCGACTATTGAAGTAGTCGACGTTTTTTATTTTTAGTCGATCGTCGTTCATTTTCAAGGTGGTACACGTCTACTACACATCGGGGCTAAATTGCATTGTTTTGTGAGGTGAATGATCAATGAAGGTCAATAACTTTAAAAATATCTAACCATAGTTAACATTCATATCCGGAAGACTGTACGACTGTCGCTGACTGTGTAAGAAAGAACTCTCACAGTTACACGAGAAGGAGAGATTCTTCTGAATTTCTCCAGTCTTGTACACACGAATGCACCCACTGGAAAACCCAAAGCGCGGAAGTGACAAAATTATGACGAAAGTCAGAACGTCAGATCACTTCTCAAAGTTCGGAACTTCAGACTAAGATCCAATTTTAACAACTGACGAGGGAATGCATAGATCTCAATGTTCAAAATTTCGAGAAACTTATTGCAGAAAGGAAACATATGCAGGAACGTTCTTTGGTAAATTCATTTTAATTCATCGGCTTCAATCTAGTCCAAACTTGGACCCGCAGTCAGTAATATTATTTTTGGGGTTGGTACGTCCTACAGGACGTACCAACCACCAAAATTATATTACGGACTGTGGGTCCAAGATTGGACTACATGTAGCTTCAGTCGGGACCGATTTGTTGTTCCCACAACCCCACTTCGTCTGAACACACTGGTGCCATTGTCATTTTTAGAGTTTTACGAACAGAAGAATGATTTGCTAAAAAAATCATGGGAAGCGACTATTAATCGACTAACCGTCGATTACTGGTCACGATTAGTCGATTACAAGAAATGATAGTCGCGACAGCCCTAAAGTAAACTCATTCCATACTTAACCCTTTAAAACTTTGCGCTGTCAGTTCAAGGACAGCACTCGAAACAGTCCACATTTGTTATTTGGGGTTAGACCAACAGTATTTTCAATGTGCAGCCTTAGGGCTGCACGTTGAAAATATTGCTTGGTCTACCCAACACATCTACCTTGTAGCCATCCCACTTAATGACATTATGACGTAGCTTGTGACCGTGGCGGAAAAAAACGGTCTTGGAGGTTCAATGGGTTAGCATGTTTTCTATCAAAATGACGTACATACGAAACAGTATGTCTGTTTTGTGAATTGTGCTCCATTCAAAATCACTATCGAGTTTGACTTCTTTGAACAGAATGAAAAAAATGTTAATAATTTTGCACACTGTTTCAGAGAAACGGTCAACTCAAGTCAGTATTCCAATCGTGTTGAATGAACTTATCATGCAAACAGGGACTTCGAATGTACGTGTGCTGTGTATCTGCAGTGCGAGTTTCGTAGAGAACCCTCCACGTGAGGCAAGGTGAAGTAGATCAACAGGGGATGTGAAATCATCTCTAGTAGTTAATAGTTCGTTGAGAGTAAGTCCTATGTGATCAAGCCAATTAGCTAACCAACGTCACTTGTGTATACGGGGAGATTATGTCTGCTAAACTATGGCGACTTTTGTCCACCTGTCCAGCATTGTCCTTTTTTTCCAGAAGCGCTGACTATTACTGGAGTGACTGCATAAGACTGTAATTCCTTGACTTGTCAATGGAAGGGATCTCTTGGTTGCTTCCACAGGCGCGTTCCGACATACTGGATCCGCAAGGCAGATGTATCTACAAACTAAATACGCCGGAAAAGCCAGGAAGATTATGTATGCACCGATATCGTTTTATATACAAAAAACAACTGTGGTGTCTAGAGGACACCAACAGCTAAATGAACACAATCGGCCAGCGTTTCGAGGGTGCGAATTCCCGACAACACAATAGACTTCGCAGAATGACGAAGGCTTTAACGGTGACATTTTCGGAAACCCGAGACGGTCACTGTAGAAACTTTGGCCATAAAAATACCTCTTCAAGCTTGCATACACTTAGTATTGTCGGAGAATGCCGTAAAGACGGTGCCATATTTAGCTCTTCTCTGTTTGCCCCTAGTTGCAGTTGAAACTGTTGTCATTGGTGAAAGTACGAAGGATAGATCTGGGATAGTACTGGACCGGTTTTTCGTGAAGGCCAAAAATCAGCTGGATACGAAACATGAGTCAACGGATCAAAATCATTGAATGATTGGTTGATTGGTCGTTTAACTTTCAACAGGTGCTTATGAAGGGTTACCTTCGATAAATGTGTTATAATATCTTCCGGAAACGGAACAACACTCTCCTCAATGTTTCATGCCGTGGTGAAAACCTTGCCTAGAAGAGTGAGTTGAGTGTACCTTTGTTTTCATTCATTAGAAACTGTTATTAGATACGCTGCAATGGTTCTGTGTTTTATGAAAAGAAAGATTACAGATGAACATAATTTTGCCTTTTATCGCGGCGTTGATGATAACCGTATTGAATTTTTTTACTTACCAACATCCATATTTGTGAGAGTTTCATTGCAATTCTGTGGTCTTTGTGGTCACATTTTATTTTCAAAACACACTTGCCGTTGAGGTTGCGAGCAATTGGGCAATAATAGTATTGGCCTTGGCTGCAAATAACGCCCCAGTCAATAGATCAAATCCTCGCACCAGGAAGCGATGAATAAATTATGTTCAAATTTAATTACACATCCTTGTCAGTTACCGACCTTGCAAAGCCTGTTACAGCCCAGTTTGAAACTTATCCTAAACCACTATAAAAACGTATCAGTCATCCCCCGAAATGCCGAATTGTAAATAAAGACTAAAGCTTCGCACATACAGGGTAATGTGACTATGCGTACATTGAGAAGAGGACTTGGTCCTCCGTGGAGGACATTGGAGGATACCTGTAAATATCACATATGCTTGGTTGGTGTCTGAGCCTAATACTCCGTTGAAGCAGGGTACCGACGCGAATTAAAATTTGGCATCGTTTACCAGAGTTGATGTTGTGATCAGGTTTGAGATACACGAGAAGGTGCATTTGCCGAGGAGTCATGCAGGGGTTGGGAATTGTATATTGTCTTATACATTCGTTTTAAGTGTTTGTCCAGCTGCCGTGGTCTGTGTACAAGGCCCAGTCGTCCACAAGATCTCTTTTTGTCGGGTTCTGGCTTTTGTTGCGTCTAATATTGACAGTCGTGATTTGGACCCTGATTGGAGTAGGCTTAACGTCTTTGACTTCTTCGGCGAGACAAAGAAAGAGAGAGAGAGAGCGACTTGAAGCTCTAACAGGTCTAATCGTGTAGATTTCGATAGCGAGTGCCGTCATTTTCAGAAACTGCGCAGTGTATGTCCGGTAACGGTAAAAAAAACACTTCCAGACCGATATTTAAAAATAACCGGATAGTCAGAATATGTCGTTGCCATATACCGTCACCGTTGCAGTAGATACGTGAACACGTCACTTCAGTTTTATTAGACCGTTTTTTTCCCGCTGGTGCGTTGACATCACAGTACCACCATTGTAGGAAAACAGGGTAACATGTACGAATATTCATCCGTTTTGTCGGCAGCGGATGTTAATTCTTGCCCACTCCACTGGTCCTCTAGCCCATGGCATGCATGCACCAGATCGAAAACCAAACCAGACCAACTGGGACATTCTGACCCTCAGTTCTGGTAGCCCTCCACAACTGGCTTGCCCCATGCCATCCCAAACTTCCGGTTTCACTGTAACCGTTACACGCAATTAATACTGTCGACTCATGTACCTTCAGCTATCCGACCCTCTGTGACTATTCTTGTCGTATATTTATCCATATTTACTGACCAACCCGTCTTTTCAGAAAACATTGACAGCCCATTTAGTTGTAGTTGCCGTTACCGTATGTATAATCGTTGTCGGAAAACCGGATAAATCGTCGGCTGAGTGCTAGAGTGTTCTATGTCCATAAGGGACATAGAACATTCTAGCACTCAGGCGACGAAATGTGTACGATGCATTGATTTTACTTTCGTATAACGACATCCAAACGACAAAAAATGGGGAAGCATTAGTTTTTTTTTCAATTTTTTATGCAGGTAAAGGTAATAAACTGTTATAAATACAAAAGTTCATACAGTTAAAACTAGAAGTCCTGTCACGAATAGTGCGCTTATCTAGGCTTAATTGCGCGTCGGAATTGCGCGCAATTGCCATATCGAATGGCATCCAAAGCACGACAGGTTCTCCTGGTTACTCATACCAAACACATGCAATGTTTCTGCCAATGGACCTCCGGGTTACCCGGAGGTCCATTGGCTGAAACATTGCTTGTGCACAGGCCATATATACAGAATTTGATAGCTTTACTTGGGCTATAACGCGTACATTAACGCGCATATCAACGTGCTATTTGTGCGCATTTAATGACAGGACTTCTAGTTTTAACTGTAGTTGGCTTATACTTAAATATACAAAAAAGTAAAATAATTCGTCTCTCTACTGTTAGAAATATAGCACAAATGTATACATAGTTCATGGTAGGAATAATTGTTTGAATTACAATTGCCTAAGTACTGGTGCCTGTGCATTGTGATGTGTAAAGGAACAATGGAGTCGAGGTCTTCAGACAAGTAAGTGAGGGAGTTAAATTTGTTAATAAAGCAAAGATTTAAGCGCTTTTCTCAGAGTACATGTGAGGGGAGTACAGTACAGTCGCTGTGGACTGATCGTAATCCACGGGTGGGCAGTGATGTCCGCGCATGCGTTTACCAGGTAATACAACTCATCATCAGCAATATGTAAATTATTAAAGCACCCGGGGGTTCATTAATTAATTTTTTGATGATTATTCCTATAATTTGTGTTTGGAATCTAATAGTGCGTACGTGAAAATATTGCCCACCCTTGGAAAGTCACCAGTCCACGGCGGTCGTACTGTGCAGCCCTGCTTCACAGGTGTTCGACATGTGCCAAAGATCATGAAAAATGATGTATTTGGAGATTTTTTGACAAATTATGTGTTTTCCCATTATTAAATACTAAAAGATAGACAAGGTATGAACTCGCTTGCTTGGAAGACAGCTTACTGCCTTATTCAAACTCACAGAAAAACCAAATTAAAAAATATAAATTAAATACTTGTTAACGCTAAAACGGGTCAAATATATCTTGGGAACGAGTCACTTTGTCCCAGGTCGGACGCGGCTGTAGACAGAAAGTTGTCCGAGGCCGATCAAACAATTCAAGTCTATCAAACGGAAAGTCCCATTTTGTGAATACAATTATCACGCTATCTAAACTTCATCACAGTAATTGTACAGTGCTGTATTGGAGCTTCAGAACCTCTTGGGTGTTATAACATTGAAAAAATGTATTTGCAATTCTCTTCAATGCAAATCGAAATTTTCTTTCGTCGCCACACTTGCACGATATCGCATCGAACATGACCTCACCATCCCATTCGTATATAAAGCTGACTTCGATATCCCATTGGTAGATAAGTAAAAATATAATGAAGAATTCCCGTATTTTTCTGTCACCAATATAACAACCAATGGGAGTCTACTCATTTGACTCGTTTTAGCGTTAAAAAGTATTTAATTGGGCAAATGGTATACCAACGTAACGCATAATATCTTGGCTGTCGGATGACATCGATATCTTGACTACAGTTTCAAGCATTTGTTTTTTCTGTGACTTTGAAGGAGGCGGGTAGATATATTCCAAGCCAGCGAGTTCATCACCTTGTCTTTCTTATAATACTTAATCATGTGAAAATACATAATTTGTCAAGAGAACCTTCAACTACACCATTTATCATGACCTTTGGCACATGTCGAACACCTGTGCAGGACTTCACGACATCAGCGTAGAACTTCGATGATACCATTTAATCGATAGCGCGTGACGTCCTGTTCAGAACCAGTGGTTTTATTGTTTTCGTTCTGCCACATTTATCTCAATCCAGCTTTGTATGCTCTTAATGAAGATCATGTCAATTGATTATTAATGCAGCTCTTTTAACTTAGTTTTAATTCATGGGCGTGGTCTTGCGAGTAAACGAACATGGTTGGGGTAGGTTGAGGTGAAGATAGGAGGATGAAACCATCTAAGTTTCTGTCAAAAATGGGTCGTCTCAACCACCCCAATACCCAACGTGGATGACCAAAATAGGCAATTACTTATGAACAAAATTATGTGCAAGTACATGAGAGCTAACATTTAGGTAGATTTTGTTAAGGGAATGAAGTAACCTACATGTCCCCATCGACAGTTAAAAGTACGAAGGAAACATGTACGTCCCTCCACATATAGAGGTCCGGGAATGAATTCACCAGTGGGACGACTTTTAGCAAAGTTACTTCAGGTCATAATTTCAAGAGTTTAAATTCATTTGAATATTGATTGGCATTGGTTGGATGTGGTAAATGCAATTTGCATTTAACATTTATTTTTAGCCTTCACTCTCAGCTAGGAAGTCCTTGTAACTTTTTTGTTGGTGGAGGTTCAATGCAAGTGGGTGTGTTAGTTGGGGAGGGAGAGGTGAGCGAGCGGCACAAGTGCCCGACAAACACGTGACCCACGGCGGCCCCTTCGCTAACAAATGAAAAACAGATCCTAAAGAATTTCTTGATTTCCATGTGTCGATCAGTAGTTCAAGGGACAGTTTGGTTTGTGGAGGTTGGGATGGATTGAGGTGATGCGCCGATCAACGTACTATACCATCGACAAATTTCTTAGTTGTATGGCAGGGACGCGACATCTTTTATTTCGATGAGGGAATGGATTTGGATTGGGGGGGGGGGGACATACGCCATAAGACATGTGGCAAGCGACGCCATATCGCTTAATATCTTACCGCATACAAGTATCTGGGAATTTCATGGATTCAAAGACGTCACATGCAGACTGCATATAAAACCATATACTGCCTGTCAACATCAATATACCCTGACAGCTATGGGTAATCTCCCCTTTGTTCATTGATTATTCAAAATGGCGGCAGCCGATAAATGCTTAAAGTTGAAAGATTGAGAGTTTGAAGCCCATATTTGGTCTGAAGTGCAGGTTAGGCAACTTAAAAGGCTTCATATTCTGTGGATGTGTGTCATGTTACCTTCGAAATGAAACAGTTTGGTATGTATGAATTTGCCTTCTTACAATTTATGGGAGAGTGCCTGTAGACACTCTCCCATAAATTGTAACAAGGCAAAGACATGTGAACACATTGTAATAATTCACATTGTAATAACTCTCTCATTTAATTTTGATCGCTGTTGTTATTAGTTCTGTGCATCTATGCAGCAGTCGGTAAGATATATTCGTTTGTTATATTTGTTGGTGGCCTAATATGGTATATATGGTGTCAGTAAATTCCATATTGGACGAGAGCCAAACTGTGTAACTAATACTATGGTTCATTCTATGACGGATTGTATCCGGTAATTCGAGTCAGTGGAAAATTCTAGTCTTCGCTGTCGTCCAAAATGGAATTAACACCATATATACCATACTAGGCCACCAACAAACTGTGTAACCAATATTATGGTTCATTCTATGGCGGATTGTATCCGGTAACTCGAGTCAGTGGAATATTCTAGTCTTCAGAATATAGGACACCACATCCCAAGGACTCAAGCCTGAAGCAATATGGCAATCGCTTAACGGTATTAAAAGAACCAATACGATGGTTTTCATTAAACACGTGTTAGTATAACAGAACATGTCGTGAATGGGCACATGATAATAATATCTTCCCAACATGGCCACTTGCGCTTGCTAGCATAAATTTGAAATGAATCTTTATTTAGCTGATTTGGATTTTATTTTTGTGGGGATAGAAGATTTCTGGACAATCAGCGTCAAGCCATTGATCAGTAATGTTCCTTAATATCCTTTCACACCGGGAATGATCAGCTGGAATTTCAGTCGGATGTCATATGTTGAAATCTTTGTATGCTAGTAACCAAATGATATATAGTTTGTGTCCTCAGCAGAGTAATAGTGAACGATAAACTAAAGAGGTTTACACAACTTGTTGCGATTGTTAAATATTTTTCTTCTTTTTTCCTCCAGTCGCTTATGTGGTTTCTTCCAGTTCACTGACACCGATGAAATATGGCACTTCTTCTACGCTGTTACACTTATTTAAACTTTCGTCATTACAGCTGAAAATAGAAGTCATGTCACAAATAACGTTGAAAACAGAAAATGCTCGTTAGTTACTGCGCCCCTTACTGTATAAGAATGAGGTAGTTAGTAGGGGGGGGGGGGGGAGTTAAGCAAAAGACCGTGCCCTTTGGGTTAAAAGAATGAAACTCGGCACACAGATTAAATGGACCCTACTGATTATTTTGGGATGTGGATCCACGGCAGCAACATCCCCTGCTGGCCGTTTATGCCATTTTTTTTCAAAATGGCCGCCAATTTATTCAAATGCATATAACTTTGGAATTGTAGAATCATGAACTCTAGGTCAAAATGTATAGTTCTGAGGTCTGAAAAGCCACTGGGGGCATCAAACAGATATATGCACTCATTAGTATGTAAGGATACTTACCTGCTTAAAATATCACACACACGACTACATGGTGTGCCCGACTTCGTCCGGGCTATATAGAAGGTCAAGGTCATGCAAAAACACTAAATCCCAGGTTTCGTCCACCGCGGTGGTGGCAAATCACTACCCGAGCGTTAATAGTTTTGAATTCCAATGTGAGAGCTGGGGGTACGTTTGGATTGCGTTCATTAAAAAAGAGCGCTGCCATTTTTTCGTGAATTAGCTGTACAAAGAGCGTTGTACGTAGAAAACACGATTTTTCAAGTTACAGGTATCTCCAAGAAAAGAGAAATCAAGGCAAAACCGTAGTGTAGTGGCGGTGGTTTAGACTAGACACAACTAACGAAGTCAAAGCAATATAAGCTTGTAGCTACTGTGGAACCGGACTGTTCTTATCAGATTAGCGGTCCCACTGACTGGACGTTATGCATAATTTGCCAGAGAAAAACTTCAGAGACACTTCAATGTCCTATCAATTCAACAAGGAAGGATGTTGGCGGCGGGTACAAATATGTTGCTGAAACCCGTCTAATATTTCATGAACTTCATGCCATGCCTCCAGATATAAATATACAGCACCTAAATATAAACTCAGGGCTGGAGGATACATTACATGAAAATGGTGCGTCTTGGCACAAGTCTTGTAGAAATAAAGTAAATAATGCCAAACTCCCGAGAGCATGCAAGAGAAAGAGTGATGAATCACAGGAACCAAGTCCTGTGAAAACAAGAAGACCCAGTTCTAAGCACCAGCAACAAGAACAAACAAAGGACACATGCATATTCTGTGACAAAGTTGCCGGACCTCCTGGCCTTCACAAGGCTTGTACATTTGATATTGATTTTAAAATACGAAAGTGTGCTGCAGAACTTTGTGACACACACCTATTGGCAAAGTTAGCGGCTGGAGACATGGTGGCTATTGATGCCAAGTATAATGCCAAATGCTTAGCGAAACAGTACAAAAAGGCACAACTCTCAAGGAAGGACTTGGCAGAAAGTTCATCAGAAAGTCTGTTAGATGGCATAGCTTTTGCTGAACTGGTCTCATATATTGAAACCTACAGGGAGTCAATAGCAGCTAGGCCTGTGTTCAGTATGGGAGACCTCAAGAACCTTCACATATCTAGGCTACAGAAACTTGGTGTGAATGATGTCCAGGTTCATACCACAAGAATTAAGAATCGGATCTTGGCTGCCATTCCAGATCTGAGAGCTCATACTGAGGGCAGAGAGGTTCTACTTGCAAATGACAAAGACATAGGAGCAGATCTGAAACAAGCATGTAATGAAGATTTTGATTCTGAGGCACTCACTCTAGCAGAGATCATACGTCGTGATGTCCTTAAACTGAAGCAGGCCTTCAATGGACGCTTTCCAGCTGACTGTCAGGAGAGAGCTGTGGCTTCAACTCTTAACTGCATTATTGAACATGATACTTGCTGGGCCCAATTTTAAAGAGCAATTTGTTCAAGATAATCACGTCCTCCTCTGCAAACCAAACTATCTCACAACGTATTGCGTTTAACAGTTTGAAATGTTCCAAACATCAGGCTTCATCAAGCACAACTCATCGGCACAGCAAAGAGAGAGAGAGAGACACCTGCATCCATTTATCTTGCCCTGAAGATCCATGGAGAGACAAGAAAGAGAGGCCTGGTTGATAATCCCCACAACATGGGGTTGTACATCTCCTATGACCGTGTCCTTGGACAGAGGATTCAGGCACGTCCGGCAGCTTACACAAATGTGCCACCAGTGGCCTTCACCAAACCTGATCCTGTTGGTCCTCGCCAAACTGGACTAGTCACACCAGTGATTCCTTCTCCAACTCCTAGCCTGACAAAGGAAAATGATTGGTTGGAGCATGTGAGGGGACTGTTTAAGAAAACAGAGCTAGGCAAATATGACTTTCTCTCGTGGGCTGCTTACCATGCTTCATTGCAGCAAGTCTTAACAGCTCCTACCACAATAGTGGCGCTCATGCCTCGTTTTTCTGGAATGTGCACATTCAGTCACCATGATACAGCACTCAATGAATGTTGTCAAGGCAGCTGTTGAATACCTCAATCCAGGCCAGATTCCAGTGTTAGCTATGGATCAGCCACTCTTTGCTATTGCAAAAACTATTCAGTGGAACTTCCTTGCTACACATGGAGAAGATAAATATCTGATCATGTTTGGAGGATTACATATTGAGACTGCAGCATTCAAAATCATTGGTGACTGGCTTCATGGTACTGGTTGGACCACTGCCATCTGCAATGCATGAATCGCTACAAGTGGGTAGCTGACTCCCTGTTGAAGGCTACACATGTAACCAGGACCAGACAGGCACATCAAGTCACGGCAGCTGCTCTCTTTATCATGCAGCATCATACCTATGATTGATACACAAAGGCACTGCCAGCTGGAGAGGAACCTTTGGATTTCAGAGCTTGGAGTGATAGAATGTCGACTGAACAACCTCAGTTTCAATATTGGGCACTTGATCTTGAATTGGAGCATTTGGTTCTTCAAACCATTGAATTATTCAGGAAGGGACACTTCAAGAAGTACATGGAATCACTTGTACAGTTCATTCCATGGGTTTTCAGCCTTGATCATACCAGCTATGCCAGATGGCTCTCCGTACATATTAGAGACATGTGCTCTTTGTCAACAATGCATCCAAGTGTCTACCAAGAATTCATCTCAGGAGGGTTTGTTGCACGCAAGATAAAGTGGCCATTCTCTGCCATGGCACCAGATCAGGTCCATGAGCAAGTAAATGCCCTTGTGAAAGGTGATGATGGGGCTGTTGGTTTGGCAGACAACGCAAATGCTCTACAGTGTTGGATGGTGGCAGGGCCTGAAATATCAAGAATGATAGCAGAGTTTGAAGGCTGCACAATCAGCAAAAGTGTTTTAAGAAACCACCATTAACAAACCTCAGCAGTTCAAACAGCGTTTGCCAAGGAAGTGACACCTCTTATTGAGGTCTTTGAGGACAATGGGGAATCCATTTAAAGAGGACAGTGGTGATCTCCTTACAATCGACACAAGGCTCATAATAGACTCCAATGTACCGAAGACTGTCGGGAATGTCTATAAATTGGGCCACGAGCAGTACAAGTTTTTCGTGACAGAAAGGTTTGTGGATCAAACAAAACCAAGCCAATCAAAAAGAATAAGCTCCAGTTGTTCTCTAGCAAAAATAGTCCTCAGAAGCAGAAGTCCCAAGTGGCAACAATGAAGGAAGACTGTACCCTATTCTCCAGACTACACATTGCATGCCGATCCAGGAAAGGCAACCTCGAAGACTTCTTCAAGCATGAGAATCAGCCATGGTCCCCATCACTTTCCAAAGCTGGTGACATGAGATCAGAAAACAAAGCAGATCTTCTCGCACAGCTTGAGTCACTTGCACAACCAGCAGAAGCTAGACCACAAGTGACTGCATTGGTATTGGATGGAGCAGTGATAGTTCAAATGCTGTCACCAGGAACCCCCCAGACTTTTGACGATTGCATCAAGACTGTGTTCATGCCATATACCCAGCACCAGCTGCAACATGTGGAAAGACTTGACATAGTGTGGGATGTTTATAACACAGACAGTCTGAAGGCCGCAACCAGAGAGAGGAGGGAAAAGGGAGTTCGGAGAAGAGTTGAGGGTTCATCAAAGGTGCCAAGTAACTGGCAAAGGTTTCTTCGTGTCAATGAAAACAAAACAGAGCTCTTTCACTTCCTGGCGGAAAAGGTTACAAGCACAGCGTTCCAAGGCAAAACCGATAGACATTTTGTATACTGGAGGCCGCCATCATGGTTTCTATGGAAGCACGTTGGTGCTATGTGACCCAAAGGCCTATAACAGGATGTGAGTATGCTTGGCGTTTCTTTGAATAAGAGTAGTTTGCTGGTTCGGACATTCCCCAAACTATCGTTTACTTCGTAGAATTACCCAAATAGACCCGGCAATCCTTCCAAATCTAAAAGACACACCAAAATCACCGAAACGGACTTGGAAAAGCCCTCGTCTCGGGCTGATAATAGTAGTACGTAATGCTATAATGCGTGTTCCTTTGTATGAAGATAACTTTAGTGGTTCGTATTCCTACATAGCCCTCTTGTTTCTGCCTATTCCGATCTCTTCTGCAGCTTATTATTCTATACACTGACCTGTTTTGGCTATTAGTGGCCGTATTCTGGCTATCCTAGCAGTCTTAGCTTATCTTCCACCTGTGTCTGGACCTTTTCCTGATGCTGACCTAAATCTATCAGATCGCTCCATTCAACTTAACCCGAAACACCACCAGCACCACTCATATTGTACCCAGACCGAGACGTTCGTCTTCCATCATATTTGACCAATGATCAAGATAACATAACATCATATAGTAAAATTAGAGAGATCTGCGGTTAGCAGTGAACATGGACTTATGATCCGATCATGACTGGATACGATTTGTTCGGAATTCCCTGTCCATACCTCCACCTACAACACTGTTGTGTATTTATATATCAAAAATGAAAAGTGAGAACATGGAATCTCACACATTATTTTCGTTTGTTTTTTCTTGATTTCGCAGTATTTTCGTGGTGCGTGTACTGTCCTATCTCTTTTTTTGGGAAAAAATGAGCTATTGGTATCGTTGGATTCGTCTTGAGCTGTTCTATCCCCCGTCTCTGTGGCTTATATTAAAAGTTATTGGCAGTATTCTTGTGTTCTATCTCCAAAGAGGTAGCTTTTGTTAGTGGTAAAGTGTTCTAACTCCCTTGCCCAATAAACAAACGGCCTCAGGATCACGTGACGCGTATTTGTTATGGAAAAGGAGCAGTTTCATAGTTGGTAAGTTCATAGTCTTTTTTGCTTGTATTCATAGCATTTATTAAAATGAAAGGAATACATAGTATGCAGATTAAAACATTTATCAACATGTACAGGTATGTCTGGCATCTTAATGTGGTGTTTTATCCCCGTTATGCACCCCGCAAAACCATAATGGCGATAGAACATTTGTTTACTGAAACAAAGTGCAAAAAAATTTATATTGTATTTGGAGATAGAACATTGTAAGAATTACAAAACTCGTGTATTTGTTTCCATTCGTCCATTATCAATGATAAGTTTGTGTACTGAAACAGAGGCTTAACACTGTTATTTAAGCATTTTAGAAATGTTAACAACCGTAATTGCATGACGCCAGTGCTCTTTGGGCGTGCAATTCATACTGAAAGTTGGCATTACTAATATTTTATCTTTGTTGTACGCTTTTCTTTAACAATATCATATCTCTTCTGTAATCGGGAAACAGATAGCCCATTAAACTGATGGTACAAGAGTAGTTTTTTCTGTAATATAGTTTCTGATAGTCTCTGCCCCAAATTCGAGAATATAAAACAGAAACAGAAGTCAGTCATTCCTATAGCTAGGGATGCCTCAAGCATCCCATCCCCCAAATTTTCACGAATCCCACGCACGCACGCACGCACGGACACACGCAAGCACGGACGGACGGACGCACGCACGCACGCACGCACGCACGCACGCACCCACACACACACACACACCCTCACACCCACACACTCCCCCTACACACACACACGCATTCACTCAACCGGTGGAATGTCACAAGTAGCGGACTTCAACTCCAGGGCGGTATATTGTATTGGCTGTCCATTCATTTGTCTGTTCAACCATACGCACTGATTACTCGACCATTGGTCATAACATTTAGAGAAAATTTAGTTCAAATCTTCATCGCATAAAGGCTTCCAAATGCCTAAATCCATATGTCGGTCCGTCAACCCATCCATCTGCACTGATTACTCAACCGTCAGTTATCAGATGCTGGTGTAGTTTGGTGTGAGTATTTACCATCATACCAGCTTACAAACGACCTACACTGGGCGGTGTTCCCTTGTGTGGGTATACCCTTGGTGACAGACAATTTTTGTTATAATTGTGGTGAAATCATCAGAAGACAACTCATTATTGGAAGCTTGTAAAACTGTGACATGAATAATATTTTATAGATGTCAGTTTCTAATTTTACAAGCTTTCAATAATGTTTTTAATTTGATAGCACATTTTTCGCGGACAGGCAAAACATGTAATGCTGTATGGAGTGAAGCAATTTCAAAACGAGGTGGTAATGAAATAGGAAGTGCACTTTTAACCATACTGGTGGTAATCATAGGGGAGCACCCTGATATTGATGACATCACACTCTGGTCAGATTCATGTTTGGGACATAACAAAAATTCCTTAGTTACATTTGCTCTAAAACACTTTCTTAAAACTCGCCAACTGTTGCCCAAATATCACACAAATTCTGCACCCCAGGCCGTTTTGCTATTCAGGAAGTCGAAAAAGGTCTGAAAATATCAGACATTTATAATCCAGTTAATTTGGTGCGCGTGTTGAAAAAAATACGGCCTCACCATTCAAAAGTGATACAGCAACAAAACAAACACATCTTTCATTTTGAAAAATTATTAAACTCCAAACATGTACCTTTCACAAAAGTAAAATGTCTTCAACTTTCTCAAAACATGTTCAATGTTGATTATAAAACATCACTTAATGATCCGTTTGTGACTATACTTTGTACAAAATATCACTCAGCACGCCACGAAAAAAACAGCTTTAACTTTCCTAAAGTTGGTATGATTACAGAGCGACCATGTGTATCGGATGGAAAAAGCAAGACCTCTTAAGTATGCTAAAGTTCATGCTAGAACAGGATAAGACAATTTTATTTAGTGACATGTAAGGTCGAACATACAAGTCAAAAATGAAATTAAAATCTGTAAATACAGACATGGAAGGGAATGAGACGATGGACCCCACAACTAGAAAACCAAAAAAAGTAGAGAGAGTGCATAACTCTATTGTAGAAAAGAACAATAAAAAATGTTCTGTCACTAGTAAACAAATAAAAAGCATAGTTAAAAGTAGTGCGAAAAAAATAAGAAACGGAAGTCCCATAAAAACTAAGCAACATAAAGTCGCTGCTGGATGGAAAACTAGTGCAGAAATATTAAAAGACAAAAGAGGGAAACAAATAAAAAAAAATAAACACAAATGCAGATAAATAATAACAATGTTATGAAATGGATAAAGTTGTAAAAGGCATCAAACAAATTTACATTACTCCGTTCAATATGTAAGACATACATTCCTTGAAAATAACATTGATGCAACAACTTGATACATCAGACTTATACGGAGCGATTCCACGTTTCAGCTTTCGATTTTTCACCAGTAGATGAATTGGAGGTTTTGTACCATAAAGAAATTATAAAATTTTCAGTTGCTACTTTATCCCATCTTCTACAACACTCATATCGAATACAGTGTCCAACAACATTCACAAGAAAATATTAAAGTAAAAGTCGTTTTCTTTCAAAAATGAAATCTTGAATTGTAACCATTCTCGAAAGTCAGGTTAAAAGACGTTGTTTTTAATCTAAATCAAGTAGTTTCAAAAATGTGTATTTCAATTTCATGTTGTTTTAGTCTTCAAAATATAAAAAATGTTGAGGATCCAAACTTCTTCAAAACAATTATAAGAGGCTCTTTCCCTTGAAAATTGCCCTTTATTATTGCAGAGTTGCGTTAGATTTCTCTTAACTTCAGAATTTTGGTAGAGTTTTATGGAAGAGGCACATAAAAAATTGCAGTGCACAGGATTCATAGTGCGAGAAAAGTGGAGTCCTCCCAAAGGACAAGACAATGATCATCCAGACATAATCTATGATGAAAACCATAAGAACTGTTTGCAAACTTTTTGAAGTGGAACATCAGGTAAACCCATTGTTCCATTACATGAAGTTTTCAAACGATTGGTATGCTTTCGTCAGATATAGAATATTTTGGCTGGCTTTAGCATCAACTTCACCATGTTTTGGTAGACATCCATTGCCCCCATGTTACTTATAGAACTCTCACATTGACATCAGCAGTCGACTTAATTAATCACATTTACAAATGGCAGACTGTGATCCTCAGTAACCGAAAAATTAAATTTGGTCTTGTAATTATTGAGTTTCTATGAGTTACAGAGTTATAGAGTTACAGAGTAGCATTTACAATGCAATGACTGAGCACGTGGAGACACTTTTAGGAAAAACTTACTTGAAAGTGCGTGGAGAGTTTTTATCATTCCACGTGTGTAGGGGAATATCCAATGGGTTATAAAAACTTACTTGTAAGAGCGTGGAGAGTTTTTATCATTCCACGTGTATAGGGGAATATCCAATGGGTTATAAAAACTTACTTGTAAGTGCGTGGAGAGTTTTTATCATTCCACGTGTGTAGGAGAATATCCAATGGGTTATAAAAACTTACTTGTAAGTGCGTGGAGAGTTTTTATCATTCCACGTGTACAGGGGAATATCCAATGGGTTATAAAAACTTACTTGTAAGTGCGTGGAGAGTTTTTATCATTCCACGTGTGTAGGGGAATACCCAACGTGCGTGGATAGTTTTTATAATTCCACGTGTGTAGGGGAATATCCAATGGGTTATTAAAACTTACTTGAAAGTGCGTGGAGAGTTTTTATCATTCCACGTGTGTAGGGGAATATCCAATGGGTTATAAAAACTTACTTGTAAGAGCGTGGAGAGTTTTTATCATTCCACGTGTATAGGGGAATATCCAATGGGTTATAAAAACTTCCTTGTAAGTGCGCGGAGAGTTTTTATCATTCCACGTGTGTAGGGGAATATCCAATGCGTTATAAAAACTTACTTGTAAGTGCATGGAGAGTTTTTATCACTCCACGTGTGCAGGGGAATATTCAACGTGCCTGGAGAGTTTTGATCATTCCACGTGTATAGGGGAATATCCAATGGGTTATAAAAACTTACTTATAAGTGCGTGGATAGTTTTTATCATTCCACGTGCGTAGGGGAATATCCAACGTGCGTGGAGAGTTTTTATCATTCCACGTGTGTAGGGGAATATCCAATGGGTTACAAAAACTTACTTGTATGTGCGTGGAGAGTTTTTATCATTCCACGTGTGTAGGGGAATATCCAATGGGTTATAAAAAACTTACTTGTAAGTGCGAGGAGAGTTTTTATCATTCCACGTGTGTAGGGGAATATCCAATGGGTTATAAAAACTTACTTGTAAGTGCGTGGAGAGTTTCTATCATTCCACGTGTGTAGGGGAATATCCAATGGGTTATAAAAACTTACTTGTAAGTACGTGGAGAGTTTTTATCATTCCACGTGTGTAGGAGAATATCCAATGGGTTATAAAAACTTACTTGTAAGTGTGTGGAGAGTTTTTATCATTCCACGTGTGTATGAGAATATCCAATGGATTATAAAAAACTTACTTGTAACTGGGTGGAGAGTTTTTATCATTCCACGTTTGTAGGGGAATATCCAATGGGTTATAAAAACTTACTTGTAAGTGCGTGGAGAGTTTTTATCATTCCGCGTGTGTAGGGGAATATCCAATGGGTTATAAAAACTTCCTTGTAAGTGCGCGGAGAGTTTTTATCATTCCACGTGTGTAGGGGAATATCCAATGGGTTATAAAAACTTACTTGTAAGTGCGTGGAGAGTTTTTATCATTCCACGTGTGTAGGGGAATATCCAATGGGTTATAAAAAACTTACTTGTAAGTGCGTGGAGAGTTTTTATCATTCCACTCGTGTAGGGGAATATCCAATGGGTTATAAAAACTTACTTGTAAGTGCGTGGAGAGTTTTTATCATTCCACGTGTGTAGGGGAATATCCATTGGGTTATAAAAACTTACTTGTAAGTACGTGGAGAGTTTTTATCATTCCACGTGTGTAGGAGAATATCCAATGGGTTATAAAAACTTACTTGTAAGTGTGTAGAGAGTTTTTATCATTCCACGTGTGTATGAGAATATCCAATGGGTTATAAAAATCTTACTTGTAACTGGGTGGAGAGTTTTTATCATTCCAGGTGTGTAGGGGAACATCCAATGGGTTATAAAAACTTACTTGTAAGTGCGTGGAGAGTTTTTTATCATTCCACGTGTGTAGGGGAATATCCAATGGGTTATAAAAACTAACTTGTAAGTGCGTGGAGAGTTCTTATCATTCCTCGTTTGTAGGAGAATATCCAATGGGTTATAAAAACTTACTTGTAAGTGCGT
The DNA here is from genome assembly GCA_031216915.1 of Pictodentalium vernedei. NCBI lineage: Eukaryota > Metazoa > Mollusca > Scaphopoda > Dentaliida > Dentaliidae > Pictodentalium > Pictodentalium vernedei. Next base: position 447,512,130 of record CM062290.1, on the reverse strand, counting down.
GGAGAGTTTTTATCATTCCACGTGTGTAGGGGAATATCCAACGTGCCTGGAGAGTTTTGATCATTCCACGTGTATTGGGGAATATCCAATGGGTTATAAAAACTTACTTATAAGTGCGTGGATAGTTTTTATCATTCCACGTGGGTAGGGGGATATCCAACGTGTGTGGAGAGTTTTTATCATTCCACGTGTGTAGGGGAATATCCAATGGGTTATAAAAAACTTACTTGAAAGTGCATGGATAGTTTTTATCATTCCACGTGTGTAGGGGAATATCTAACGTGCCTGGAGAGTTTTTATCATTCCACGTGTATAGGGGAATACCCAATGGGTTATAAAAACTTACTTATGAGTGCGTGGATAGTTTTTATCATTCCACGTGTGTAGGGGAATATCCAACGTGCGTGGAGAGTTTTTATCATTCCACGTGTGTAGGGGAATACCCAATGGGTTATAAAAATGTACTTGTATGTGCGTGGAGAGTTTTTATCATTCCACGTGCGTAGGGGAATATCCAATGGGTTATAAAAAAACTTACTTGTAAGTGCGTGGAGAGGTTTTATCATTCCACGTGTGTAGGGGAATATCCAATGGGTTATAAAAACTTACTTGTAAGTACGTGGAGAGTTTTTATCATTCCACGTGTGTAGGAGAATATCCAATGGGTTATAAAAACTTACTTGTAAGTGTGTGGAGAGTTTTTATCATTCCACGTGAGTATGAGAATATCCAATGGGTTATAAAAAATTTACTTGTAACTGGGTGGAGAGTTTTTATCATTCCACGTTTGTAGGGGAATATCCAATGGGTTATAAAAACTTACTTGTAAGTGCGTGGAGAGTTTTTATCATTCCACGCGTGTAGGGGAATATCCAATGGGTTATAAAAAACTTATTTGTAAGTACGTGGAGAGTTTTTATCATTCCACGTGTGTAGGAGAATATCCAATGGGTTATAAAAACTTACTTGTAAGTGTGTGGAGAGTTTTTATCATTCCACGTGTGTATGAGAATATCCAATGGGTTATAAAAAACTTACTTGTAACTGGGTGGAGAGTTTTTATCATTCCACGTTTGTAGGGGAATATCCAATGGGTTATAAAAACTTACTTGTAAGTGCGTGGAGAGTTTTTATCATTCCACGTGTGTAGGGGAATATCCAATGGGTTATAAAAACTTCCTTGTAAGTGCGCGGAGAGTTTTTATCATTCCTCGTGTGTAGGGGAATATCCAATGCGTTATAAAAACTTACTTGTAAGTGCGTGGAGAGTTTTTATCATTCCACGTGTGTAGGGGAATATCCAATGGGTTATAAAAAGCTTACTTGTAAGTGCGTGGATAGTTTTTATCATTCCACGTGTGTAGGGGAATATCCAATGGGTTATAAAAACTTACTTATAAGTGCGTGGATAGTTTTTATCATTCCACGTGCGTAGGGGAATATCCAACGTGCGTGGAGAGTTTTTATCATTCCACGTGTGTAGGGGAATATCCAATGGGTTAAAAAAACTTACTTGTATGTGCGTGGAGAGTTTTTATCATTCCACGTGTGTAGGGGAATATCCAATGGGTTATAAAAAACTTACTTGTAAGTGCGTGGAGAGTTTTTATCATTCCACGCGTGTAGGGGAATATCCAATGGGTTATAAAAACTTACTTGTAAGTGCGTGGAGAGTTTTTATCATTCCACGTGTGTAGGGGAATATCCAATGGGTTATACAAACTTACTTGTAAGTACGTGGAGAGTTTTTATCATTCCACGTGTGTAGTAGAATATCCAATGGGTTATAAAAACTTACTTGTAAGTGTGTGGAGAGTTTTTATCATTCCACGTGTGTATGAGAATATCCAATGGGTTATAAAAATCTTACTTGTAACTGGGTGGAGAGTTTTTATCATTCCAGGTGTGTAGGGGAACATCCAATGGGTTATAAAAACTTACTTGTAAGTGCGTGGAGAGTTTTTTATCATTCCACGTGTGTAGGGGAATATCCAATGGGTTATAAAAACTAACTTGTAAGTGCGTGGAGAGTTCTTATCATTCCACGTTTGTAGGAGAATATCCAATGGGTTATAAAAACTTACTTGTAAGAGCGTGGAGAGTTTTTATCATTCCACGTGTGTAGGAGAATATCCAATGGGTTATAAAAACTTACTTGTAAGTGCGTGCAGAGTTTTTATCATTCCACGTGTGTAGGGGAATATCCAACGTGCCTGGAGAGTTTTGATCATTCCACGTGTATTGGGGAATATCCAATGGGTTATAAAAACTTACTTATAAGTGCGTGGATAGTTTTTATCATTCCACGTGGGTAGGGGAATATCCAACGTGCGTGGAGAGTTTTTATCATTCCACGTGTGTAGGGGAATATCCAATGGGTTATAAAAAACTTACTTGTAAGTGCATGGATAGTTTTTATCATTCCACGTGTGTAGGGGAATATCCAACGTGCCTGGAGAGTTTTTATCATTCCACGTGTATAGTGGAATATGCAATGGGTTATAAAAACTTACTTATGAGTGCGTGGATAGTTTTTATCATTCCACGTGTGTAGGGGAATATCCAACGTGCGTGGAGAGTTTTAATCATTCCACGTGGGTAGGGGAATACCCAATGGGTTATTAAAATGTACTTGTATGTGCGTGGAGAGTTTTTATCATTCCACGTGCGTAGGGGAATATCCAATGGGTTATAAAAAAACTTACTTGTAAGTGCGTGGATAGTTTTTATCATTCCACGTGTGTAGGGGAATATCCAATGGGTTATAAAAACTTACTTATAAGTGCGTGGATAGTTTTTATCATTCCACGTGCGTAGGGGAATATCCAACGTGCGTGGAGAGTTTTTATCATTCCACGTGTGTAGGGGAATATCCAATGGGTTACAAAAACTTACTTGTATGTGCGTGGAGAGTTTTTATCATTCCACGTGTGTAGGGGAATATCCAATGGGTTATAAAAAACTTACTTGTAAGTGCGTGGAGAGTTTTTATCATTCCACGTGTGTAGGGGAATATCCAATGGGTTATAAAAACTTACTTGTAAGTGCGTGGAGAGTTTTTATCATTCCACGTGTGTAGGGGAATATCCAATGGGTTATAAAAACTTACTTGTAAGTACGTGGAGAGTTTTTATCATTCCACGTGTGTAGGAGAATATCCATTGGGTTATAAAAACTTACTTGTAAGTGTGTGGAGAGTTTTTATCATTCCACGTGTGTATGAGAATATCCAATGGATTATAAAAAACTTACTTGTAACTGGGTGGAGAGTTTTTATCATTCCGCGTTTGTAGGGGAATATCCAATGGGTTATAAAAACTTACTTGTAAGTGCGTGGAGGGTTTTTATCATTCCACGCGTGTAGGGGAATATCCAATGGGTTATAAAAACTTCCTTGTAAGTGCGCGGAGAGTTTTTATCATTCCACGCGTGTAGGGGAATATCCAATGGGTTATAAAAACTTACTTGTAAGTGCGTGGAGAGTTTTTATCATTCCACGTGTGTAGGGGAATATCCAATGGGTTATAAAAAACTTACTTGTAAGTGCGTGGAGAGTTTTTATCATTCCACGCGTGTAGGGGAATATCCAATGGGTTATAAAAACTTACTTGTAAGTGCGTGGAGAGTTTTTATCATTCCACGTGTGTAGGGGAATATCCAATGGGTTATACAAACTTACTTGTAAGTACGTGGAGAGTTTTTATCATTCCACGTGTGTAGGAGAATATCCAATGGGTTATAAAAACTTACTTGTAAGTGTGTGGAGAGTTTTTATCATTCCACGTGTGTATGAGAATATCCAATGGGTTATAAAAATCTTACTTGTAACTGGGTGGAGAGTTTTTATCATTCCAGGTGTGTAGGGGAACATCCAATGGGTTATAAAAACTTACTTGTAAGTGCGTGGAGAGTTTTTTATCATTCCACGTGTGTAGGGGAATATCCAATGGGTTATAAAAACTAACTTGTAAGTGCGTGGAGAGTTCTTATCATTCCACGTTTGTAGGAGAATATCCAATGGGTTAAAAAAACTTACTTGTTAGAGCGTGGAGAGTTTTTATCATTCCACGTGTGTAGGAGAATATCCAATGGGTTATAAAAACTTACTTGTAAGTGCGTGCAGAGTTTTTATCATTCCACGTGTGTAGGGGAATATCCAACGTGCCTGGAGAGTTTTGATCATTCCACGTGTATTGGGGAATATCCAATGGGTTATAAAAACTTACTTATAAGTGCGTGGATAGTTTTTATCATTCCACGTGGGTAGGGGAATATCCAACGTGCGTGGAGAGTTTTTATCATTCCACGTGTGTAGGGGAATATCCAATGGGTTATAAAAAACTTACTTGTAAGTGCATGGAGAGTTTTTATCATTCCACGTGTGTAGGGGAATATCCAACGTGCCTGGAGAGTTTTTATCATTCCACGTGTATAGGGGAATATGCAATGGGTTATAAAAACTTACTTATGAGTGCGTGGATAGTTTTTATCATTCCACGTGTGTAGGGGAATATCCAACGTGCGTGGAGAGTTTTAATCATTCCACGTGGGTAGGGGAATACCCAATGGGTTATAAAAATGTACTTGTATGTACGTGGAGAGTTTTTATCATTCCACGTGCGTAGGGGAATATCCAATGGGTTATAAAAAAACTTACTTGTAAGTGCGTGGAGAGTTTTTATCATTCCACGTGCGTAGGAGAATACCCAATGGGTTATAAAAACTTACTTGTAAGTGTGTGGAGAGTTTTTATCATTCCACGTGAGTATGAGAATATCCAATGGGTTATAAAAAACTTACTTGTAACTGGGTGGAGAGTTTTTATCATTCCACGTTTGTAGGGGAATATCCAATGGGTTATAAAAACTTACTTGTAAGTGCGTGGAGAGTTTTTATCATTCCACGCGTGTAGGGGAATATCCAGTGGGTTATAAAAACTTACTTGTAAGTACGTGGAGAGTTTTTATCATTCCACGTGTGTAGGAGAATATCCAATGGGTTATAAAAACTTACTTGTAAGTGTGTGGAGAGTTTTTCTCATTCCACGTGTGTATGAGAATATCCAATGGGTTATAAAAAATTTACTTGTAACTGGCTGGAGAGTTTTTATCATTCCACGTTTGTAGGGGAATATCCAATGGGTTATAAAAACTTACTTGTAAGTGCGTGGAGAGTTTTTATCATTCCACGTGTGTAGTGGAATATCCAATGGGTTTTAAAAACTTCCTTGTAAGTGCGCGGAGAGTTTTTAACATTCCACGTGTGTAGGGGAATATCCAATGGGTTATAAAAACTTACTAGTAAGTGCGTGGAGAGTTTTTATCATTCCACGTGTGTAGGGGAATATCCAATGGGTTATAAAAAACTTACTTGTAAGTGCGTGGAGAGTTTTTATCATTCCCCGTGTGTAGGGGAATATCCAATGGGTTATAAAAACTTACTTGTAAGTGCGTGAAAAGTTTTTATCATTCCACGTGTGTAGGGGAATATCCAATGGGTTATAAAAACTTACTTGTAAGTACGTGGCGAGTTTTTATCATTCCACGTGTGTAGGAGAACATCCAATGGGTTATAAAAACTTACTTGTAAGTGTGTGGAGAGTTTTTATCATTCCACGTGTGTATGAGAATATCCAATGGGTTATAAAAAAACTTACTTGTAACTGGGTGGAGAGTTTTTATCATTCCAGGTGTGTAGGGGAATATCCAATGGGTTATAAAAACTTACTTGTAAGTGCGTGGAGAGTTTTTTTATCATTCCACGTGTGTAGGGGAATATCCAATGGGTTATAAAAACTAACTTGTTAGTGCGTGGAGATTTTTTATCATTCCACGTTTGTAGGAGAATATCCAATGGGTAATAAAAACTTACTTGTAAGAGCGTGGAGAGTTTTTATCATTCCACGTGTGTAGGAGAATATCCAATGGGTTATAAAAAACTTACTTTTAAGTGCGTGGAGAGTTTTTATCATTCCACATGTGTAGGGGAATATCCAACGTGCCTGGAGAGTTTTGATCATTCCAGGTGTATAGGGGAATATCCAATGGGTTATAAAAACTTACTTATAAGTGCGTGGATAGTTTTTATCATTCCACGTGGGTAGGGGAATATCCAACGTGCGTGGAGAGTTTTTATCATTCCACGTGTGTAGGGGAATATCCAATGGGTTATAAAAAACTTACTTGTAAGTGCATGGAGAGTTTTTATCATTCCACGTGTGTAGGGGAATATCCAACGTGCCTGGAGAGTTTTTATCATTCCACGTGTATAGGGGAATATCCAATGGGTTATAAAAACTTACTTATGAGTGCGTGGATAGTTTTTATCATTCCACGTGTGTAGGGGAATATCCAACGTGCGTGGAGAGTTTTTATCATTCCACGTGTGTAGGGGAATACCCAATGGGTTATAAAAATGTACTTGTATGTGCGTGGAGAGTTTTTATCATTCCACGTGCGTAGGGGAATATACAATGGGTTATAAAAAACGTACTTGTAAGTGCGTGGAGAGGTTTTATCATTCCACGTGTGTAGGGGAATATCCAATGGGTTATAAAAACTTACTTGTAAGTACGTGGAGAGTTTTTATCATTCCACGTGTGTAGGAGAATATCCAATGGGTTATAAAAACTTACTTGTAAGTGTGTGGAGAGTTTTTATCATTCCACGTGTGTAGGAGAATATCCAATGGGTTATAAAAACTTACTTGTAAGTACGTGGAGAGTTTTTATCATTCCACGTTTGTAGGGGAATATCCAATGGGTTATAAAAACTTACTTGTAAGTGCGTGGAGAGTTTTTATCATTCCACGCCTGTATGGGAATATCCAATGGGTTATAAAAACTTACTTGTAAGTACGTGGAGAGTTTTTATCATTCCACGTGTGTAGGAGAATATCCACTGGGTTATAAAAACTTACTTGTAAGTGCGTGGAGAGTTTTTATCATTCCACGTGTGTAGGGGAATATCCAATGGGTTATAAAAACTTCCTTGTAAGTGCGCGGAGAGTTTTTATCATTCCATGTGGGTAGGGGAATATCCAATGGGTTATAAAAACTTACTTGAAAGTACGTGGAGAGTTTTTATCATTCCACGTGTGTAGGAGAATATCCAATGGGTTATAAAAACTTACTTGTAAGTGTGTGGAGAGTTTTTATCATTCCACGTGTGTATGAGAATATCCAATGGGTTATAAAAAACTTACTTGTAACTGGGTGGAGAGTTTTTATCATTCCACGTTTGTAGGGGAATATCCAATGGGTTATAAAAACTTTCTTGTAAGTGTGTGGAGAGTTTTTATCATTCCACGTGTGTAGGGGAATATCCAATGGGTTATAAAAACTTCCTTGTAAGTGCGCGGAGAGTTTTTATCATTCCACGTGTGTAGGGGAATATCCAATGCGTTATAAAAACTTACTTGTAAGTGCGTGGAGAGTTTTTATCATTCCACGTGTGTAGGGGAATATCCAATGGGTTATAAAAACTTACTTGTAAGTGCGTAGATAGTTTTTATCATTCCACGTGTGTAGGGGAATATCCAACGTGCCTGGAGAGTTTTGATCATTCCACGTGTATTGTGGAATATCCAATGGGTTATAAAAACTTACTTATAAGTGCGTGGATAGTTTTTACCATTCCACGTGTGTAGGGGAATATCCAACGTGCGTGGAGAGTTTTTATCATTCCACGTGTGTAGGGGAATATCCAATGGGTTATAAAAAACTTACTTGTAAGTGCATGGAGAGTTTTTATCATTCCGCGTGTGTAGGGGAATATCCAACGTGCCTGGAGAGTTTTTATCATTCCACGTGTATAGGGGAATATGCAATGGGTTATAAAAACTTACTTATGAGTGCGTGGATAGTTTTTATCATTCCACGTGTGTAGGGGAATATCCAACGTGCGTGGAGAGTTTTAATCATTCCACGTGGGTAGGGGAATACCCAATGGGTTATAAAAATGTACTTGTATGTACGTGGAGAGTTTTTATCATTCCACGTGCGTAGGGGAATATCCAATGGGTTATAAAAAAACTTACTTGTAAGTGCGTGGAGAGTTTTTATCATTCCACGTGCGTATGAGAATACCCAATGGGTTATAAAAACTTACTTGTAAGTGTGTGGAGAGTTTTTATCATTCCACGTGAGTATGAGAATATCCAATGGGTTATAAAAAACTTACTTGTAACTGGGTGGAGAGTTTTTATCATTCCACGTTTGTAGGGGAATATCCAATGGGTTATAAAAACTTACTTGTAAGTGCGTGGAGAGTTTTTATCATTCCACGCGTGTAGGGGAATATCCAGTGGGTTATAAAAACTTACTTGTAAGTACGTGGAGAGTTTTTATCATTCCACGTGTGTAGGAGAATATCCAATGGGTTATAAAAACTTACTTGTAAGTGTGTGGAGAGTTTTTATCATTCCACGTGTGTATGAGAATATCCAATGGGTTATAAAAAAATTACTTGTAACTGGCTGGAGAGTTTTTATCATTCCACGTTTGTAGGGGAATATCCAATGGGTTATAAAAACTTACTTGTAAGTGCGTGGAGAGTTTTTATCATTGCACGTGTGTAGTGGAATATCCAATGGGTTTTAAAAACTTCCTTGTAAGTGCGCGGAGAGTTTTTAACATTCCACGTGTGGAGGGGAATATCCAATGGGTTATAAAAACTTACTAGTAAGTGCGTGGAGAGTTTTTATCATTCCACGTGTGTAGGGGAATATCCAATGGGTTATAAAAAACTTACTTGTAAGTGCGTGGAGAGTTTTTATCATTCCCCGTGTGTAGGGGAATATCCAATGGGTTATAAAAACTTACTTGTAAGTGCGTGAAAAGTTTTTATCATTCCACGTGTGTAGGGGAATATCCAATGGGTTATAAAAACTTACTTATAAGTACGTGGCGAGTTTTTATCATTCCACGTGTGTAGGAGAATATCCAATGGGTTATAAAAACTTACTTGTAAGTGTGTGGAGAGTTTTTATCATTCCACGTGTGTATGAGAATATCCAATGGGTTATAAAAAAACTTACTTGTAACTGGGTGGAGAGTTTTTATCATTCCAGGTGTGTAGGGGAATATCCAATGGGTTATAAAAACTTACTTGTAAGTGCGTGGAGAGTTTTTTTATCATTCCACGTGTGTAGGGGAATATCCAATGGGTTATAAAAACTAACTTGTAAGTGCGTGGAGATTTTTTATCATTCCACGTTTGTAGGAGAATATCCAATGGGTAATAAAAACTTACTTGTAAGAGCGTGGAGAGTTTTTATCATTCCACGTGTGTAGGAGAATATCCAATGGGTTATAAAAAACTTACTTTTAAGTGCGTGGAGAGTTTTTATCATTCCACATGTGTAGGGGAATATCCAACGTGCCTGGAGAGTTTTGATCATTCCACGTGTATAGGGGAATATCCAATGGGTTATAAAAACTTACTTATAAGTGCGTGGATAGTTTTTATCATTCCACGTGGGTAGGGGAATATCCAACGTGCGTGGAGAGTTTTTATCATTCCACGTGTGTAGGGGAATATCCAATGGGTTATAAAAAACTTACTTGTAAGTGCATGGAGAGTTTTTATCATTCCACGTGTGTAGGGGAATATCCAACGTGCCTGGAGAGTTTTTATCATTCCACGTGTATAGGGGAATATCCAATGGGTTATAAAAACTTACTTATGAGTGCGTGGATAGTTTTTATCATTCCACGTGTGTAGGGGAATATCCAACGTGCGTGGAGAGTTTTTATCATTCCACGTGTGTAGGGGAATACCCAATGGGTTATAAAAATGTACTTGTATGTGCGTGGAGAGTTTTTATCATTCCACGTGCGTAGGGGAATATACAATGGGTTATAAAAAACGTACTTGTAAGTGCGTGGAGAGGTTTTATCATTCCACGTGTGTAGGGGTATATGCAATGGGTTATAAAAACTTACTTGTAAGTACGTGGAGAGTTTTTATCATTCCACGTGTGTAGGAGAATATCCACTGGGTTATAAAAACTTACTTGTAAGTGCGTGGAGAGTTTTTATCATTCCACGTGTGTAGGGGAATATCCACTGGGTTATAAAAACTTACTTGTAAGTGCGTGGAGAGTTTTTATCATTCCACGTGTGTAGGAGAATATCCACTGGGTTATAAAAACTTACTTGTAAGTGCGTGGAGAGTTTTTATCATTCCACGTGTGTAGGGGAATATCCACTGGGTTATAAAAACTTACTTGTAAGTGCGTGGAGAGTTTTTATCATTCCACGTGTGTAGGGGAATACCCAATGGGTTATAAAAACTTACTTGTAAGTGTGTGGAGAGTTTTTATCATTCCACGTGTGTATGAGAATATCCAATGGGTTATAAAAAACTTACTTGTAACTGGGTGGAGAGTTTTTATCATTCCACGTTTGTAGGGGAATATCCAATGGGTTATAAAAACTTACTTGTAAGTGCGTGGAGAGTTTTTATCATTCCACGCCTGTAGGGGAATATCCAATTGGTTATAAAAACTTACTTGTAAGTACGTGGAGAGTTTTTATCATTCCACGTGTGTAGGAGAATATCCACTGGGTTATAAAAATTTACTTGTAAGTGCGTGGAGAGTTTTTATCATTCCACGTGTGTAGGGGAATATCCAATGGGTTATAAAAACTTCCTTGTAAGTGCGCGGAGAGTTTTTATCATTCCATGTGGGTAGGGGAATATCCAATGGGTTATAAAAACTTACTTGAAAGTACGTGGAGAGTTTTTATCATTCCACGTGTGTAGGAGAATATCCAATGGGTTATAAAAACTTACTTGTAAGTGTGTGGAGAGTTTTTATCATTCCACGTGTGTATGAGAATATCCAATGGGTTATAAAAAACTTACTTGTAACTGGGTGGAGAGTTTTTATCATTCCACGTTTGTAGGGGAATATCCAATGGGTTATAAAAACTTACTTGTAAGTGTGTGGAGAGTTTTTATCATTCCACGTGTGTAGGGGAATATCCAATGGGTTATAAAAACTTCCTTGTAAGTGCGCGGAGAGTTTTTATCATTCCACGTGTGTAGGGGAATATCCAATGCGTTATAAAAACTTACTTGTAAGTGCGTGGAGAGTTTTTATCATTCCACGTGTGTAGGGGAATATCCAATGGGTTATAAAAACTTACTTGTAAGTGCGTGGATAGTTTTTATCATTCCACGTGTGTAGGGGAATATCCAATGGGTTATAAAAACTTACTTATAAGTGCGTGGATAGTTTTTATCATTCCACGTGCGTAGGGGAATATCCAACGTGCGTGGAGAGTTTTTATCATTCCACGTGTGTAGGGGAATATCCAATGGGTTACAAAAACTTACTTGTATGTGCGTGGAGAGTTTTTATCATTCCACGTGTGTAGGGGAATATCCAATGGGTTATTAAAAATTTACTTGTAAGTGCGTGGAGAGTTTTTACCATTCCACGTGTGTATGAGAATATCCAATGGATTATAAAAAACTTACTTGTAACTGGGTGGAGAGTTTTTATCATACCACGTTTGTAGGGGAATATCCAATGGGTTATAAAAACTTACTTGTAAGTGCGTGGAGAGTTTTTATCATCCACGTGTGTAGAGTAATATCCAATGGGTTATACAAACGTATTTGTAAGTACGTGGAGAGTTTTTATCATTCCACGTGTGTAGGAGAATATACAATGGGTCATAAAAACTTACTTGTAAGTGTGTGGAGAGTTTTTATCATTCCACGTCTGTAGGGGAATATCCAATGGGTTATAAAAACTTCCTTGTGAGTGCGCGGAGAGTTTTTATCATTCCACGTGTGTAGGGGAATATCCAATGGGTTATAAAAACTTACTTGTAAGTGCGTGGAGAGTTTTTATCATTCCACGTGTGTAGGGGAATATCCAATGGGTTATAAAAAACTTACTTGTAAGTGCGTGGAGAGTTTTTATCATTCCACGCGTGTAGGGGAATATCCAATGGGTTATAAAAACTTACTTGCAAGTGCGTGGAGAGTTTTTATCATTCCACGTGTGTAGGGGAATATCCAATGGGTTATAAAAACTTACTTGTAAGTACGTGGAGAGTTTTTATCATTCCACGTGTGTAGGAGAATATCCAATGGGTTATAAAAACTTACTTGTAAGTGTGTGGAGAGTTTTTATCATTCCACGTGTGTATGAGAATATCCAATGGGTTATAAAAATCTTACTTGTAACTGGGTGGAGAGATTTTATCATTCCAGGTGTGTAGGGGAACATCCAATGGGTTATAAAAACTTACTTGTAAGTGCGTGGAGAGTTTTTTATCATTCCACGTGTGAAGGGGAATATCCTATGGGTTATAAAAACTAACTTGTAAGTGCGTGGAGAGTTCTTATCATTCCACGTTTGTAGGAGAATATCCAATGGGTTATAAAAACTTACTTGTAAGAGCGTGGAGAGTTTTTATCATTCCACGTGTGTAGGAGAATATCCAATGGGTTATAAAAACTTACTTGTAAGTGCGTGCAGAGTTTTTATCATTCCACGTGTGTAGGGGAATATCCAACGTGCCTGGAGAGTTTTGATCATTCCACGTGTATTGGGGAATATCCAATGGGTTATAAAAACTTACTTATAAGTGCGTGGATAGTTTTTATCATTCCACGTGGGTAGGGGAATATCCAACGTGCGTGGAGAGTTTTTATCATTCCACGTGTGTAGGGGAATATCCAATGGGTTATAAAAAACTTACTTGTAAGTGCATGGAGAGTTTTTATCATTCCACGTGTGTAGGGGAATATCCAACGTGCCTGGAGAGTTTTTATCATTCCACGTGTATAGGGGAATATCCAATGGGTTATAAAAACTTACTTATGAGTGCGTGGATAGTTTTTATCATTCCACGTGTGTAGGGGAATATCCAACGTGCGTGGAGAGTTTTTATCATTCCACGTGGGTAGGGGAATACCCAATGGGTTATAAAAATGTACTTGTATGTGCGTGGAGAGTTTTTATCATTCCACGTGCGTAGGGGAATATCCAATGTGTTATAAAAAAACTTACTTGTAAGTGCGTGGAGAGGTTTTATCATTCCACGTGTGTAGGGGAATATCCAATGGGTTATAAAAACTTACTTGTAAGTACGTGGAGAGTTTTTATCATTCCACGTGTGTAGGAGAATACCCAATGGGTTATAAAAACTTACTTGTAAGTGCGTGGAGAGTTTTTATCATTCCACGTGAGTATGAGAATATCCAATTGGTTATAAAAAACTTACTTGTAACTGGGTGGAGAGTTTTTATCATTCCACGTTTGTAGGGGAATATCCAATGGGTTATAAAAACTTACTTGTAAGTGCGTGGAGAGTTTTTATAATTCCACGCGTGTAGGGGAATATCCAGTGGGTTATAAAAACTTACTTGTAAGTACGTGGAGAGTTTTTTTCATTCCACGTGTGTAGGAGAATATCCAATGGGTTATAAAAACTTACTTGTAAGTGTGTGGAGAGTTTTTATCATTCCACGTGTGTATGAGAATATCCAATGGGTTATAAAAAACTTACTTGTAACTGGGTGGAGAGTTTTTATCATTCCACGTTTGTAGGGGAATATCCAATGGGTTATAAAAACTTACTTGTAAGTGCGTGGAGAGTTTTTATCATTCCACGTGTGTAGGGGAATATCCAATGTGTTATAAAAACTTCCTTGTAAGTGCGCGGATAGTTTTTATCATTCCACGTGTGTAGGGGGATATCCAATGGGTTATAAAAACTTACTTGTAAGAGCGTGGAGAGTTTTTTATCATTCCACGTGTGTAGGGGAATATCCAATGGGTTATAAAAAACTTACTTGTAAGTGCGTGGAGAGTTTTTATCATTCCCCGTGTGTAGGGGAATATCCAATGGGTTATAAAAACTTACTTGTAAGTGCGTGAAAAGTTTTTATCATTCCACGTGTGTAGGGGAATATACAATGGGTTATAAAAACTTACTTGTAAGTACGTGGAGAGTTTTTATCATTCCACGTGTGTAGGAGAATATCCAATGGGTTATAAAAACTTACTTGTAAGTGTGTGGAGAGTTTTTATCATTCCACGTGTGTATGAGAATATCCAATGGGTTATAAAAAAACTTACTTGTAACTGGGGGGAGAGTTTTTATCATTCCATGTGTGTAGGGGAATATCCAATGGGTTATAAAAACTTACTTGTAAGTGCGTGGAGAGTTTTTTATCATTCCACGTGTGTAGGGGAATATCCAATGGGTTATAAAAACTTACTTTTAAGTGCGTGGAGAGTTTTTATCATTCCACATGTGTAGGGGAATATCCAACGTGCCTGGAGAGTTTTGATCATTCCACGTGTATAGGGGAATATCCAATGGGTTATAAAAACTTACTTATAAGTGCGTGGATAGTTTTTATCATTCCACGTGGGTAGGGGAATATCCAATGGGTTATAAAAACTTACTTGTAAGAGCGTGGAGAGTTTTTATCATTCCACGTGTGTAGGAGAATATCCAATGGGATATAAAAACTTACTTTTAAGTGCGTGGAGAGTTTTTATCATTCCACATGTGTAGGGGAATATCCAACGTGCCTGGAGAGTTTTGATCATTCCACGTGTATAGGGGAATATCCAATGGGTTATAAAAACTTACTTATAAGTGCGTGGATAGTTTTTATCATTCCACGTGGGTAGGGGAATATCCAACGTGCGTGGAGAGTTTTTATCATTCCACGTGTGTAGGGGAATATCCAATGGGTTATAAAAAACTTACTTGTAAGTGCATGGAGAGTTTTTATCATTCCACGTGTGTAGGGGAATATCCAACGTGCCTTGAGAGTTTTTATCATTCCACGTGTATAGGGGAATATCCAATGGGTTATAAAAACTTACTTATGAGTGCGTGGATAGTTTTTATCATTCCACGTGTGTAGGGGAATACCCAATGGGTTATAAAAATGTACTTGTATGTGCGTGGAGAGTTTTTATCATTCCACGTGCGTAGGGGAATATACAATGGGTTATAAAAAAAAACTTACTTGTAAGTGCGTGGAGAGGTTTTATCATTCCACGTGTGTAGTGGAATATCCAAAGGGTTATAAAAACTTACTTGTAAGGACGTGGAGAGTTTTTATCATTCCACGTGTGTAGGAGAATATCCAATGGGTTATAAAAACTTACTTGTAAGTGTGTGGAGAGTTTTTATCATTCCACGTGAGTATGAGAATATCCAACGGGTTATAAAAAACTTACTTGTAACTGGGTGGAGAGTTTTTATCATTCCACGTTTGTAGGGGAATATCCAATGGGTTATAAAAACTTACTTGTAAGTGCGTGGAGAGTTTTTATCATTCCACGCCTGTAGGGGAATATCCAATGGGTTATAAAAACTTACTTGTAAGTACGTGGAGAGTTTTTATCATTCCACGTGTGTAGGAGATTATCCAATGGGTTATAAAAACTTACTTGTAAGTGCGTGGAGAGTTTTTATCATTCCACGTGTGTAGGGGAATATCCAATGGGCTATAAAAACTTCCTTGGAAGTGCGCGGAGAGTTTCTATCATTCCACGTGTGTAGGGGAATATCCAATGGGTTATAAAAACTTACTTGTAAGTGCGTGGAGAGTTTTTATCATTCCACGTGTGTAGGGGAATATCCAATGGGTTATAAAAAACTTACTTGTAAGTGCGTGGAGAGTTTTTATCATTCCCCGTGTGTAGGGGAATATCCAATGGGTTATAAAAACTTACTTGTAAGTGCGTGAAAAGTTTTTATCATTCCACGTGTGTAGGGGAATATCCAATGGGTTATAAAAACTTACTTGTAAGTACGTGGAGAGTTTTTATCATTCCACGTGTGTAGGAGAATATCCAATGGGTTATAAAAACTTACTTGTAAGTGTGGGGAGAGTTTTTATCATTCCAAGTGTGTATGAGAATATCCAATGGGTTATAAAAAAACTTACTTGTAACTGGGTGGAGAGTTTTTATCATTCCAGGTGTGTAGGGGAATATCCAATGGGTTATAAAAACTTACTTGTAAGTGCGTGGAGAGTTTTTTATCATTCCACGTGTGTAGGGGAATATCCAGTGGGTTATAAAAACTAACTTGTAAGTGCGTGGAGAGTTTTTATCATTCCACGTTTGTAGGAGAATATACAATGGGTTATAAAAACTTACTTGTAAGAGCGTGGAGAGTTTTTATCATTCCACGTGTGTAGGAGAATATCCAATGGGTTATAAAAACTTACTTTTAAGTGCGTGGAGAGTTTTTATCATTCCACATGTGTAGGGGAATATCCAACGTGCCTGGAGAGTTTTGATCATTCCACGTGTATAGGGGAATATCCAATGGGTTATAAAAACTTACTTATAAGTGCGTGGATAGTTTTTATGATTCCATGTGCGTAGGGGAATATCCAACGTGCGTGGAGAGTTTTTATCATTCCACGTGTGTAGGGGAATATCCAATGGGTTATAAAAACTTACTTGTAAGTGCATGGACAGTTTTTATCATTCCACGTGTGTAGGGGAATATCCAACGTGCCTGGAGAGTTTTTATCATTCCACGTGTATAGGGGAATATCCAATGGGTTATAAAAACTTACTTATGAGTGCGTGAATAGTTTTTATCATTCCACGTGTTTAGGGGAATATCCTACGTGCGTGGAGAGTTTTTATCATTCCACGTGTGTAGGGGAATACCCAATGGGTTATAAAAACTTACTTGTATGTGCGTGGAGAGTTTTTATCATTCCACTTGCGTAGGGGAATATCCAATGAGTTATAAAAAACTTACTTGTAAGTGCGTGGAGAGTTTTTATCATTCCACGTGTGTAGGAGAATATCCAATGGGTTATAAAAACTTACTTGTAAGTGCGTGGAGAGTTTTCATCATTCCGCGTGTATAGGGGAATATCCAATGGGTTATAAAAACTTACTTGTAAGTGCGTGGAGAGTTTTTATCATTCCACGTGTGTAGGAGAATATCCAATGGGTTATAAAAACTTATTTGTAAGTGCGTGGAGAGTTTTTATCATTCCACGTGTACAGGGGAATATCCAATGGGTTATAAAAACTTACTTGAAAGTGCGTGGAGAGTTTTTATCATTCCACGTGTGTAGGGGAATACCCAATGTGCGTGGATAGTTTTTATAATTCCACGTGTGTAGGGGAATATCCAATGGGTTATAAAAACTTACTTGTAAGTGCATGGAGAGTTTTTATCACTCCACGTGTGTAGTGGAATATTCAACGTGCCTGGAGAGTTTTGATCATTCCACGTGTATAGGGGAATATCCATTGGGTTATAAAAACTTACTTATAAGGGCGAGGATAGTTTTTATCATTCCACGTGCGTAGGGGAATATCCAACGTGCGTGGAGAGTTTTTATCATTCCACGTGTGTAGGGGAATATCCAATGGGTTACAAAAACTTACTTGTATGTGCGTGGAGAGTTTTTATCATTCCACGTGTGTAGGGGAATATCCAATGGGTTATAAAAAACTTACTTGTAAGTGCGTGGAGAGATTTTATCATTCCACGTGTGTAGGGGAATATCCAATGGGTTATAAAAACTTACTTGTAAGTGCGTGGAGAGTTTTTATCATTCCACGTGTGTAGGGGAATATCCAATGGGTTATAAAAACTTACTTGTAAGTACGTGGAGAGTTTTTATCATTCCACGTGTGTAGGAGAATATCCAATGGGTTATAAAAACTTACTTGTAAGTGTGTGGAGAGTTTTTATCATTCCACGTGTGTATGAGAATATCCAATGGGTTATAAAAAACTTACTTGTAACTGGGTGGAGAGTTTTTATCATTCCACGTTTGTAGGGGAATATCCAATGGGTTATAAAAACTTACTTGTAAGTGCGTGGATAGTTTTTATCATTCCACGTGTGTAGGGGAATATCCAATGGGTTATAAAAACTTCCTTGTAAGTGCGCGGAGAGTTTTTATCATTCCACGTGTGTAGGGGAATATCCAATGGGTTATAAAAACTTACTTGTAAGTGCGTGGAGAGTTTCTATCATTCCACGTGTGTAGGGGAATATCCAATGGGTTATAAAAAACTTACTTGTAAGTGCGTGGAGAGTTTTTGTCATTCCACGCGTGTAGGGGAATATCCAATGGGTTATAAAAACTTACTTGTAAGTACGTGGAGAGTTTTTATCATTCCACGTGTGTAGGAGAATATCCAATGGGTTATAAAAACTTACTTGTAAGTGTGTGGAGAGTTTTTATCATTCCAGGTGAGTATGAGAATATCCAATGGGTTATAAAAAACTTACTTGTATCTGGGAGGAGAGTTTTTATCATTCCACGTTTGTAGGGGAATATCCAATGGGTTATAAAAACTTACTTGTAAGTGCGTGGAGAGTTTTTATCATTCCACGTGACTAGGGGAATATCCAATGGGTTATAAAAACTTCCTTGTAAGTGCGCAGTGAGTTTTTATCATTCCACGTGTGTAGGGGAGTGTCCAATGGGTTATAAAAACATACTTGTATGTGCGTGGAGAGTTTTTATCATTCCACGTGTGTAGGGGAATATCCAATGGGTTATAAAAAACTTACTTGTAAGTGCGTGGAGAGTTTTTTATCATTCCACGTGTGTAGGGGAATATCCAATGGGTTATAAAAACTTACTTGTAAGTGCGTGGAGAGTTTTCATCATTCCACGTTTGTAGGAGAATATACAATGGGTTATAAAAAACTTACTTGTAACTGGGTGGAGAGTTTTTATAATTACAGGTGTGTAGGGGAATATCCAATGGGTTATAAAAACTTACTTGTAAGTGCGTGGAGAGTTTTTATCATTCCACGTGTGTAGGGGAATATCCAACGTGCCTGGAGAGTTTTTATCATTCCACGTGTGTAGGGGAATACCCAATGGGTTATAAAAACTTACTTGTATATGCGTGGAGAGTTTTTATCATTCCACTTGCGTAGGGGAATATCCAATGGGTTATAAAAAACTTACTTGTAAGTGCGTGGAGAGGTTTTATCATTCCACGTGTGTAGGGGAATATCAAATGGGTTATAAAAACTTACTTGTAAGTGCGTGGAGAGTTTTTATCATTCCACGTGTGTAGGGGAATATCCAATGGGTTATAAAAACTTACTTGTAAGTGCGTGGAGAGTTTTTATCCTTCCACGTGTATAGGGGAATATGCAATGGGTTATAAAAACTTACTTGTAAGTGCGTGGAAAGTTTTTATCATTCCACGTGTGTAGGAGAATATCCAATGGGTTATAAAAATTTACTTGTAAGTGCGTGGAGAGTTTTTATCATTCCACGTGTACAGGGGAATATCCAATGGGTTATAAAAACTTACTTGTAAGTGCGTGGAGAGTTTTTATCACTCCACGTGTGTAGGGGAATACCCAACGTGCGTGGATAGTTTTTGTAATTCCACGAGTGTAGGGGAATATCCAATGGGTTATAAAAAACTTACTTGTAAGTGCATGGAAATTTTTTATCACTCCACGTGTGTAGGGGAATATTCAACGTGCCTGGAGAGTTTTGATCATTCCACGTGTATAGGGGAATATCCAATGGGTTATAAAAACTTACTTATAAGTGCGTGGATAGTTTTTATCATTCCATGTGTGTCGGGGAATATCCAACGTGCGTGGAGAGTTTTTAACATTCCACGTGTGTAAGGGAGTATCCAATCGGTTATAAAAACTTACTTGTAAGTACGTGGATAGTTTTTATCATTCCACGTGTGTAGGGGAATATCCAATGGGTTATAAAAACTTACTTGTAAGTGCGCGGAGAGTTTTTATCATTCCACGTGTGTAGGGGAATATCCAATGGGTTATAAAAACTTACTTGCAAGTGAGCGGAGAGTTTTTATCATTCCACGTGTGTAGGGGAATATCCAATGGGTTATAAAAACTTACTTGCATGTGCATGGAGAGTTTTTATCATTCCACGTGTGTAGGGGAATATCCAATGCGTTATAAAAAACTTACTTGTAAGTGCGTGGAGAGTTTTTATCATTCCACGTGTGTAGGGGAATATCCAATGGGTTTTAAAAACTTACTTTTAAGTGCGCGGAGAGTTTTTGTCATTCCAGGTGTGTAGGGGAATATCCAATGGGTTGTAAAAACTTACTTGTATGTGCGCGGAGAGTTTTTATCATTCCACGTGTGTAGGGGAATATCCAATGGGTTATAAAAAACTTACTTGTAAATGCGTGGAGAGTTTTTATCATTCCACGTGTATAGGGGAATACCCAATGGGTTATAAAAACTTACTTATGAGTGCGTGGATAGTTTTTATCATTCCACGTGTGTAGGGGAATATCCAACGTGCGTGGAGAGTTTTTATCATTCCACGTGTGTAGGGGAATACCCAATGGGTTATAAAAATGTAGTTGTATGTGCGTGGAGAGTTTTTATCATTCCACGTGCGTAGGGGAATATCCGATGGGTTATAAAAAAACTTACTTGTAAGTGCGTGGAGAGGTTTTATCATTCCACGTGTGTAGGGGAATATCCAATGGGTTATAAAAACTTACTTGCAAGTGCGTGGAGAGTTTTTATCATTCCACGTGTGTAGGAGAATATCCAATGGGTTATAAAAACTTACTTGTAAGTGTGTGGAGAGTTTTTATCATTCCACGTGTGTATGAGAATATCCAATGGGTTATAAAAATCTTACTTGTAACTGGGTGGAGAGATTTTATCATTCCAGGTGTGTAGGGGAACATCCAATGGGTTATAAAAACTTACTTGTAAGTGCGTGGAGAGTTTTTTATCATTCCACGTGTGAAGGGGAATATCCTATGGGTTATAAAAACTAACTTGTAAGTGCGTGGAGAGTTCTTATCATTCCACGTTTGTAGGAGAATATCCAATGGGTTATAAAAACTTACTTGTAAGAGCGTGGAGAGTTTTTATCATTCCACGTGTGTAGGAGAATATCCAATGGGTTATAAAAACTTACTTGTAAGTGCGTGCAGAGTTTTTATCATTCCACGTGTGTAGGGGAATATCCAACGTGCCTGGAGAGTTTTGATCATTCCACGTGTATTGGGGAATATCCAATGGGTTATAAAAACTTACTTATAAGTGCGTGGATAGTTTTTATCATTCCACGTGGGTAGGGGAATATCCAACGTGCGTGGAGAGTTTTTATCATTCCACGTGTGTAGGGGAATATCCAATGGGTTATAAAAAACTTACTTGTAAGTGCATGGAGAGTTTTTATCATTCCACGTGTGTAGGGGAATATCCAACGTGCCTGGAGAGTTTTTATCATTCCACGTGTATAGGGGAATATCCAATGGGTTATAAAAACTTACTTATGAGTGCGTGGATAGTTTTTATCATTCCACGTGTGTAGGGGAATATCCAACGTGCGTGGAGAGTTTTTATCATTCCACGTGGGTAGGGGAATACCCAATGGGTTATAAAAATGTACTTGTATGTGCGTGGAGAGTTTTTATCATTCCACGTGCGTAGGGGAATATCCAATGTGTTATAAAAAAACTTACTTGTAAGTGCGTGGAGAGGTTTTATCATTCCACGTGTGTAGGGGAATATCCAATGGGTTATAAAAACTTACTTGTAAGTACGTGGAGAGTTTTTATCATTCCACGTGTGTAGGAGAATACCCAATGGGTTATAAAAACTTACTTGTAAGTGCGTGGAGAGTTTTTATCATTCCACGTGAGTATGAGAATATCCAATTGGTTATAAAAAACTTACTTGTAACTGGGTGGAGAGTTTTTATCATTCCACGTTTGTAGGGGAATATCCAATGGGTTATAAAAACTTACTTGTAAGTGCGTGGAGAGTTTTTATAATTCCACGCGTGTAGGGGAATATCCAGTGGGTTATAAAAACTTACTTGTAAGTACGTGGAGAGTTTTTTTCATTCCACGTGTGTAGGAGAATATCCAATGGGTTATAAAAACTTACTTGTAAGTGTGTGGAGAGTTTTTATCATTCCACGTGTGTATGAGAATATCCAATGGGTTATAAAAAACTTACTTGTAACTGGGTGGAGAGTTTTTATCATTCCACGTTTGTAGGGGAATATCCAATGGGTTATAAAAACTTACTTGTAAGTGCGTGGAGAGTTTTTATCATTCCACGTGTGTAGGGGAATATCCAATGTGTTATAAAAACTTCCTTGTAAGTGCGCGGATAGTTTTTATCATTCCACGTGTGTAGGGGGATATCCAATGGGTTATAAAAACTTACTTGTAAGAGCGTGGAGAGTTTTTTATCATTCCACGTGTGTAGGGGAATATCCAATGGGTTATAAAAAACTTACTTGTAAGTGCGTGGAGAGTTTTTATCATTCCCCGTGTGTAGGGGAATATCCAATGGGTTATAAAAACTTACTTGTAAGTGCGTGAAAAGTTTTTATCATTCCACGTGTGTAGGGGAATATACAATGGGTTATAAAAACTTACTTGTAAGTACGTGGAGAGTTTTTATCATTCCACGTGTGTAGGAGAATATCCAATGGGTTATAAAAACTTACTTGTAAGTGTGTGGAGAGTTTTTATCATTCCACGTGTGTATGAGAATATCCAATGGGTTATAAAAAAACTTACTTGTAACTGGGGGGAGAGTTTTTATCATTCCATGTGTGTAGGGGAATATCCAATGGGTTATAAAAACTTACTTGTAAGTGCGTGGAGAGTTTTTTATCATTCCACGTGTGTAGGGGAATATCCAATGGGTTATAAAAACTTACTTTTAAGTGCGTGGAGAGTTTTTATCATTCCACATGTGTAGGGGAATATCCAACGTGCCTGGAGAGTTTTGATCATTCCACGTGTATAGGGGAATATCCAATGGGTTATAAAAACTTACTTATAAGTGCGTGGATAGTTTTTATCATTCCACGTGGGTAGGGGAATATCCAATGGGTTATAAAAACTTACTTGTAAGAGCGTGGAGAGTTTTTATCATTCCACGTGTGTAGGAGAATATCCAATGGGATATAAAAACTTACTTTTAAGTGCGTGGAGAGTTTTTATCATTCCACATGTGTAGGGGAATATCCAACGTGCCTGGAGAGTTTTGATCATTCCACGTGTATAGGGGAATATCCAATGGGTTATAAAAACTTACTTATAAGTGCGTGGATAGTTTTTATCATTCCACGTGGGTAGGGGAATATCCAACGTGCGTGGAGAGTTTTTATCATTCCACGTGTGTAGGGGAATATCCAATGGGTTATAAAAAACTTACTTGTAAGTGCATGGAGAGTTTTTATCATTCCACGTGTGTAGGGGAATATCCAACGTGCCTTGAGAGTTTTTATCATTCCACGTGTATAGGGGAATATCCAATGGGTTATAAAAACTTACTTATGAGTGCGTGGATAGTTTTTATCATTCCACGTGTGTAGGGGAATATCCAACGTGCGTGGAGAGTTTTTATCATTCCACGTGTGTAGGGGAATACCCAATGGGTTATAAAAATGTACTTGTATGTGCGTGGAGAGTTTTTATCATTCCACGTGCGTAGGGGAATATACAATGGGTTATAAAAAAAAACTTACTTGTAAGTGCGTGGAGAGGTTTTATCATTCCACGTGTGTAGTGGAATATCCAAAGGGTTATAAAAACTTACTTGTAAGGACGTGGAGAGTTTTTATCATTCCACGTGTGTAGGAGAATATCCAATGGGTTATAAAAACTTACTTGTAAGTGTGTGGAGAGTTTTTATCATTCCACGTGAGTATGAGAATATCCAATGGGTTATAAAAAACTTACTTGTAACTGGGTGGAGAGTTTTTATCATTCCACGTTTGTAGGGGAATATCCAATGGGTTATAAAAACTTACTTGTAAGTGCGTGGAGAGTTTTTATCATTCCACGCCTGTAGGGGAATATCCAATGGGTTATAAAAACTTACTTGTAAGTACGTGGAGAGTTTTTATCATTCCACGTGTGTAGGAGATTATCCAATGGGTTATAAAAACTTACTTGTAAGTGCGTGGAGAGTTTTTATCATTCCACGTGTGTAGGGGAATATCCAATGGGTTATAAAAACTTCCTTGGAAGTGCGCGGAGAGTTTCTATCATTCCACGTGTGTAGGGGAATATCCAATGGGTTATAAAAACTTACTTGTAAGTGCGTGGAGAGTTTTTATCATTCCACGTGTGTAGGGGAATATCCAATGGGTTATAAAAAACTTACTTGTAAGTGCGTGGAGAGTTTTTATCATTCCCCGTGTGTAGGGGAATATCCAATGGGTTATAAAAACTTACTTGTAAGTGCGTGAAAAGTTTTTATCATTCCACGTGTGTAGGGGAATATCCAATGGGTTATAAAAACTTACTTGTAAGTACGTGGAGAGTTTTTATCATTCCACGTGTGTAGGAGAATATCCAATGGGTTATAAAAACTTACTTGTAAGTGTGGGGAGAGTTTTTATCATTCCAAGTGTGTATGAGAATATCCAATGGGTTATAAAAAAACTTACTTGTAACTGGGTGGAGAGTTTTTATCATTCCAGGTGTGTAGGGGAATATCCAATGGGTTATAAAAACTTACTTGTAAGTGCGTGGAGAGTTTTTTATCATTCCACGTGTGTAGGGGAATATCCAGTGGGTTATAAAAACTAACTTGTAAGTGCGTGGAGAGTTTTTATCATTCCACGTTTGTAGGAGAATATACAATGGGTTATAAAAACTTACTTGTAAGAGCGTGGAGAGTTTTTATCATTCCACGTGTGTAGGAGAATATCCAATGGGTTATAAAAACTTACTTTTAAGTGCGTGGAGAGTTTTTATCATTCCACATGTGTAGGGGAATATCCAACGTGCCTGGAGAGTTTTGATCATTCCACGTGTATAGGGGAATATCCAATGGGTTATAAAAACTTACTTATAAGTGCGTGGATAGTTTTTATGATTCCATGTGCGTAGGGGAATATCCAACGTGCGTGGAGAGTTTTTATCATTCCACGTGTGTAGGGGAATATCCAATGGGTTATAAAAACTTACTTGTAAGTGCATGGACAGTTTTTATCATTCCACGTGTGTAGGGGAATATCCAACGTGCCTGGAGAGTTTTTATCATTCCACGTGTATAGGGGAATATCCAATGGGTTATAAAAACTTACTTATGAGTGCGTGAATAGTTTTTATCATTCCACGTGTTTAGGGGAATATCCTACGTGCGTGGAGAGTTTTTATCATTCCACGTGTGTAGGGGAATACCCAATGGGTTATAAAAACTTACTTGTATGTGCGTGGAGAGTTTTTATCATTCCACTTGCGTAGGGGAATATCCAATGAGTTATAAAAAACTTACTTGTAAGTGCGTGGAGAGTTTTTATCATTCCACGTGTGTAGGAGAATATCCAATGGGTTATAAAAACTTACTTGTAAGTGCGTGGAGAGTTTTCATCATTCCGCGTGTATAGGGGAATATCCAATGGGTTATAAAAACTTACTTGTAAGTGCGTGGAGAGTTTTTATCATTCCACGTGTGTAGGAGAATATCCAATGGGTTATAAAAACTTATTTGTAAGTGCGTGGAGAGTTTTTATCATTCCACGTGTACAGGGGAATATCCAATGGGTTATAAAAACTTACTTGAAAGTGCGTGGAGAGTTTTTATCATTCCACGTGTGTAGGGGAATACCCAATGTGCGTGGATAGTTTTTATAATTCCACGTGTGTAGGGGAATATCCAATGGGTTATAAAAACTTACTTGTAAGTGCATGGAGAGTTTTTATCACTCCACGTGTGTAGTGGAATATTCAACGTGCCTGGAGAGTTTTGATCATTCCACGTGTATAGGGGAATATCCATTGGGTTATAAAAACTTACTTATAAGGGCGAGGATAGTTTTTATCATTCCACGTGCGTAGGGGAATATCCAACGTGCGTGGAGAGTTTTTATCATTCCACGTGTGTAGGGGAATATCCAATGGGTTACAAAAACTTACTTGTATGTGCGTGGAGAGTTTTTATCATTCCACGTGTGTAGGGGAATATCCAATGGGTTATAAAAAACTTACTTGTAAGTGCGTGGAGAGATTTTATCATTCCACGTGTGTAGGGGAATATCCAATGGGTTATAAAAACTTACTTGTAAGTGCGTGGAGAGTTTTTATCATTCCACGTGTGTAGGGGAATATCCAATGGGTTATAAAAACTTACTTGTAAGTACGTGGAGAGTTTTTATCATTCCACGTGTGTAGGAGAATATCCAATGGGTTATAAAAACTTACTTGTAAGTGTGTGGAGAGTTTTTATCATTCCACGTGTGTATGAGAATATCCAATGGGTTATAAAAAACTTACTTGTAACTGGGTGGAGAGTTTTTATCATTCCACGTTTGTAGGGGAATATCCAATGGGTTATAAAAACTTACTTGTAAGTGCGTGGATAGTTTTTATCATTCCACGTGTGTAGGGGAATATCCAATGGGTTATAAAAACTTCCTTGTAAGTGCGCGGAGAGTTTTTATCATTCCACGTGTGTAGGGGAATATCCAATGGGTTATAAAAACTTACTTGTAAGTGCGTGGAGAGTTTCTATCATTCCACGTGTGTAGGGGAATATCCAATGGGTTATAAAAAACTTACTTGTAAGTGCGTGGAGAGTTTTTGTCATTCCACGCGTGTAGGGGAATATCCAATGGGTTATAAAAACTTACTTGTAAGTACGTGGAGAGTTTTTATCATTCCACGTGTGTAGGAGAATATCCAATGGGTTATAAAAACTTACTTGTAAGTGTGTGGAGAGTTTTTATCATTCCAGGTGAGTATGAGAATATCCAATGGGTTATAAAAAACTTACTTGTATCTGGGAGGAGAGTTTTTATCATTCCACGTTTGTAGGGGAATATCCAATGGGTTATAAAAACTTACTTGTAAGTGCGTGGAGAGTTTTTATCATTCCACGTGACTAGGGGAATATCCAATGGGTTATAAAAACTTCCTTGTAAGTGCGCAGTGAGTTTTTATCATTCCACGTGTGTAGGGGAGTGTCCAATGGGTTATAAAAACATACTTGTATGTGCGTGGAGAGTTTTTATCATTCCACGTGTGTAGGGGAATATCCAATGGGTTATAAAAAACTTACTTGTAAGTGCGTGGAGAGTTTTTTATCATTCCACGTGTGTAGGGGAATATCCAATGGGTTATAAAAACTTACTTGTAAGTGCGTGGAGAGTTTTCATCATTCCACGTTTGTAGGAGAATATACAATGGGTTATAAAAAACTTACTTATAACTGGGTGGAGAGTTTTTATAATTACAGGTGTGTAGGGGAATATCCAATGGGTTATAAAAACTTACTTGTAAGTGCGTGGAGAGTTTTTATCATTCCACGTGTGTAGGGGAATATCCAACGTGCCTGGAGAGTTTTTATCATTCCACGTGTGTAGGGGAATACCCAATGGGTTATAAAAACTTACTTGTATATGCGTGGAGAGTTTTTATCATTCCACTTGCGTAGGGGAATATCCAATGGGTTATAAAAAACTTACTTGTAAGTGCGTGGAGAGGTTTTATCATTCCACGTGTGTAGGGGAATATCAAATGGGTTATAAAAACTTACTTGTAAGTGCGTGGAGAGTTTTTATCATTCCACGTGTGTAGGGGAATATCCAATGGGTTATAAAAACTTACTTGTAAGTGCGTGGAGAGTTTTTATCCTTCCACGTGTATAGGGGAATATGCAATGGGTTATAAAAACTTACTTGTAAGTGCGTGGAAAGTTTTTATCATTCCACGTGTGTAGGAGAATATCCAATGGGTTATAAAAATTTACTTGTAAGTGCGTGGAGAGTTTTTATCATTCCACGTGTACAGGGGAATATCCAATGGGTTATAAAAACTTACTTGTAAGTGCGTGGAGAGTTTTTATCACTCCACGTGTGTAGGGGAATACCCAACGTGCGTGGATAGTTTTTGTAATTCCACGAGTGTAGGGGAATATCCAATGGGTTATAAAAAACTTACTTGTAAGTGCATGGAAATTTTTTATCACTCCACGTGTGTAGGGGAATATTCAACGTGCCTGGAGAGTTTTGATCATTCCACGTGTATAGGGGAATATCCAATGGGTTATAAAAACTTACTTATAAGTGCGTGGATAGTTTTTATCATTCCATGTGTGTCGGGGAATATCCAACGTGCGTGGAGAGTTTTTAACATTCCACGTGTGTAAGGGAGTATCCAATCGGTTATAAAAACTTACTTGTAAGTACGTGGATAGTTTTTATCATTCCACGTGTGTAGGGGAATATCCAATGGGTTATAAAAACTTACTTGTAAGTGCGCGGAGAGTTTTTATCATTCCACGTGTGTAGGGGAATATCCAATGGGTTATAAAAACTTACTTGCAAGTGAGCGGAGAGTTTTTATCATTCCACGTGTGTAGGGGAATATCCAATGGGTTATAAAAACTTACTTGCATGTGCATGGAGAGTTTTTATCATTCCACGTGTGTAGGGGAATATCCAATGCGTTATAAAAAACTTACTTGTAAGTGCGTGGAGAGTTTTTATCATTCCACGTGTGTAGGGGAATATCCAATGGGTTTTAAAAACTTACTTTTAAGTGCGCGGAGAGTTTTTGTCATTCCAGGTGTGTAGGGGAATATCCAATGGGTTGTAAAAACTTACTTGTATGTGCGCGGAGAGTTTTTATCATTCCACGTGTGTAGGGGAATATCCAATGGGTTATAAAAAACTTACTTGTAAATGCGTGGAGAGTTTTTATCATTCCACGTGTATAGGGGAATACCCAATGGGTTATAAAAACTTACTTATGAGTGCGTGGATAGTTTTTATCATTCCACGTGTGTAGGGGAATATCCAACGTGCGTGGAGAGTTTTTATCATTCCACGTGTGTAGGGGAATACCCAATGGGTTATAAAAATGTAGTTGTATGTGCGTGGAGAGTTTTTATCATTCCACGTGCGTAGGGGAATATCCGATGGGTTATAAAAAAACTTACTTGTAAGTGCGTGGAGAGGTTTTATCATTCCACGTGTGTAGGGGAATATCCAATGGGTTATAAAAACTTACTTGTAAGTACGTGGAGAGTTTTTATCATTCCACGTGTGTAGGAGAATATCCAATGGGTTATAAAAACTTACTTGTAAGTGTGTGGAGAGTTTTTATCATTCCACGTGAGTATGAGAATATCCAATCGGTTATAAAAAACTTACTTGTAACTGGGTGGAGAGTTTTTATCATTCCACGTTTGTAGGGGAATATCCAATGGGTTATAAAAACTTACTTGTAAGTGCGTGGAGAGTTTTTATCATTCCACGCGTGTAGGGGAATATCCAATGGGTTATAAAAACTTACTTGTAAGTACGTGGAGAGTTTTTATCATTCCACGTGTGTAGGAGAATATCCAATGGGTTATAAAAACTTACTTGTAAGTGTGTGGAGAGTTTTTATCATTCCACGTGTGTATGAGAATATCCAATGGGTTATAAAAAACTTACTTGTAACTGGGTGGAGAGTTTTTATCATTCCACGTTTGTAGGGGAATATCCAATGGGTTATAAAAACTTACTTGTAAGTGCGTGGAGAGTTTTTATCATTCCACGTGTGTAGGGGAATATCCAATGGGTTATAAAAACTTACTTATAAGTGCGTGGACAGTTTTTATCATTCCACGTGCGTAGGGGAATATCCAACGTGCGTGGAGAGTTTTTATCATTCCACGTGTGTAGGGGAATATCCAATGGGTTACAAAAACTTACTTGTATGTGCGTGGAGAGTTTTTATCATTCCACGTGTGTAGGGGAATATCCAATGGGTTATAAAAAACTTACTTGTAAGTGCGTGGAGAGTTTTTATCATTCCACGTGTGTAGGGGAATATCCAATGGGTTATAAAAACTTACTTGTAAGTGCGTGGAGAGTTTTTATCATTCCACATGTGTAGGGGAATATCCAATGGGTTATGAAAACTTACTTGTAAGTACGTGGAGAGTTTTTATCATTCCACGTGTGTAGGAGAATATCCAATGGCTTATAAAAACTTACTTGTAAGTGTGTGGTGAGTTTTTATCATTCCACGTGTGTATGAGAATATCCAATGGATTATAAAAAACTTACTTGTAACTGGGTGGAGAGTTTTTATCATTCCACGTTTGTAGGGTAATATCCAATGGGTTATAAAAACTTACTTGTAAGTGCGTGGAGAGTTTTTATCATTCCACGTGTGTAGGGGAATATCCAATGGGTTATAAAAACTTCCTTGTAAGTGCGCGGAGAGTTTTTATCATTCCACGCGTGTAGGGGAATATCCAATGGGTTATAAAAACTTACTTGTAAGTGCGTGGAGAGTTTTTATCATTCCACGTGTGCAGGGGAATATCCAATGGGTTATAAAAAACTTACTTGTAAGTGCGTGGAGAGTTTTTATCATTCCACGCGTGTAGGGGAATATCCAATGGGTTATAAAAACTTACTTGTAAGTGCGTGGAGAGTTTTTATCATTCCACGTGTGTAGGGGAATATCCAATGGGTTATACAAACTTACTTGTAAGTACGTGGAGAGTTTTTATCATTCCACGTGTGTAGGAGAATATCCAATGGGTTATAAAAACTTACTTGTAAGTGTGTGGAGAGTTTTTATCATTCCACGTGTGTATGAGAATATCCAATGGGTTATAAAAATCTTACTTGTAACTGGGTGGAGAGTTTTTATCATTCCAGGTGTGTAGGGGAACATCCAATGGGTTTTAAAAACTTACTTGTAAGTGCGTGGAGAGTTTTTTATCATTCCACGTGTGTAGGGGAATATCCAATGGGTTATAAAAACTAACTTGTAAGTGCGTGGAGAGTTCTTATCATTCCACGTTTGTAGGAGAATATCCAATGGGTTATAAAAACTTACTTGTAAGAGCGTGGAGAGTTTTTATCATTCCACGTGTGTAGGAGAATATCCAATGGGTTATAAAAACTTACTTGTAAGTGCGTGCAGAGTTTTTATCATTCCACGTGTGTAGGGGAATATCCAACGTGCCTGGAGAGTTTTGATCATTCCACGTGTATTGGGGAATATCCAGTGGGCTATAAAAACTTACTTATAAGTGCGTGGATAGTTTTTATCATTCCACGTGGGTAGGGGAATATCCAACGTGCGCGGAGAGTTTTTATCATTCCACGTGTGTAGGGGAATATCCAATGGGTTATAAAAAACTTACTTGTAAGTGCATGGAGAGTTTTTATCATTCCACGTGTGTAGGGGAATATCCAACGTGCCTGGAAAGTTTTTATCATTCCACGTGTATAGGGGAATATGCAATGGGTTATAAAAACTTACTTATGAGTGCGTGGATAGTTTTTATCATTCCACGTGTGTAGGGGAATATCCAACGTGCGTGGAGAGTTTTAATCATTCCACGTGGGTAGGGGAATACCCAATGGGTTATAAAAATGTACTTGTATGTGCGTGGAGAGTTTTTATCATTCCACGTGCGTAGGGGAAAATCCAATGGGTTATAAAAAAACTTACTTGTAAGTGCGTGGAGAGGTTTTATCATTCCACGTGTGTAGGGGAATATCCAATGGATTATAAAAAACTTACTTGTAACTGGGTGGAGAGTTTTTATCATTCCACGTTTGTAGGGGAATATCCAATGGGTTATAAAAACTTACTTGTAAGTGCGTGGAGAGTTTTTATCATTCCACGTGTGTAGGGGAATATCCAATGGGTTATAAAAACTTTCTTGTAAGTGCGCGGAGAGTTTTTATCATTCCACGCGTGTAGGGGAATATGCAATGGGTTATAAAAACTTACTTGTAAGTGCGTGGAGAGTTTTTATCATTCCACGTGTGTAGGGGAATATCCAATGGGTTATAAAAAACTTACTTGTAAGTGCGTGGAGAGTTTTTATCATTCCACGCGTGTAGGGGAATATCCAATGGGTTATAAAAACTTACTTGTAAGTGCGTGGAGAGTTTTTATCATTCCACGTGTGTAGGGGAATATCCAATGGGTTATACAAACTTACTTGTAAGTACGTGGAGAGTTTATATCATTCCACGTGTGTAGGAGAATATCCAATGGGTTATAAAAACTTACTTGTAAGTGTGTGGAGAGTTTTTATCATTCCACGTGTGTATGAGAATATCCAATGGGTTATAAAAATCTTACTTGTAACTGGGTGGAGAGTTTTTATCATTCCAGGTGTGTAGGGGAACATCCAATGGGTTATAAAAACTTACTTGTAAGTGCGTGGAGAGTTTTTTATCATTCCACGTGTATAGGGGAATATCCAATGGGTTATAAAAACTAACTTGTAAGTGCGTGGAGAGTTCTCATCATTCCACGTTTGTAGGAGAATATCCAATGGGTTATAAAAACTTACTTGTAAGAGCGTGGAGAGTTTTTATCATTCCACGTGCGTAGGAGAATACCCAATGGGTTATAAAAACTTACTTGTAAGTGTGTGGAGAGTTTTTATCATTCCACGTGAGTATGAGAATATCCAATGGGTTATAAAAAACTTACTTGTAACTGGGTGGAGAGTTTTTATCATTCCACGTTTGTAGGGGAATATCCAATGGGTTATAAAAACTTACTTGTAAGTACGTGGAGAGTTTTTATCATTCCACGCGTGTAGGGGAATATCCAATGGGTTATAAAAACTTACTTGTAAGTACGTGGAGAGTTTTTATCATTCCACGTGTGTAGGAGAATATCCAATGGGTTATAAAAACTTACTTGTAAGTGTGTGGAGAGTTTTTATCATTCCACGTGTGTATGAGAATATCCAATGGGTTATAAAAAACTTACTTGTAACTGGCTGGAGAGTTTTTATCATTCCACGTTTGTAGGGGAATATCCAATGGGTTATAAAAACTTACTTGTAAGTGCGTGGAGAGTTTTTATCATTCCACGTGTGTAGGGGAATATCCAATGGGTTATAAAAACTTCCTTGTAAGTGCGCGGAGAGTTTTTATCATTCCACGTGTGTAGGGGAATATCCAATGGGTTATAAAAACTTACTAGTAAGTGCGTGGAGAGTTTTTATCATTCCACGTGTGTAGGGGAATATCCAATGGGTTATAAAAAACTTACTTGTAAGTGCGTGGAGAGTTTTTATCATTCCCCGTGTGTAGGGGAATATCCAATGGGTTATAAAAACTTACTTGTAAGTGCGTGAAAAGTTTTTATCATTCCACGTGTGTAGGGGAATAACCAATGGGTTATAAAAACTTACTTATAAGTACGTGGAGAATTTTTATCATTCCACGTGTGTAGGAGAATATCCAATGGGTTATAAAAACTTACTTGTAAGTGTGTGGAGAGTTTTTATCATTCCACGTGTGTATGAGAATATCCAATGGGTTATAAAAAAACTTACTTGTAACTGGGTGGAGAGTTTTTATCATTCCAGGTGTGTAGGGGAATATCCAATGGGTTATAAAAACTTACTTGTAAGTGCGTGGAGAGTTTTTTTTATCATTCCACGTGTGTAGGGGAATATCCAACGGGTTATAAAAACTAACTTGTAAGTGCGTGGAGATTTTTTATCATTCCACGTTTGTAGGAGAATATCCAATGGGCTATAAAAACTTACTTGTAAGAGCGTGGAGAGTTTTTATCATTCCACGTGTGTAGGAGAATATCCAATGGGTTATAAAAAACTTACTTTTAAGTGCGTGGAGAGTTTTTATCATTCCACATGTGTAGGTGAATATCCAACGTGCCTGGAGAGTTTTGATCATTCCACGTGTATAGGGGAATATCCAATGGGTTATAAAAACTTACTTATAAGTGCGTGGATAGTTTTTATCATTCCACGTGGGTAGGGGAATTTCCAACGTGCGTGGAGAGTTTTTATCATTCCACGTGTGTAGGGGAATATCCAATGGGTTATAAAAAACTTACTTGTAAGTGCATGGAGAGTTTTTTCATTCCACGTGTGTAGGGGAATATCCAACGTGCCTGGAGAGTTTTTATCATTCCACGTGTATAGGGGAATATCCAATGGGTTATAAAAACTTACTTATGAGTGCGTGGATAGTTTTTAATCATTCCACGTGTGTAGGGGAATATCCAACTTGCGTGGAGAGTTTTTATCATTCCACGTGTGTAGGGGAATACCCAATGGGTTATAAAAATGTACTTGTATGTGCGTGGAGAGTTTTTATCATTCCACGTGCGTAGGGGAATATACAATGGGTTATAAAAAAACTTACTTGTAAGTGCGTGGAGAGGTTTTATCATTCCACGTGTGTAGGGGAATATCCAATGGGTTATAAAAACTTACTTGTAAGTACGTGGAGAGTTTTTATCATTCCACTTGTGTAGGAGAATATCCAATGGGTTATAAAAACTTACTTGTAAGTGTGTGGAGAGTTTTTATCATTCCACGTGTGTATGAGAATATCCAATGGGTTATAAAAAACTTACTTGTAACTGGGTGGAGAGTTTTTATCATTCCACGTTTGTAGGGGAATATCCAATGGGTTATAAAAACTTACTTGTAAGTGCGTGGAGAGTTTTTATCATTCCACGTGTGTAGGGGAATATCCAATTTGTTATAAAAACTTCCTTGTAAGTGCGCGGAGAGTTTTTATCATTCCACGTGTGTAGGGGAATATCCAATGCGTTATAAAAACTTACTTGTAAGTGCGTGGAGAGTTTTTATCATTCCACGTGTGTAGGGGAATATCCAATGGGTTATAAAAACTTACTTGTAAGTGCGTGGATAGTTTTTATCATTCCACGTGTGTAGGGGAATATCCAATGGGTTATAAAAACTTACTTATAAGTGCGTGGATAGTTTTTATCATTCCACGTGCGTAGGGGAATATCCAACGTGCGTGGAGAGTTTTTATCATTCCACGTGTGTAGGGGAATATCCAATGGGTTATAAAAACTTACTTGTAAGTGCATGGACAGTTTTTATCATTCTACGTGTGTAGGGGAATATCCAACGTGCCTGGAGAGTTTTGATCATTCCACGTGTATAGGGGAATATCCAATGGGTTATAAAAACTTACTTATAAGTGCGTGGATAGTTTTTATCATTCCATGTGCGTAGGGGAATATCCAACGTGCGTGGAGAGTTTTTATCATTCCACGTGTGTAGGGGAATATCCAATGGGTTATAAAAACTTACTTGTAAGTGCATGGACAGTTTTTATCATTCCACGTGTGTAGGGGAATATCCAACGTGCCTGGAGAGTTTTTATCATTCCACGTGTATAGGGGAATATCCAATGGGTTATAAAAACTTACTTTTTAGTGCGTGGAGAGTTTTTATCATTCCACATGTGTAGGGGAATATCCAACGTGCCTGGAGAGTTTTGATCATTCCACGTGTATAGAGGAATATCCAATGGGTTATAAAAACTTACTTATAAGTGCGTGGATAGTTTTTATCATTCCATGTGCGTAGGGGAATATCCAACGTGCGTGGAGAGTTTTTATCATTCCACGTGTGTAGGGGAATATCCAATGGGTTATAAAAACTTACTTGTAAGTGCATGGACAGTTTTTATCATTCCACGTGTGTAGGGGAATATCCAACGTGCCTGGAGAGTTTTTATCATTCCACGTGTATAGGGGAATATCCAATGGGTTATAAAAACTTACTTTTAAGTGCGTGGAGAGTTTTTATCATTCCACATGTGTAGGGGAATATCCAACGTGCCTGGAGAGTTTTGATCATTCCACGTGTATAGGGGAATATCCAATGGGTTATAAAAACTTACTTATAAGTGCGTGGATAGTTTTTATCATTCCATGTGCGTAGGGGAATATCCAACGTGCGTGGAGAGTTTTTATCATTCCACGTGTGTAGGGGAATACCCAATGGGTTATAAAAACTTACTTGTATGTGCGTGGAGAGTTTTTATCATTCCACTTGCGTAGGGGAATATCCAATGAGTTATAAAAAACTTACTTGTAAGTGCGTGGAGAGTTTTTATCATTCCACGTGTGTAGGAGAATATCCAATGGGTTATAAAAACTTACTTGTAAGTGCGTGGAGAGTTTTTATCATTCCGCGTGTATAGGGGAATATCCAATGGGTTATAAAAACTTACTTGTAAGTGCGTGGAGAGTTTTTATCATTCCACGTGTGTAGGAGAATATCCAATGGGTTATAAAAACTTATTTGTAAGTGCGTGGAGAGTTTTTATCATTCCACGTGTACAGGGGAATATCCAATGGGTTATAAAAACTTACTTGTAAGTGCGTGGAGAGTTTTTATCATTCCACGTGTGTAGGGGAATACCCAATGTGCGTGGATAGTTTTTATAATTCCACGTGTGTAGGGGAATATCCAATGGGTTATAAAAACTTACTTGTAAGTGCATGGAGAGTTTTTATCACTCCACGTGTGTAGTGGAATATTCAACGTGCCTGGAGAGTTTTGATCATTCCACGTGTATAGGGGAATATCCATTGGGTTATAAAAACTTACTTATAAGGGCGAGGATAGTTTTTATCATTCCACGTGCGTAGGGGAATATCCAACGTGCGTGGAGAGTTTTTATCATTCCACGTGTGTAGGGGAATATCCAATGGGTTACAAAAACTTACTTGTATGTGCGTGGAGAGTTTTTATCATTCCACGTGTGTAGGGGAATATCCAATGGGTTATAAAAAACTTACTTGTAAGTGCGTGGAGAGATTTTATCATTCCACGTGTGTAGGGGAATATCCAGTGGGTTATAAAAACTTACTTGTAAGTGCGTGGAGAGTTTTTATCATTCCACGTGTGTAGGGGAATATCCAATGGGTTATAAAAACTTACTTGTAAGTACGTGGAGAGTTTTTTATCATTCCACGTGTGTAGGAGAATATCAAATGGGTTATAAAAACTTACTTGTAAGTGTGTGGAGAGTTTTTATCATTCCACGTGTGTATGAGAATATCCAATGGGTTATAAAAAAACTTACTTGTAACTGGGTGGAGAGTTTTTATCATTCCACGTTTGTAGGGGAATATCCAATGGGTTATAAAAACTTACTTGTAAGTGCGTGGATAGTTTTTATCATTCCACGTGTGTAGGGGAATATCCAATGGGTTATAAAAACTTCCTTGTAAGTGCGCGGAGAGTTTTTATCATTCCACGTGTGTAGGGGAATATCCAATGGGTTATAAAAACTTACTTGTAAGTGCGTGGAGAGTTTCTATCATTCCACGTGTGTAGGGGAATATCCAATGGGTTATAAAAAACTTACTTGTAAGTGCGTGGAGAGTTTTTGTCATTCCACGCGTGTAGGGGAATATCCAATGGGTTATAAAAACTTACTTGTAAGTACGTGGAGAGTTTTTATCATTCCACGTGTGTAGGAGAATATCCAATGGGTTATAAAAACTTACTTGTAAGTGTGTGGAGAGTTTTTATCATTCCACGTGAGTATGAGAATATCCAATGGGTTATAAAAAACTTACTTGTATCTGGGTGGAGAGTTTTTATCATTCCACGTTTGTAGGGGAATATCCAATGGGTTATAAAAACTTACTTGTAAGTGCGTGGAGAGTTTTTATCATTCCACGTGTGTAGGGGAATATCCAATGGGTTATAAAAACTTCCTTGTAAGTGCGCAGTGAGTTTTTATCATTCCACGTGTGTAGGGGAGTGTCCAATGGGTTATAAAAACATACTTGTATGTGCGTGGAGAGTTTTTATCATTCCACGTGTGTAGGGGAATATCCAATGGGTTATAAAAAACTTACTTGTAAGTGCGTGGAGAGTTTTTTATCATTCCACGTGTGTAGGGGAATATCCAATGGGTTATAAAAACTTACTTGTAAGTGCGTGGAGAGTTTTCATCATTCCACGTTTGTAGGAGAATATACAATGGGTTATAAAAAACTTACTTGTAACTGGGTGGAGAGTTTTTATAATTACAGGTGTGTAGGGGAATATCCAATGGGTTATAAAAACTTACTTGTAAGTGCGTGGAGAGTTTTTATCATTCCACGTGTGTAGGGGAATATCCAACGTGCCTGGAGAGTTTTTATCATTCCACGTGTGTAGGGGAATACCCAATGGGTTATAAAAACTTACTTGTATATGCATGGAGAGTTTTTATCATTCCACTTGCGTAGGGGAATATCCAATGGGTTATAAAAAACTTACTTGTAAGTGCGTGGAGAGGTTTTATCATTCCACGTGTGTAGAGGAATATCCAATGGGTTATAAAAACTTACTTGTAAGTGCGTGGAGAGTTTTTATCATTCCACGTGTGTAGGGGAATATCCAATGGGTTATAAAAACTTACTTGTAAGTGCGTGGAGAGTTTTTATCCTTCCACGTGTATAGGGGAATATGCAATGGGTTATAAAAACTTACTTGTAAGTGCGTGGAAAGTTTTTATCATTCCACGTGTGTAGGAGAATATCCAATGGGTTATAAAAACTTACTTGTAAGTGCGTGGAGAGTTTTTATCATTCCACGTGTACAGGGGAATATCCAATGGGTTATAAAAACTTACTTGTAAGTGCGTGGAGAGTTTTTATCACTCCACGTGTGTAGGGGAATACCCAACGTGCGTGGATAGTTTTTGTAATTCCACGAGTGTAGGGGAATATCCAATGGGTTATAAAAAACTTACTTGTAAGTGCATGGAAATTTTTTTATCACTCCACGTGTGTAGGGGTATATTCAACGTGCCTGGAGAGTTTTGATCATTCCACGTGTATAGGGGAATATCCAACGGGTTATAAAAACTTACTTATAAGTGCGTGGATAGTTTTTATCATTCCACGTGTGTCGGGGAATATCCAACGTGCGTGGAGAGTTTTTAACATTCCACGTGTGTAGGGGAGTATCCAATCGGATATAAAAACTTACTTGTAAGTACGTGGATAGTTTTTATCGTTCCACGTGTGTAGGGGAATATCCAATGGGTTATAAAAACTTACTTGTAAGTGCGCGGAGAGTTTTTATCATTCCACGTGTGTAGGGGAATATCCAATGGGTTATAAAAACTTACTTGCAAGTGAGCGGAGAGTTTTTATCATTCCACGTGTGTAGGGGAATATCCAATGGGTTATAAAAACTTACTTGCATGTGCATGGAGAGTTTTTATCATTCCACGTGTGTAGGGGAATATCCAATGCGTTATAAAAAACTTACTTGTAAGTGCGTGGAGAGTTTTTATCATTCCACGTGTGTAGGTGAATATCCAATGGGTTTTAAAAACTTACTTTTAAGTGCGCGGAGAGTTTTTGTCATTCCAGGTGTGTAGGGGAATATCCAATGGGTTGTAAAAACTTACTTGTATGTGCGCGGAGAGTTTTTATCATTCCACGTGTGTAGGGGAATATCCAATGGGTTATAAAAAACTTACTTGTAAGTGCGTGGAGAGTTTTTATCATTCCACGTGTATAGGGGAATACCCAATGGGTTATAAAAACTTACTTATGAGTGCGTGGATAGTTTTTATCATTCCACGTGTGTAGGGGAATATCCAACGTGCGTGGAGAGTTTTTATCATTCCACGTGTGTAGGGGAATACCCAATGGGTTATAAAAATGTACTTGTATGTGCGTGGAGAGTTTTTATCATTCCACGTGCGTAGGGGAATATCCGATGGGTTATAAAAAAACTTACTTGTAAGTGCGTGGAGAGGTTTTATCATTCGACGTGTGTAGGGGAATATCCAATGGGTTATAAAAACTTACTTGTAAGTACGTGGAGAGTTTTTATCATTCCACGTGTGTAGGAGAATATCCAATGGGTTATAAAAACTTACTTGTAAGTGTGTGGAGAGTTTTTATCATTCCACGTGAGTATGAGAATATCCAATGGGTTATAAAAAACTTACTTGTAACTGGGTGGAGAGTTTTTATCATTCCACGTTTGTAGGGGAATATCCAATGGGTTATAAAAACTTACTTGTAAGTGCGTGGAGAGTTTTTATCATTCCACGCGTGTAGGGGAATATCCAATGAGTTATAAAAACTTACTTGTAAGTACGTGGAGAGTTTTTATCATTCCACGTGTGTAGGAGAATATCCAATGGGTTATAAAAACTTACTTGTAAGTGTGTGGAGAGTTTTTATCATTCCACGTGTGTATGAGAATATCCAATGGGTTATAAAAAACTTACTTGTAACTGGGTGGAGAGTTTTTATCATTCCACGTTTGTAGGGGAATATCCAATGGGTTATAAAAACTTACTTGTAAGTGCGTGGAGAGTTTTTATCATTCCACGTGTGTAGGGGAATATCCAATGGGTTATAAAAACTTACTTATAAGTGCGTGGACAGTTTTTATCATTCCACGTGCGTAGGGGAATATCCAACGTGCGTGGAGAGTTTTTATCATTCCACGTGTGTAGGGGAATATCCAATGGGTTACAAAAACTTACTTGTATGTGCGTGGAGAGTTTTTATCATTCCACGTGTGTAGGGGAATATCCAATGGGTTATAAAAAACTTACTTGTAAGTGCGTGGAGAGTTTTTATCATTCCACGTGTGTAGGGGAATATCCAATGGGTTATAAAAACTTACTTGTAAGTGCGTGGAGAGTTTTTATCATTCCACGTGTGTAGCAGAATATCCAATGGGTTATGAAAACTTACTTGTAAGTACGTGGAGAGTTTTTATCATTCCACGTGTGTAGGAGAATATCCAATGGGTTATAAAAACTTACTTGTAAGTGTGTGGTGAGTTTTTATCATTCCACGGGTGTATGAGAATATCCAATGGATTATAAAAAACTTACTTGTAACTGGGTGGAGAGTTTTTATCATTCCACGTTTGTAGGGGAATATCCAATGGGTTATAAAAACTTACTTGTAAGTGCGTGGAGAGTTTTTATCATTCCACGTGTGTAGGGGAATATCCAATGGGTTATAAAAACTTCCTTGTAAGTGCGCGGAGAGTTTTTATCATTCCACGCGTGTAGGGGAATATCCAATGGGTTATAAAAACTTACTTGTAAGTGCGTGGAGAGTTTTTATCATTCCACGTGTGTAGGGGAATATCCAATGGGTTATAAAAAACTTACTTGTAAGTGTGTGGAGAGTTTTTATCATTCCACGCGTGTAGGGGAATATCCAATGGGTTATAAAAACTTACTTGTAAGTGCGTGGAGAGTTTTTATCATTCCACGTGTGTAGGGGAATATCCAATGGGTTATACAAACTTACTTGTAAGTACGTGGAGAGTTTTTATCATTCCACGTGTGTAGGAGAATATCCAATGGGTTATAAAAACTTACTTGTAAGTGTGTGGAGAGTTTTTATCATTCCACGTGTGTATGAGAATATCCAATGGGTTATAAAAATCTTACTTGTAACTGGGTGGAGAGTTTTTATCATTCCAGGTGTGTAGGGGAACATCCAATGGGTTTTAAAAACTTACTTGTAAGTGCGTGGAGAGTTTTTTATCATTCCACGTGTGTAGGGGAATATCCAATGGGTTATAAAAACTAACTTGTAAGTGCGTGGAGAGTTCTTATCATTCCACGTTTGTAGGAGAATATCCAATGGGTTATAAAAACTTACTTGTAAGAGCGTGGAGAGTTTTTATCATTCCACGTGTGTAGGAGAATATCCAATGGGTTATAAAAACTTACTTGTAAGTGCGTGCAGAGTTTTTATCATTCCACGTGTGTAGGGGAATATCCAACGTGCCTGGAGAGTTTTGATCATTCCACGTGTATTGGGGAATATCCAATGGGCTATAAAAACTTACTTATAAGTGCGTGGATAGTTTTTATCATTCCACGTGGGTAGGGGAATATCCAACGTGCGCGGAGAGTTTTTATCATTCCACGTGTGTAGGGGAATATCCAATGGGTTATAAAAAACTTACTTGTAAGTGCATGGAGAGTTTTTATCATTCCACGTGTGTAGGGGAATATCCAACGTGCCTGGAAAGTTTTTATCATTCCACGTGTATAGGGGAATATGCAATGGGTTATAAAAACTTACTTATGAGTGCGTGGATAGTTTTTATCATTCCACGTGTGTAGGGGAATATCCAACGTGCGTGGAGAGTTTTAATCATTCCACGTGGGTAGGGGAATACCCAATGGGTTATAAAAATGTACTTGTATGTGCGTGGAGAGTTTTTATCATTCCACGTGCGTAGGGGAAAATCCAATGGGTTATAAAAAAACTTACTTGTAAGTGCGTGGAGAGGTTTTATCATTCCACGTGTGTAGGGGAATATTCAATGGATTATAAAAAACTTACTTGTAACTGGGTGGAGAGTTTTTATCATTCCACGTTTGTAGGGGAATATCCAATGGGTTATAAAAACTTACTTGTAAGTGCGTGGAGAGTTTTTATCATTCCACGTGTGTAGGGGAATATCCAATGGGTTATAAAAACTTCCTTGTAAGTGCGCGGAGAGTTTTTATCATTCCACGCGTGTAGGGGAATATCCAATGGGTTATAAAAACTTACTTGTAAGTGCGTGGAGAGTTTTTATCATTCCACGTGTGTAGGGGAATATCCAATGGGTTATAAAAAACTTACATGTAAGTGCGTGGAGAGTTTTTATCATTCCACGCGTGTAGGGGAATATCCAATGGGTTATAAAAACTTACTTGTAAGTGCGTGGAGAGTTTTTATCATTCCACGTGTGTAGGGGAATATCCAATGGGTTATACAAACTTACTTGTAAGTACGTGGAGAGTTTATATCATTCCACGTGTGTAGGAGAATATCCAATGGGTTATAAAAACTTACTTGTAAGTGTGTGGAGAGTTTTTATCATTCCACGTGTGTATGAGAATATCCTATGGGTTATAAAAATCTTACTTGTAACTGGGTGGAGAGTTTTTATCATTCCAGGTGTGTAGGGGAACATCCAATGGGTTATAAAAACTTACTTGTAAGTGCGTGGAGAGTTTTTTATCATTCCACGTGTATAGGGGAATATCCAATGGGTTATAAAAACTTACTTGTAACTGCGTGGAGAGTTTTTATCATTCCACGTGTGTAGGAGAATATCCAATGGGTTATAAAAACTTATTTGTAAGTGCGGGGAGAGTTTTTATCATTCCACGTGTACAGGGGAATATCCAATGGGTTATAAAAACTTACTTGTAAGTGCGTGGAGAGTTTTTATCATTCCACGTGTGTAGGGGAATACCCAATGTGCGTGGATAGTTTTTATAATTCCACGTGTGTAGGGGAATATCCAATGGGTTATAAAAACTTACTTGTAAGTGCATGGAGAGTTTTTATCACTCCACGTGTGTAGTGGAATATTCAACGTGCCTGGAGAGTTTTGATCATTCCACGTGTATAGGGGAATATCCATTGGGTTATAAAAACTTACTTATAAGGGCGAGGATAGTTTTTATCATTCCACGTGCGTAGGGGAATATCCAACGTGCGTGGAGAGTTTTTATCATTCCACGTGTGTAGGGGAATATCCAATGGGTTAC
Source organism: Pictodentalium vernedei (assembly GCA_031216915.1). Lineage (NCBI taxonomy): Eukaryota > Metazoa > Mollusca > Scaphopoda > Dentaliida > Dentaliidae > Pictodentalium > Pictodentalium vernedei. The sequence goes on along the minus strand of CM062290.1, from coordinate 447,468,808 downwards.
AAAAACTTACTTGTAAGTGTGTGGAGAGTTTTTATCATTCCACGTGTGTATGAGAATATCCAATGGGTTATAAAAAACTTACTTGTAACTGGGTGGAGAGTTTCTATCATTCCACGTGTGTAGGGGAATATCCAATGGGTTATAAAAAACTTACTTGTAAGTGCGTGGAGAGTTTTTGTCATTCCACGCGTGTAGGGGAATATCCAATGGGTTATAAAAACTTACTTGTAAGTACGTGGAGAGTTTTTATCATTCCACGTGTGTAGGAGAATATCCAATGGGTTATAAAAACTTACTTGTAAGTACGTGGAGAGTTTTTATCATTCCACGTGTGTAGGAGAATATCCAATGGGTTATAAAAACTTACTTGTAAGTGTGTGGAGAGTTTTTATCATTCCACGTGAGTATGAGAATATCCAATGGGTTATAAAAAACTTACTTGTATCTGGGTGGAGAGTTTTTATCATTCCACGTTTGTAGGGGAATATCCAATGGGTTATAAAAACTTACTTGTAAGTGCGTGGAGAGTTTTTATCATTCCACGTGTGTAGGGGAATATCCAATGGGTTATAAAAACTTCCTTGTAAGTGCGCAGTGAGTTTTTATCATTCCACGTGTGTAGGGGAGTGTCCAATGGGTTATAAAAACATACTTGTATGTGCGTGGAGAGTTTTTATCATTCCACGTGTGTAGGGGAATATCCAATGGGTTATAAAAAACTTACTTGTAAGTGCGTGGAGAGTTTTTTATCATTCCACGTGTGTAGGGGAATATCCAATGGGTTATAAAAACTTACTTGTAAGTGCGTGGAGAGTTTTCATCATTCCACGTTTGTAGGAGAATATACAATGGGTTATAAAAAACTTACTTGTAACTGGGTGGAGAGTTTTTATAATTACAGGTGTGTAGGGGAATATCCAATGGGTTATAAAAACTTACTTGTAAGTGCGTGGAGAGTTTTTATCATTCCACGTGTGTAGGGGAATATCCAACGTGCCTGGAGAGTTTTTATCATTCCACGTGTGTAGGGGAATACCCAATGGGTTATAAAAACTTACTTGTATATGCATGGAGAGTTTTTATCATTCCACTTGCGTAGGGGAATATCCAATGGGTTATAAAAAACTTACTTGTAAGTGCGTGGAGAGGTTTTATCATTCCACGTGTGTAGGGGAATATCCAATGGGTTATAAAAACTTACTTGTAAGTGCGTGGAGAGTTTTTATCATTCCACGTGTGTAGGGGAATATCCAATGGGTTATAAAAACTTACTTGTAAGTGCGTGGAGAGTTTTTATCCTTCCACGTGTATAGGGGAATATGCAATGGGTTATAAAAACTTACTTGTAAGTGCGTGGAAAGTTTTTATCAATCCACGTGTGTAGGAGAATATCCAATGGGTTATAAAAACTTACTTGTAAGTGCGTGGAGAGTTTTTATCATTCCACGTGTACAGGGGAATATCCAATGGGTTATAAAAACTTACTTGTAAGTGCGTGGAGAGTTTTTATCACTCCACGTGTGTAGGGGAATACCCAACGTGCGTGGATAGTTTTTGTAATTCCACGAGTGTAGGGGAATATCCAATGGGTTATAAAAAACTTACTTGTAAGTGCATGGAAATTTTTTTATCACTCCACGTGTGTAGGGGTATATTCAACGTGCCTGGAGAGTTTTGATCATTCCACGTGTATAGGGGAATATCCAATGGGTTATAAAAACTTACTTATAAGTGCGTGGATAGTTTTTATCATTCCACGTGTGTCGGGGAATATCCAACGTGCGTGGAGAGTTTTTAACATTCCACGTGTGTAGGGGAGTATCCAATCGGTTATAAAAACTTACTTGTAAGTACGTGGATAGTTTTTATCATTCCACGTGTGTAGGGGAATATCCAATGGGTTATAAAAACTTACTTGTAAGTGCGCGGAGAGTTTTTATCATTCCACGTGTGTAGGGGAATATCCAATGGGTTATAAAAACTTACTTGCAAGTGAGCGGAGAGTTTTTATCATTCCACGTGTGTAGGGGAATATCCAATGGGTTATAAAAACTTACTTGCATGTGCATGGAGAGTTTTTATCATTCCACGTGTGTAGGGGAATATCCAATGCGTTATAAAAAACTTACTTGTAAGTGCGTGGAGAGTTTTTATCATTCCACGTGTGTAGGTGAATATCCAATGGGTTTTAAAAACTTACTTTTAAGTGCGCGGAGAGTTTTTGTCATTCCAGGTGTGTAGGGGAATATCCAATGGGTTGTAAAAACTTACTTGTATGTGCGCGGAGAGTTTTTATCATTCCACGTGTGTAGGGGAATATCCAATGGGTTATAAAAAACTTACTTGTAAGTGCGTGGAGAGTTTCTATCATTCCACGTGTATAGGGGAATACCCAATGGGTTATAAAAACTTACTTATGAGTGCGTGGATAGTTTTTATCATTCCACGTGTGTAGGGGAATATCCAACGTGCGTGGAGAGTTTTTATCATTCCACGTGTGTAGGGGAATACCCAATGGGTTATAAAAATGTACTTGTATGTGCGTGGAGAGTTTTTATCATTCCACGTGCGTAGGGGAATATCCGATGGGTTATAAAAAAACTTACTTGTAAGTGCGTGGAGAGGTTTTATCATTCGACGTGTGTAGGGGAATATCCAATGGGTTATAAAAACTTACTTGTAAGTACGTGGAGAGTTTTTATCATTCCACGTGTGTAGGAGAATATCCAATGGGTTATAAAAACTTACTTGTAAGTGTGTGGAGAGTTTTTATCATTCCACGTGAGTATGAGAATATCCAATGGGTTATAAAAAACTTACTTGTAACTGGGTGGAGAGTTTTTATCATTCCACGTTTGTAGGGGAATATCCAATGGGTTATAAAAACTTACTTGTAAGTGCGTGGAGAGTTTTTATCATTCCACGCGTGTGGGGGAATATCCAATGAGTTATAAAAACTTACTTGTAAGTACGTGGAGAGTTTTTATCATTCCACGTGTGTAGGAGAATATCCAATGGGTTATAAAAACTTACTTGTAAGTGTGTGGAGAGTTTTTATCATTCCACGTGTGTATGAGAATATCCAATGGGTTATAAAAAACTTACTTGTAACTGGGTGGAGAGTTTTTATCATTCCACGTTTGTAGGGGAATATCCAATGGGTTGTAAAAACTTACTTGTAAGTGCGTGGAGAGTTTTTATCATTCCACGTGTGTAGGGGAATATCCAATGGGTTATAAAAACTTACTTATAAGTGCGTGGACAGTTTTTATCATTCCACGTGCGTAGGGGAATATCCAACGTGCGTGGAGAGTTTTTATCATTCCACGTGTGTAGGGGAATATCCAATGGGTTACAAAAACTTACTTGTATGTGCGTGGAGAGTTTTTATCATTCCACGTGTGTAGGGGAATATCCAATGGGTTATAAAAAACTTACTTGTAAGTGCGTGGAGAGTTTTTATCATTCCACGTGTGTAGGGGAATATCCAATGGGTTATAAAAACTTACTTGTAAGTGCGTGGAGAGTTTTTATCATTCCACGTGTGTAGCAGAATATCCAATGGGTTATGAAAACTTACTTGTAAGTACGTGGAGAGTTTTTATCATTCCACGTGTGTAGGAGAATATCCAATGGGTTATAAAAACTTACTTGTAAGTGTGTGGTGAGTTTTTATCATTCCACGTGTGTATGAGAATATCCAATGGATTATAAAAAACTTACTTGTAACTGGGTGGAGAGTTTTTATCATTCCACGTTTGCAGGGGAATATCCAATGGGTTATAAAAACTTACTTGTAAGTGCGTGGAGAGTTTTTATCATTCCACGTGTGTAGGGGAATATCCAATGGGTTATAAAAACTTCCTTGTAAGTGCGCGGAGAGTTTTTATCATTCCACGCGTGTAGGGGAATATCCAATGGGTTATAAAAACTTACTTGTAAGTGCGTGGAGAGTTTTTATCATTCCACGTGTGTAGGGGAATATCCAATGGGTTATAAAAAACTTACTTGTAAGTGTGTGGAGAGTTTTTATCATTCCACGCGTGTAGGGGAATATCCAATGGGTTATAAAAACTTACTTGTAAGTGCGTGGAGAGTTTTTATCATTCCACGTGTGTAGGGGAATATCCAATGGGTTATACAAACTTACTTGTAAGTACGTGGAGAGTTTTTATCATTCCACGTGTGTAGGAGAATATCCAATGGGTTATAAAAACTTACTTGTAAGTGTGTGGAGAGTTTTTATCATTCCACGTGTGTATGAGAATATCCAATGGGTTATAAAAATCTTACTTGTAACTGGGTGGAAAGTTTTTATCATTCCAGGTGTGTAGGGGAACATCCAATGGGTTTTAAAAACTTACTTGTAAGTGCGTGGAGAGTTTTTTATCATTCCACGTGTGTAGGGGAATATCCAATGGGTTATAAAAACTAACTTGTAAGTGCGTGGAGAGTTCTTATCATTCCACGTTTGTAGGAGAATATCCAATGGGTTATAAAAACTTACTTGTAAGAGCGTGGAGAGTTTTTATCATTCCACGTGTGTAGGAGAATATCCAATGGGTTATAAAAACTTACTTGTAAGTGCGTGCAGAGTTTTTATCATTCCACGTGTGTAGGGGAATATCCAACGTGCCTGGAGAGTTTTGATCATTCCACGTGTATTGGGGAATATCCAATGGGCTATAAAAACTTACTTATAAGTGCGTGGATAGTTTTTATCATTCCACGTGGGTAGGGGAATATCCAACGTGCGCGGAGAGTTTTTATCATTCCACGTGTGTAGGGGAATATCCAATGGGTTATAAAAAACTTACTTGTAAGTGCATGGAGAGTTTTTATCATTCCACGTGTGTAGGGGAATATCCAACGTGCCTGGAAAGTTTTTATCATTCCACGTGTATAGGGGAATATGCAATGGGTTATAAAAACTTACTTATGAGTGCGTGGATACTTTTTATCATTCCACGTGTGTAGGGGAATATCCAACGTGCGTGGAGAGTTTTAATCATTCCACGTGGGTAGGGGAATACCCAGTGGGTTATAAAAATGTACTTGTATGTGCGTGGAGAGTTTTTATCATTCCACGTGCGTAGGGGAAAATCCAATGGGTTATAAAAAAACTTACTTGTAAGTGCGTGGAGAGGTTTTATCATTCCACGTGTGTAGGGGAATATCCAATGGATTATAAAAAAACTTACTTGTAACTGGGTGGAGAGTTTTTATCATTCCACGTTTGTAGGGGAATATCCAATGGGTTATAAAAACTTACTTGTAAGTGCGTGGAGAGTTTTTATCATTCCACGTGTGTAGGGGAATATCCAATGGGTTATAAAAACTTCCTTGTAAGTGCGCGGAGAGTTTTTATCATTCCACGCGTGTAGGGGAATATCCAATGGGTTATAAAAACTTACTTGTAAGTGCGTGGAGAGTTTTTATCATTCCACGTGTGTAGGGGAATATCCAATGGGTTATAAAAAACTTACATGTAAGTGCGTGGAGAGTTTTTATCATTCCACGCGTGTAGGGGAATATCCAATGGGTTATAAAAACTTACTTGTAAGTGCGTGGAGAGTTTTTATCATTCCACGTGTGTAGGGGAATATCCAATGGGTTATACAAACTTACTTGTAAGTACGTGGAGAGTTTATATCATTCCACGTGTGTAGGAGAATATCCAATGGGTTATAAAAACTTACTTGTAAGTGTGTGGAGAGTTTTTATCATTCCACGTGTGTATGAGAATATCCAATGGGTTATAAAAATCTTACTTGTAACTGGGTGGAGAGTTTTTATCATTCCAGGTGTGTAGGGGAACATCCAATGGGTTATAAAAACTTACTTGTAAGTGCGTGGAGAGTTTTTTATCATTCCACGTGTATAGGGGAATATCCAATGGGTTATAAAAACTAACTTGTAAGTGCGTGGAGAGTTCTCATCATTCCACGTTTGTAGGAGAATATCCAATGGGTTATAAAAACTTACTTGTAAGAGCGTGGAGAGTTTTTACATTCCACGTGCGTAGGAGAATACCCAATGGGTTATAAAAACTTACTTGTAAGTGTGTGGAGAGTTTTTATCATTCCACGTGAGTATGAGAATATCCAATGGGTTATAAAAAAACTTACTTGTAACTGGCTGGAGAGTTTTTATCATTCCACGTTTGTAGGGGAATATCCAATGGGTTATAAAAACTTACTTGTAAGTGCGTGGAGAGTTTTTATCATTCCACGTGTGTAGGGGAATATCCAATGGGTTATAAAAACTTCCTTGTAAGTGCGCGGAGAGTTTTTATCATTCCACGTGTGTAGGGGAATATCCAATGGGTTATAAAAACTTACTAGTAAGTGCGTGGAGAGTTTTTATCATTCCACGTGTGTAGGGGAATATCCAATGGGTTATAAAAAACTTACTTGTAAGTGCGTGGAGAGTTTTTATCATTCCCCGTGTGTAGGGGAATATCCAATGGGTTATAAAAACTTACTTGTAAGTGCGTGAAAAGTTTTTATCATTCCACGTGTGTAGGGGAATAACCAATGGGTTATAAAAACTTACTTATAAGTACGTGGAGAGTTTTTATCATTCCACGTGTGTAGGAGAATATCCAATGGGTTATAAAAACTTACTTGTAAGTGTGTGGAGAGTTTTTATCATTCCACGTGTGTATGAGAATATCCAAGGGGTTATAAAAAAACTTACTTGTAACTGGGTGGAGAGTTTTTATCATTCCAGGTGTGTAGGGGAATATCCAATGGGTTATAAAAACTTACTTGTAAGTGCGTGGAGAGTTTTTTTTATCATTCCACGTGTGTAGGGGAATATCCAATGGGTTATAAAAACTAACTTGTAAGTGCGTGGAGATTTTTTATCATTCCACGTTTGTAGGAGAATATCCAATGGGCTATAAAAACTTACTTGTAAGAGCGTGGAGAGTTTTTATCATTCCACGTGTGTAGGAGAATATCCAATGGGTTATAAAAAACTTACTTTTAAGTGCGTGAGAGTTTTTATCATTCCACATGTGTAGGGGAATATCCAACGTGCCTGGAGAGTTTTGATCATTCCACGTGTATAGGGGAATATCCAATGGGTTATAAAAACTTACTTATAAGTGCGTGGATAGTTTTTTTCATTCCACGTGGGTAGGGGAATTTCCAACGTGCGTGGAGAGTTTTTATCATTCCACGTGTGTAGGGGAATATCCAATGGGTTATAAAAAACTTACTTGTAAGTGCATGGAGAGTTTTTTCATTCCACGTGTGTAGGGGAATATCCAACGTGCCTGGAGAGTTTTTATCATTCCACGTGTATAGGGGAATATCCAATGGGTTATAAAAACTTACTTATGAGTGCGTGGATAGTTTTTAATCATTCCACGTGTGTAGGGGAATATCCAACGTGCGTGGAGAGTTTTTATTATTCCACGTGTGTAGGGGAATACCCAATGGGTTATAAAAATGTACTTGTATGTGCGTGGAGAGTTTTTATCATTCCACGTGCGTAGGGGAATATACAATGGGTTATAAAAAAACTTACTTGTAAGTGCGTGGAGAGGTTTTATCATTCCACGTGTGTAGGGGAATATCCAATGGGTTATAAAAACTTACTTGTAAGTACGTGGAGAGTTTTTATCATTCCACGTGAGTATGAGAATATATAATGGGTTATAAAAAACTTACTTGTAACTGGGTGGAGAGTTTTTATCATTCCACGTTTGTAGGGAAATATCCAATGGGTTATAAAAACTTATTTGTATGTGCGTGGAGAGTTTTCATCATTCCACGCCTGTAGGGGAATATCCAATGGGTTATAAAAACTTACTTGTAAGTACGTGGAGAGTTTTTATCATTCCACGTGTGTAGGAGAATATCCAATGGGTTATAAAAACTTACTTGTAAGTGCGCGGAGAGTTTTTATCATTCCACGTGTGTAGGAGAATATCCAATGGGTTATAAAAACTTCCTTGTAAATGCGCGGAGAGTTTTTATCATTCCATGTGGGTAGGGGAATATCCAATGGGTTATAAAAACTTACTTGTAAGTACGTGGAGAGGTTTTATCATTCCACTTGTGTAGGAGAATATCCAATGGGTTATAAAAACTTACTTGTAAGTGTGTGGAGAGTTTTTATCATTCCACGTGTGTATGAGAATATCCAATGGGTTATAAAAAACTTACTTGTAACTGGGTGGAGAGTTTTTATCATTCCACGTTTGTAGGGGAATATCCAATGGGTTATAAAAACTTACTTGTAAGTGCGTGGAGAGTTTTTATCATTCCACGTGTGTAGGGGAATATCCAATGGGTTATAAAAACTTCCTTGTAAGTGCGCGGAGAGTTTCTATAATTCCACGTGTGTAGGGGAATATCCAATGCGTTATAAAAACTTACTTGTAAGTGCGTGGAGAGTTTTTATCATTCCACGTGTGTAGGGGAATATCCAATGGGTTATAAAAACTTACTTGTAAGTGCGTGGATAGTTTTTATCATTCCACGTGTGTAGGGGAATATCCAATGGGTTATAAAAACTTACTTATAAGTGCGTGGATAGTTTTTATCATTCCACGTGCGTAGGGGAATATCCAACGTGCGTGGAGAGTTTTTATCATTCCACGTGTGTAGGGGAATATCCGATGGGTTACAAAAACATACTTGTATGTGCGTGGAGAGTTTTTATCATTCCACGTGTGTAGGGGAATATCCAATGGGTTATAAAAAACTTACTTGTAAGTGCGTGGAGAGTTTTTATCATTCCACGTGTGTATGAGAATATCCAATGGATTATAAAAAACTTACTTGTAACTGGGTGGAGAGTTTTTATCATACCACGTTTGTAGGGGAATATCCAATGGGTTATAAAAACTTACTTGTAAGTGCGTGGAGAGTTTTTATCATTCCACGTGTGTAGGGGAATATCCAATGGGTTATAAAAACTTCCTTGTAAGTGCGCGGAGAGTTTTTATCATTCCACGTGTGTAGGGGAATATCCAATGGGTTATAAAAACTTACTTGTAAGTGCGTGGAGAGTTTTTGTCATTCCACGTGTGTAGGGGAATATCCAATGGGTTATAAAAAACTTACTTGTAAGTGCGTGGAGAGTTTTTATCATTCCACGCGTGTAGGGGAATATCCATTGGGTTATAAAAACTTACTTGTAAGTGCGTGGAGAGTTTTTATCATTCCACGTGTGTAGGGGAATATCCAATGGGTTATAAAAACTAACTTGTAAGTACGTGGAGAGTTTTTATCATTCCACGTGTGTAGGAGAATATCCAATGGGTTATAAAAACTTACTTGTAAGTGTGTGGAGAGTTTTTATCATTCCACGTGTGTATGAGAATATCCAATGGGTTATAAAAATCTTACTTGTAACTGGGTGGAGAGTTTTTATCATTCCAGGTGTGTAGGGGAACATCCAATGGGTTATAAAAACTTACTTGTAAGTGCGTGGAGAGTTTTTTATCATTCCACGTGTGTAGGGGAATATCCTATGGGTTATAAAAACTAACTTGTAAGTGCGTGGAGAGTTCTTATCATTCCACGTTTGTAGGAGAATATCCAATGGGTTATAAAAACTTACTTGTAAGAGCGTGGAGAGTTTTTATCATTCCACGTGTGTAGGAGAATATCCAATGGGTTATAAAAACTTACTTGTAAGTGCGTGCAGAGTTTTTATCATTCCACGTGTGTAGGGGAATATACAACGTGCCTGGAGAGTTTTGATCATTCCACGTGTATTGGGGAATATCCAATGGGTTATAAAAACTTACTTATAAGTGCGTGGATAGTTTTTATCATTCCACGTGGGTAGGGGAATATCCAACGTGCGTGGAGAGTTTTTATCATTCCACGTGTGTAGGGGAATATCCAATGGGTTATAAAAAACTTACTTGTAAGTGCATGGAGAGTTTTTATCATTCCACGTGTGTAGGGGAATATCCAACGTGCCTGGAGAGTTTTTATCATTCCACGTGTATAGGGGAATATCCAATGGGTTATAAAAACTTACTTATGAGTGCGTGGATAGTTTTTATCATTCCACTTGTGTAGGGGAATATCCAACGTGCGTGGAGAGTTTTTATCATTCCACGTGGGTAGGGGAATACCCAATGGGTTATAAAAATGTACTTGTATGTGCGTGGAGAGTTTTTATCATTCCACGTGCGTAGGGGAATATCCAATGTGTTATAAAAAAACTTACTTGTATGTGCGTGGAGAGGTTTTATCATTCCACGTGTGTAGGGGAATATCCAATGGGTTATAAAAACTTACTTGTAAGTACGTGGAGAGTTTTTATCATTCCACGTGTGTAGGAGAATACCCAATGGGTTATAAAAACTTACTTGTAAATGTGTGGAGAGTTTTTATCATTCCACGTGAGTATGAGAATATCCAATGGGTTATAAAAAACTTACTTGTAACTGGGTGGAGAGTTTTTATCATTCCACGTTTGTAGGGGAATATCCAATGGGTTATAAAAACTTACTTGTAAGTGCGTGGAGAGTTTTTATAATTCCACGCGTGTAGGGGAATATCCAGTGGGTTATAAAAACTTACTTGTAAGTACGTGGAGAGTTTTTATAATTCCACGTGTGTAGGAGAATATCCAATGGGTTATAAAAACTTACTTGTAAGTGTGTGGAGAGTTTTTATCATTCCACGTGTGTATGAGAATATCCAATGGGTTATAAAAAACTTACTTGTAACTGGGTGGAGAGTTTTTATCATTCCACGTTTGTAGGGGAATATCCAATGGGTTATAAAAACTTACTTGTAAGTGCGTGGAGAGTTTTTATCATTCCACGTGTGTAGGGGAATATCCAATGGGTTATAAAAACTTCCTTGTAAGTGCGCGGAGAGTTTTTATCATTCCACGTGTGTAGGGGAATATCCAATGGGTTATAAAAACTTACTTGTAAGTGCGTGGAGAGTTTTTATCATTCCACGTGTGTAGGGGAATATCCAATGGGTTATAAAAAACTTACTTGTAAGTGCGTGGAGAGTTTTTATCATTCCCCGTGTGTAGGGGAATATCCAATGGGTTATAAAAACTTACTTGTAAGTGCGTGAAAAGTTTTTATCATTCCACGTGTGTAGGGGAATATCCAATGGGTTATAAAAACTTACTTGTAAGTGTGTGGAGAGTTTTTATCATTCCACGTGTGTATGAGAATATCCAATGGGTTATAAAAAAACTTACTTGTAACTGGGGGGAGAGTTTTTATCATTCCAGGTGTGTAGGGGAATATCCAATGGGTTATAAAAACTTACTTGTAAGTGCGTGGAGAGTTTTTTATCATTCCACGTGTGTAGGGGAATATCCAATGGGTTATAAAAAACTAACTTGTAAGTGCGTGGAGAGTTTTTATCATTCCACGTTTGTAGGAGAATATCCAATGGGTTATAAAAACTTACTTGTAAGAGCGTGGAGAGTTTTTATCATTCCACGTGTGTAGGAGAATATCCAATGGGTTATAAAAACTTACTTTTAAGTGCGTGGAGAGTTTTTATCATTCCACATGTGTAGGGGAATATCCAACGTGCCTGGAGAGTTTTGATCATTCCACGTGTATAGGGGAATATCCAATGGGTTATAAAAACTTACTTATAAGTGCGTGGATAGTTTTTATCATTCCACGTGGGTAGGGGAATATCCAACGTGCGTGGAGAGTTTTTATCATTCCACGTGTGTAGGGGAATATCCAATGGGTTATAAAAAACTTACTTGTAAGTGCATGGAGAGTTTTTATGATTCCACGTGTGTAGGGGAATATCCAACGTGCCTTGAGAGTTTTTATCATTCCACGTGTATAGGGGAATATCCAATGGGTTATAAAAACTTACTTATGAGTGCGTGGATAGTTTTTATCATTCCACGTGTGTAGGGGAATATCCAACGTGCGTGGAGAGTTTTTATCATTCCACGTGTGTAGGGGAATACCCAATGGGTTATAAAAATGTACTTGTATGTGCGTGGAGAGTTTTTATCATTCCACGTGCGTAGGGGAATATACAATGGGTTATAAAAAACTTACTTGTAAGTACGTGGAGAGTTTTTATCATTCCACGTGAGTATGAGAATATATAATGGGTTATAAAAAACTTACTTGTAACTGGGTGGAGAGTTTTTATCATTCCACGTTTGTAGGGAAATATCCAATGGGTTATAAAAACTTACTTGTAAGTGCGTGGAGTGTTTTTATCATTCCACGCCTGTAGGGGAATATCCAATGGGTTATAAAAACTTACTTGTAAGTACGTGGAGAGTTTTTATCATTCCACGTGTGTAGGAGAATATCCAATGGGTTATAAAAACTTACTTGTAAGTGCGTGGAGAGTTTTTATCATTTCACGTGTGTAGGGGAATATCCAATGGGTTATAAATACTTCCTTGTAAGTGCGCGGAGAGTTTTTATCATTCCACGTGTGTAGGGGAATATCCAATGGGTTATAAAAACTTACTTGTAAGTGCGTGGATAGTTTTTATCATTCCACGTGTGTAGAGGAATATCCAATGGGTTATAAAAAACTTACTTGTAAGTGCGTGGATAATTTTTATCATTCCCCATGTGTAGGGGAATATCCAATGGGTTATAAAAACTTACTTGTAAGTGCGTGAAAAGTTTTTATCATTCCACGTGTGTAGGGGAATATCCAATGGGTTATAAAAACTTACTTGTAAGTACGTGGAGAGTTTTTATCATTCCACGTGTGTAGGAGAATATCCAATGGGTTATAAAAACTTACTTGTAAGTGTGGGGAGAGTTTTTATCATTCCACGTGTGTATGAGAATATCCAATGGGTTATAAAAAAACTTACTTGTAACTGGGTGGAGAGTTTTTATCATTCCAGGTGTGTAGGGGAATATCCAATGGGTTATACAAACTTACTTGTAAGTGCGTGGAGAGTTTTTTATCATTCCACGTGTGTAGGGAATATCCAGTGGGTTATAAAAACTAACTTGTAATTGCGTGGAGAGTTTTTATCATTCCACGTTTGTAGGAGAATATACAATGGGTTATAAAAACTTACTTGTAAGAGCGTGGAGAGTTTTTATCATTCCACGTGTGTAGGAGAATATCCAATGGGTTATAAAAACTTACTTTTAAGTGCGTGGACAGTTTTTATCATTCCACATGTGTAGGGGAATATCCAACGTGCCTGGAGAGTTTTGATCATTCCACGTGTATAGGGGAATATCCAATGGGTTATAAAAACTTACTTATAAGTGCGTGGATAGTTTTTATCATTCCATGTGCGTAGGGGAATATCCAACGTGCGTGGAGAGCTTTTATCATTCCACGTGTGTAGGGGAATATCCAATGGGTTATAAAAACTTACTTGTAAGTGCATGGACAGTTTTTATCATTCCACGTGTGTAGGGGAATATCCAACGTGCCTGGAAAGTTTTTATCATTCCACGTGTATAGGGGAATATCCAATGGGTTATAAAAACTTACTTATGAGTGCGTGAATAGTTTTTATCATTCCACGTGTTTAGGGGAATATCCTACGTGCGTGGAGAGTTTTTATCATTCCACGTGTGTAGGGGAATACCCAATGGGTTATAAAAACTTACTTGTATGTGCGTGGAGAGTTTTTATCATTCCACTTGCGTAGGGGAATATCCAATGAGTTATAAAAAACTTACTTGTAAGTGCGTGGAGAGTTTTTATCATTCCACGTGTGTAGGAGAATATCCAATGGGTTATAAAAACTTACTTGTAAGTGCGTGGAGAGTTTTTATCATTCCGCGTGTATAGGGGAATATCCAATGGGTTATAAAAACTTACTTGTAAGTGCGTGGAGAGTTTTTATCATTCCACGTGTGTAGGAGAATATCCAATGGGTTATAAAAACTTATTTGTAAGTGCGTGGAGAGTTTTTATCATTCCACGTGTACAGGGGAATATCCAATGGGTTATAAAAACTTACTTGTAAGTGCGTGGAGAGTTTTTATCATTCCACGTGTGTAGGGGAATACCCAATGTGCGTGGATAGTTTTTATAATTCCACTTGTGTAGGGGAATATCCAATGGGTTATAAAAACTTACTTGTAAGTGCATGGAGAGTTTTTATCACTCCACGTGTGTAGTGGAATATTCAACATGCCTGGAGAGTTTTGATCATTCCACGTGTATATGGGAATATCCATTGGGTTATAAAAACTTACTTATAAGTGCGAGGATAGTTTTTATCATTCCACGTGCGTAGGGGAATATCCAACGTGCGTGGAGAGTTTTTATCATTCCACGTGTGTAGGAGAATATCCAATGGGTTATAAAAACTTACTTGTAAGTGTGTGGAGAGTTTTTATCATTCCACGTGTGTATGAGAATATCCAATGGGTTATAAAAACTTCCTTGTAAGTGCGCGGAGAGTTTTTTTCATTCCACGTGTGAAGGGGAATATCCAATGGGTTATAAAAACTTACTTGTAAGTGCGTGGAGAGTTTCTATCATTCCACGTGTGTAGGGGAATATCCAATGGGTTATAAAAAACTTACTTGTAAGTGCGTGGAGAGTTTTTGTCATTCCACGCGTGTAGGGGAATATCCAATGGGTTATAAAAACTTACTTGTAAGTACGTGGAGAGTTTTTATCATTCCACGTGTGTAGGAGAATATCCAATGGGTTATAAAAACTTACTTGTAAGTGTGTGGAGAGTTTTTATCATTCCACGTGAGTATGAGAATATTCAATGGGTTATAAAAAACTTACTTGTAACTGGGTGGAGAGTTTTTATCATTCCACGTTTGTAGGGGAATATCCAATGGATTATAAAAACTTACTTGTAAGTGCGTATAGAGTTTTTATCATTCCACGTGTGTAGGGGAATATCCAATGGGTTATAAAAACTTCCTTGTAAGTGTGCAGTGAGTTTTTATCATTCCACGTGTGTAGGGGAGTATCCAATGGGTTATAAAAACATACTTGTATGTGCGTGGAGAGTTTTTATCATTCCACGTGTGTAGGGGAATATCCAATGGGTTATAAAAAACTTACTTGTAAAAGCGTGGAGAGTTTTTTATCATTCCACGTGTGTAGGGGAATATCCAATGGGTTATAAAAACTTACTTGTAAGTGCGTGGAGAGTTTTCATCATTCCACGTTTGTAGGAGAATATACAATGGGTTATAAAAAAACTTACTTGTAACTGGGTGGAGAGTTTTTATAATTACAGGTGTGTAGGGGAATATCCAATTGGTTATAAAAACTTACTTGTAAGTGCGTGGAGAGTTTTTATCATCCCACGTGTGCAGGGGAATATCCAACGTGCCTGGAGAGTTTTTATCATTCCACGTGTGTAGGGGAATACCCAATGGGTTATAAAAACTTACTTGTATATGCGTGGAGAGTTTTTATCATTCCACTTGCGTAGGGGAATATCCAATGGGTTATAAAAAACTTACTTGTAAGTGCGTGGAGAGGTTTTATCATTCCACGTGTGTAGGGGAATATCCAATGGGTTATAAAAACTTACTTGTAAGTGCGTGGAGAGTTTTTATCATTCCACGTGTGTAGGGGAATATCCAATGGGTTATAATAACTTACTTGTAAGTGCGTGGAGAGTTTTTATCCTTCCACGTGTATAGGGGAATATCCAATGGGTTATAAAAACTTACTTGTAAGTGCGTGGAAAGTTTTTATCATTCCACGTGTGTAGGAGAATATCCAATGGGTTATAAAAACTTACTTGTAAGTGCGTGGAGAGTTTTTATCATTCCACGTGTGTATGAGAATATCCAATGGGTTATAAAAAACTTACTTGTAACTGGGTGGAGAGTTTTTATCATTCCACGTTTGTAGGGGAATATCCAATGGGTTATAAAACTTACTTGTAAGTGCGTGGATAGTTTTTATCATTCCACGTGTGTAGGGGAATATCCAATGGGTTATAAAAACTTCCTTGTAAGTGCGCGGAGAGTTTTTTTCATTCCACGTGTGAAGGGGAATATCCAATGGGTTATAAAAACTTACTTGTAAGTGCGTGGAGAGTTTCTATCATTCCACGTGTGTAGGGGAATATCCAATGGGTTATAAAAAACTTACTTGTAAGTGCGTGGAGAGTTTTTGTCATTCCACGCGCGTAGGGGAATATCCAATGGGTTATAAAAACTTACTTATAAGTACGTGGAGAGTTTTTATCATTCCACGTGTGTAGGAGAATATCCAATGGGTTATAAAAACTTACTTGTAAGTGTGTGGAGAGTTTTTATCATTCCACGTGAGTATGAGAATATTCAATGGGTTATAAAAAACTTACTTGTAACTGGGTGGAGAGTTTTTATCATTCCACGTTTGTAGGGGAATATCCAATGGATTATAAAAACTTACTTGTAAGTGCGTATAGAGTTTTTATCATTCCACGTGTGTAGGGGAATATCCAATGGGTTATAAAAACTTCCTTGTAAGTGTGCAGTGAGTTTTTATCATTCCACGTGTGTAGGGGAGTATCCAATGGGTTATAAAAACATACTTGTATGTGCGTGGAGAGTTTTTATCATTCCACGTGTGTAGGGGAATATCCAATGGGTTATAAAAAACTTACTTGGAAAAGCGTGGAGAGTTTTTTATAATTACAGGTGTGTAGGGGAATATCCAATTGGTTATAAAAACTTACTTGTAAGTGCGTGGAGAGTTTTTATCATTCCACGTTTGTAGGAGAATATCCAATGGGTTATAAAAACTTACTTGTAAGAGCGTGGAGAGTTTTTATCATTCCACGTGTGTAGGAGAATATCCAATGGGTTATAAAAACTTACTTGTAAGTGCGTGCAGAGTTTTTATCATTCCACGTGTGTAGGGGAATATCCAACGTGCCTGGAGAGTTTTGATCATTCCACGTGTATTGGGGAATATCCAATGGGCTATAAAAACTTACTTATAAGTGCGTGGATAGTTTTTATCATTCCACGTGGGTAGGGGAATATCCAACGTGCGCGGAGAGTTTTTATCATTCCACGTGTGTAGGGGAATATCCAATGGGTTATAAAAAACTTACTTGTAAGTGCATGGAGAGTTTTTATCATTCCACGTGTGTAGGGGAATATCCAACGTGCCTGGAAAGTTTTTATCATTCCACGTGTATAGGGGAATATGCAATGGGTTATAAAAACTTACTTATGAGTGCGTGGATAGTTTTTATCATTCCACGTGTGTAGGGGAATATCCAACGTGCGTGGAGAGTTTTAATCATTCCACGTGGGTAGGGGAATACCCAGTGGGTTATAAAAATGTACTTGTATGTGCGTGGAGAGTTTTTATCATTCCACGTGCGTAGGGGAAAATCCAATGGGTTATAAAAAAACTTACTTGTAAGTGCGTGGAGAGGTTTTATCATTCCACGTGTGTAGGGGAATATCCAATGGATTATAAAAAAACTTACTTGTAACTGGGTGGAGAGTTTTTATCATTCCACGTTTGTAGGGGAATATCCAATGGGTTATAAAAACTTACTTGTAAGTGCGTGGAGAGTTTTTATCATTCCACGTGTGTAGGGGAATATCCAATGGGTTATAAAAACTTCCTTGTAAGTGCGCGGAGAGTTTTTATCATTCCACGCGTGTAGGGGAATATCCAATGGGTTATAAAAACTTACTTGTAAGTGCGTGGAGAGTTTTTATCATTCCACGTGTGTAGGGGAATATCCAATGGGTTATAAAAAACTTACATGTAAGTGCGTGGAGAGTTTTTATCATTCCACGCGTGTAGGGGAATATCCAATGGGTTATAAAAACTTACTTGTAAGTGCGTGGAGAGTTTTTATCATTCCACGTGTGTAGGGGAATATCCAATGGGTTATACAAACTTACTTGTAAGTACGTGGAGAGTTTATATCATTCCACGTGTGTAGGAGAATATCCAATGGGTTATAAAAACTTACTTGTAAGTGTGTGGAGAGTTTTTATCATTCCACGTGTGTATGAGAATATCCAATGGGTTATAAAAATCTTACTTGTAACTGGGTGGAGAGTTTTTATCATTCCAGGTGTGTAGGGGAACATCCAATGGGTTATAAAAACTTACTTGTAAGTGCGTGGAGAGTTTTTTATCATTCCACGTGTATAGGGGAATATCCAATGGGTTATAAAAACTAACTTGTAAGTGCGTGGAGAGTTCTCATCATTCCACGTTTGTAGGAGAATATCCAATGGGTTATAAAAACTTACTTGTAAGAGCGTGGAGAGTTTTTACATTCCACGTGCGTAGGAGAATACCCAATGGGTTATAAAAACTTACTTGTAAGTGTGTGGAGAGTTTTTATCATTCCACGTGAGTATGAGAATATCCAATGGGTTATAAAAAAACTTACTTGTAACTGGCTGGAGAGTTTTTATCATTCCACGTTTGTAGGGGAATATCCAATGGGTTATAAAAACTTACTTGTAAGTGCGTGGAGAGTTTTTATCATTCCACGTGTGTAGGGGAATATCCAATGGGTTATAAAAACTTCCTTGTAAGTGCGCGGAGAGTTTTTATCATTCCACGTGTGTAGGGGAATATCCAATGGGTTATAAAAACTTACTAGTAAGTGCGTGGAGAGTTTTTATCATTCCACGTGTGTAGGGGAATATCCAATGGGTTATAAAAAACTTACTTGTAAGTGCGTGGAGAGTTTTTATCATTCCCCGTGTGTAGGGGAATATCCAATGGGTTATAAAAACTTACTTGTAAGTGCGTGAAAAGTTTTTATCATTCCACGTGTGTAGGGGAATAACCAATGGGTTATAAAAACTTACTTATAAGTACGTGGAGAGTTTTTATCATTCCACGTGTGTAGGAGAATATCCAATGGGTTATAAAAACTTACTTGTAAGTGTGTGGAGAGTTTTTATCATTCCACGTGTGTATGAGAATATCCAAGGGGTTATAAAAAAACTTACTTGTAACTGGGTGGAGAGTTTTTATCATTCCAGGTGTGTAGGGGAATATCCAATGGGTTATAAAAACTTACTTGTAAGTGCGTGGAGAGTTTTTTTTATCATTCCACGTGTGTAGGGGAATATCCAATGGGTTATAAAAACTAACTTGTAAGTGCGTGGAGATTTTTTATCATTCCACGTTTGTAGGAGAATATCCAATGGGCTATAAAAACTTACTTGTAAGAGCGTGGAGAGTTTTTATCATTCCACGTGTGTAGGAGAATATCCAATGGGTTATAAAAAACTTACTTTTAAGTGCGTGGAGAGTTTTTATCATTCCACATGTGTAGGGGAATATCCAACGTGCCTGGAGAGTTTTGATCATTCCACGTGTATAGGGGAATATCCAATGGGTTATAAAAACTTACTTATAAGTGCGTGGATAGTTTTTTTCATTCCACGTGGGTAGGGGAATTTCCAACGTGCGTGGAGAGTTTTTATCATTCCACGTGTGTAGGGGAATATCCAATGGGTTATAAAAAACTTACTTGTAAGTGCATGGAGAGTTTTTTCATTCCACGTGTGTAGGGGAATATCCAACGTGCCTGGAGAGTTTTTATCATTCCACGTGTATAGGGGAATATCCAATGGGTTATAAAAACTTACTTATGAGTGCGTGGATAGTTTTTAATCATTCCACGTGTGTAGGGGAATATCCAACGTGCGTGGAGAGTTTTTATTATTCCACGTGTGTAGGGGAATACCCAATGGGTTATAAAAATGTACTTGTATGTGCGTGGAGAGTTTTTATCATTCCACGTGCGTAGGGGAATATACAATGGGTTATAAAAAAACTTACTTGTAAGTGCGTGGAGAGGTTTTATCATTCCACGTGTGTAGGGGAATATCCAATGGGTTATAAAAACTTACTTGTAAGTACGTGGAGAGTTTTTATCATTCCACGTGAGTATGAGAATATATAATGGGTTATAAAAAACTTACTTGTAACTGGGTGGAGAGTTTTTATCATTCCACGTTTGTAGGGAAATATCCAATGGGTTATAAAAACTTATTTGTATGTGCGTGGAGAGTTTTCATCATTCCACGCCTGTAGGGGAATATCCAATGGGTTATAAAAACTTACTTGTAAGTACGTGGAGAGTTTTTATCATTCCACGTGTGTAGGAGAATATCCAATGGGTTATAAAAACTTACTTGTAAGTGCGCGGAGAGTTTTTATCATTCCACGTGTGTAGGAGAATATCCAATGGGTTATAAAAACTTCCTTGTAAATGCGCGGAGAGTTTTTATCATTCCATGTGGGTAGGGGAATATCCAATGGGTTATAAAAACTTACTTGTAAGTACGTGGAGAGGTTTTATCATTCCACTTGTGTAGGAGAATATCCAATGGGTTATAAAAACTTACTTGTAAGTGTGTGGAGAGTTTTTATCATTCCACGTGTGTATGAGAATATCCAATGGGTTATAAAAAACTTACTTGTAACTGGGTGGAGAGTTTTTATCATTCCACGTTTGTAGGGGAATATCCAATGGGTTATAAAAACTTACTTGTAAGTGCGTGGAGAGTTTTTATCATTCCACGTGTGTAGGGGAATATCCAATGGGTTATAAAAACTTCCTTGTAAGTGCGCGGAGAGTTTCTATAATTCCACGTGTGTAGGGGAATATCCAATGCGTTATAAAAACTTACTTGTAAGTGCGTGGAGAGTTTTTATCATTCCACGTGTGTAGGGGAATATCCAATGGGTTATAAAAACTTACTTGTAAGTGCGTGGATAGTTTTTATCATTCCACGTGTGTAGGGGAATATCCAATGGGTTATAAAAACTTACTTATAAGTGCGTGGATAGTTTTTATCATTCCACGTGCGTAGGGGAATATCCAACGTGCGTGGAGAGTTTTTATCATTCCACGTGTGTAGGGGAATATCCGATGGGTTACAAAAACATACTTGTATGTGCGTGGAGAGTTTTTATCATTCCACGTGTGTAGGGGAATATCCAATGGGTTATAAAAAACTTACTTGTAAGTGCGTGGAGAGTTTTTATCATTCCACGTGTGTATGAGAATATCCAATGGATTATAAAAAACTTACTTGTAACTGGGTGGAGAGTTTTTATCATACCACGTTTGTAGGGGAATATCCAATGGGTTATAAAAACTTACTTGTAAGTGCGTGGAGAGTTTTTATCATTCCACGTGTGTAGGGGAATATCCAATGGGTTATAAAAACTTCCTTGTAAGTGCGCGGAGAGTTTTTATCATTCCACGTGTGTAGGGGAATATCCAATGGGTTATAAAAACTTACTTGTAAGTGCGTGGAGAGTTTTTGTCATTCCACGTGTGTAGGGGAATATCCAATGGGTTATAAAAAACTTACTTGTAAGTGCGTGGAGAGTTTTTATCATTCCACGCGTGTAGGGGAATATCCATTGGGTTATAAAAACTTACTTGTAAGTGCGTGGAGAGTTTTTATCATTCCACGTGTGTAGGGGAATATCCAATGGGTTATAAAAACTAACTTGTAAGTACGTGGAGAGTTTTTATCATTCCACGTGTGTAGGAGAATATCCAATGGGTTATAAAAACTTACTTGTAAGTGTGTGGAGAGTTTTTATCATTCCACGTGTGTATGAGAATATCCAATGGGTTATAAAAATCTTACTTGTAACTGGGTGGAGAGTTTTTATCATTCCAGGTGTGTAGGGGAACATCCAATGGGTTATAAAAACTTACTTGTAAGTGCGTGGAGAGTTTTTTATCATTCCACGTGTGTAGGGGAATATCCTATGGGTTATAAAAACTAACTTGTAAGTGCGTGGAGAGTTCTTATCATTCCACGTTTGTAGGAGAATATCCAATGGGTTATAAAAACTTACTTGTAAGAGCGTGGAGAGTTTTTATCATTCCACGTGTGTAGGAGAATATCCAATGGGTTATAAAAACTTACTTGTAAGTGCGTGCAGAGTTTTTATCATTCCACGTGTGTAGGGGAATATACAACGTGCCTGGAGAGTTTTGATCATTCCACGTGTATTGGG
Source organism: Pictodentalium vernedei (assembly GCA_031216915.1). Taxonomy (NCBI): domain Eukaryota; kingdom Metazoa; phylum Mollusca; class Scaphopoda; order Dentaliida; family Dentaliidae; genus Pictodentalium; species Pictodentalium vernedei. Next base: position 447,446,879 of record CM062290.1, on the reverse strand, counting down.
GAATATCCAATGGGTTATAAAAACTTACTTATAAGTGCGTGGATAGTTTTTATCATTCCACGTGGGTAGGGGAATATCCAACGTGCGTGGAGAGTTTTTATCATTCCACGTGTGTAGGGGAATATCCAATGGGTTATAAAAAACTTACTTGTAAGTGCATGGAGAGTTTTTATCATTCCACGTGTGTAGGGGAATATCCAACGTGCCTGGAGAGTTTTTATCATTCCACGTGTATAGGGGAATATCCAATGGGTTATAAAAACTTACTTATGAGTGCGTGGATAGTTTTTATCATTCCACTTGTGTAGGGGAATATCCAACGTGCGTGGAGAGTTTTTATCATTCCACGTGGGTAGGGGAATACCCAATGGGTTATAAAAATGTACTTGTATGTGCGTGGAGAGTTTTTATCATTCCACGTGCGTAGGGGAATATCCAATGTGTTATAAAAAAACTTACTTGTATGTGCGTGGAGAGGTTTTATCATTCCACGTGTGTAGGGGAATATCCAATGGGTTATAAAAACTTACTTGTAAGTACGTGGAGAGTTTTTATCATTCCACGTGTGTAGGAGAATACCCAATGGGTTATAAAAACTTACTTGTAAATGTGTGGAGAGTTTTTATCATTCCACGTGAGTATGAGAATATCCAATGGGTTATAAAAAACTTACTTGTAACTGGGTGGAGAGTTTTTATCATTCCACGTTTGTAGGGGAATATCCAATGGGTTATAAAAACTTACTTGTAAGTGCGTGGAGAGTTTTTATAATTCCACGCGTGTAGGGGAATATCCAGTGGGTTATAAAAACTTACTTGTAAGTACGTGGAGAGTTTTTATAATTCCACGTGTGTAGGAGAATATCCAATGGGTTATAAAAACTTACTTGTAAGTGTGTGGAGAGTTTTTATCATTCCACGTGTGTATGAGAATATCCAATGGGTTATAAAAAACTTACTTGTAACTGGGTGGAGAGTTTTTATCATTCCACGTTTGTAGGGGAATATCCAATGGGTTATAAAAACTTACTTGTAAGTGCGTGGAGAGTTTTTATCATTCCACGTGTGTAGGGGAATATCCAATGGGTTATAAAAACTTCCTTGTAAGTGCGCGGAGAGTTTTTATCATTCCACGTGTGTAGGGGAATATCCAATGGGTTATAAAAACTTACTTGTAAGTGCGTGGAGAGTTTTTATCATTCCACGTGTGTAGGGGAATATCCAATGGGTTATAAAAAACTTACTTGTAAGTGCGTGGAGAGTTTTTATCATTCCCCGTGTGTAGGGGAATATCCAATGGGTTATAAAAACTTACTTGTAAGTGCGTGAAAAGTTTTTATCATTCCACGTGTGTAGGGGAATATCCAATGGGTTATAAAAACTTACTTGTAAGTGTGTGGAGAGTTTTTATCATTCCACGTGTGTATGAGAATATCCAATGGGTTATAAAAAAACTTACTTGTAACTGGGGGGAGAGTTTTTATCATTCCAGGTGTGTAGGGGAATATCCAATGGGTTATAAAAACTTACTTGTAAGTGCGTGGAGAGTTTTTTATCATTCCACGTGTGTAGGGGAATATCCAATGGGTTATAAAAAACTAACTTGTAAGTGCGTGGAGAGTTTTTATCATTCCACGTTTGTAGGAGAATATCCAATGGGTTATAAAAACTTACTTGTAAGAGCGTGGAGAGTTTTTATCATTCCACGTGTGTAGGAGAATATCCAATGGGTTATAAAAACTTACTTTTAAGTGCGTGGAGAGTTTTTATCATTCCACATGTGTAGGGGAATATCCAACGTGCCTGGAGAGTTTTGATCATTCCACGTGTATAGGGGAATATCCAATGGGTTATAAAAACTTACTTATAAGTGCGTGGATAGTTTTTATCATTCCACGTGGGTAGGGGAATATCCAACGTGCGTGGAGAGTTTTTATCATTCCACGTGTGTAGGGGAATATCCAATGGGTTATAAAAAACTTACTTGTAAGTGCATGGAGAGTTTTTATGATTCCACGTGTGTAGGGGAATATCCAACGTGCCTTGAGAGTTTTTATCATTCCACGTGTATAGGGGAATATCCAATGGGTTATAAAAACTTACTTATGAGTGCGTGGATAGTTTTTATCATTCCACGTGTGTAGGGGAATATCCAACGTGCGTGGAGAGTTTTTATCATTCCACGTGTGTAGGGGAATACCCAATGGGTTATAAAAATGTACTTGTATGTGCGTGGAGAGTTTTTATCATTCCACGTGCGTAGGGGAATATACAATGGGTTATAAAAAACTTACTTGTAAGTACGTGGAGAGTTTTTATCATTCCACGTGAGTATGAGAATATATAATGGGTTATAAAAAACTTACTTGTAACTGGGTGGAGAGTTTTTATCATTCCACGTTTGTAGGGAAATATCCAATGGGTTATAAAAACTTACTTGTAAGTGCGTGGAGTGTTTTTATCATTCCACGCCTGTAGGGGAATATCCAATGGGTTATAAAAACTTACTTGTAAGTACGTGGAGAGTTTTTATCATTCCACGTGTGTAGGAGAATATCCAATGGGTTATAAAAACTTACTTGTAAGTGCGTGGAGAGTTTTTATCATTTCACGTGTGTAGGGGAATATCCAATGGGTTATAAATACTTCCTTGTAAGTGCGCGGAGAGTTTTTATCATTCCACGTGTGTAGGGGAATATCCAATGGGTTATAAAAACTTACTTGTAAGTGCGTGGATAGTTTTTATCATTCCACGTGTGTAGAGGAATATCCAATGGGTTATAAAAAACTTACTTGTAAGTGCGTGGATAATTTTTATCATTCCCCATGTGTAGGGGAATATCCAATGGGTTATAAAAACTTACTTGTAAGTGCGTGAAAAGTTTTTATCATTCCACGTGTGTAGGGGAATATCCAATGGGTTATAAAAACTTACTTGTAAGTACGTGGAGAGTTTTTATCATTCCACGTGTGTAGGAGAATATCCAATGGGTTATAAAAACTTACTTGTAAGTGTGGGGAGAGTTTTTATCATTCCACGTGTGTTTGAGAATATCCAATGGGTTATAAAAAAACTTACTTGTAACTGGGTGGAGAGTTTTTATCATTCCAGGTGTGTAGGGGAATATCCAATGGGTTATACAAACTTACTTGTAAGTGCGTGGAGAGTTTTTTATCATTCCACGTGTGTAGGGAATATCCAGTGGGTTATAAAAACTAACTTGTAATTGCGTGGAGAGTTTTTATCATTCCACGTTTGTAGGAGAATATACAATGGGTTATAAAAACTTACTTGTAAGAGCGTGGAGAGTTTTTATCATTCCACGTGTGTAGGAGAATATCCAATGGGTTATAAAAACTTACTTTTAAGTGCGTGGACAGTTTTTATCATTCCACATGTGTAGGGGAATATCCAACGTGCCTGGAGAGTTTTGATCATTCCACGTGTATAGGGGAATATCCAATGGGTTATAAAAACTTACTTATAAGTGCGTGGATAGTTTTTATCATTCCATGTGCGTAGGGGAATATCCAACGTGCGTGGAGAGCTTTTATCATTCCACGTGTGTAGGGGAATATCCAATGGGTTATAAAAACTTACTTGTAAGTGCATGGACAGTTTTTATCATTCCACGTGTGTAGGGGAATATCCAACGTGCCTGGAAAGTTTTTATCATTCCACGTGTATAGGGGAATATCCAATGGGTTATAAAAACTTACTTATGAGTGCGTGAATAGTTTTTATCATTCCACGTGTTTAGGGGAATATCCTACGTGCGTGGAGAGTTTTTATCATTCCACGTGTGTAGGGGAATACCCAATGGGTTATAAAAACTTACTTGTATGTGCGTGGAGAGTTTTTATCATTCCACTTGCGTAGGGGAATATCCAATGAGTTATAAAAAACTTACTTGTAAGTGCGTGGAGAGTTTTTATCATTCCACGTGTGTAGGAGAATATCCAATGGGTTATAAAAACTTACTTGTAAGTGCGTGGAGAGTTTTTATCATTCCGCGTGTATAGGGGAATATCCAATGGGTTATAAAAACTTACTTGTAAGTGCGTGGAGAGTTTTTATCATTCCACGTGTGTAGGAGAATATCCAATGGGTTATAAAAACTTATTTGTAAGTGCGTGGAGAGTTTTTATCATTCCACGTGTACAGGGGAATATCCAATGGGTTATAAAAACTTACTTGTAAGTGCGTGGAGAGTTTTTATCATTCCACGTGTGTAGGGGAATACCCAATGTGCGTGGATAGTTTTTATAATTCCACTTGTGTAGGGGAATATCCAATGGGTTATAAAAACTTACTTGTAAGTGCATGGAGAGTTTTTATCACTCCACGTGTGTAGTGGAATATTCAACATGCCTGGAGAGTTTTGATCATTCCACGTGTATATGGGAATATCCATTGGGTTATAAAAACTTACTTATAAGTGCGAGGATAGTTTTTATCATTCCACGTGCGTAGGGGAATATCCAACGTGCGTGGAGAGTTTTTATCATTCCACGTGTGTAGGAGAATATCCAATGGGTTATAAAAACTTACTTGTAAGTGTGTGGAGAGTTTTTATCATTCCACGTGTGTATGAGAATATCCAATGGGTTATAAAAACTTCCTTGTAAGTGCGCGGAGAGTTTTTTTCATTCCACGTGTGAAGGGGAATATCCAATGGGTTATAAAAACTTACTTGTAAGTGCGTGGAGAGTTTCTATCATTCCACGTGTGTAGGGGAATATCCAATGGGTTATAAAAAACTTACTTGTAAGTGCGTGGAGAGTTTTTGTCATTCCACGCGTGTAGGGGAATATCCAATGGGTTATAAAAACTTACTTGTAAGTACGTGGAGAGTTTTTATCATTCCACGTGTGTAGGAGAATATCCAATGGGTTATAAAAACTTACTTGTAAGTGTGTGGAGAGTTTTTATCATTCCACGTGAGTATGAGAATATTCAATGGGTTATAAAAAACTTACTTGTAACTGGGTGGAGAGTTTTTATCATTCCACGTTTGTAGGGGAATATCCAATGGATTATAAAAACTTACTTGTAAGTGCGTATAGAGTTTTTATCATTCCACGTGTGTAGGGGAATATCCAATGGGTTATAAAAACTTCCTTGTAAGTGTGCAGTGAGTTTTTATCATTCCACGTGTGTAGGGGAGTATCCAATGGGTTATAAAAACATACTTGTATGTGCGTGGAGAGTTTTTATCATTCCACGTGTGTAGGGGAATATCCAATGGGTTATAAAAAACTTACTTGTAAAAGCGTGGAGAGTTTTTTATCATTCCACGTGTGTAGGGGAATATCCAATGGGTTATAAAAACTTACTTGTAAGTGCGTGGAGAGTTTTCATCATTCCACGTTTGTAGGAGAATATACAATGGGTTATAAAAAAACTTACTTGTAACTGGGTGGAGAGTTTTTATAATTACAGGTGTGTAGGGGAATATCCAATTGGTTATAAAAACTTACTTGTAAGTGCGTGGAGAGTTTTTATCATCCCACGTGTGCAGGGGAATATCCAACGTGCCTGGAGAGTTTTTATCATTCCACGTGTGTAGGGGAATACCCAATGGGTTATAAAAACTTACTTGTATATGCGTGGAGAGTTTTTATCATTCCACTTGCGTAGGGGAATATCCAATGGGTTATAAAAAACTTACTTGTAAGTGCGTGGAGAGGTTTTATCATTCCACGTGTGTAGGGGAATATCCAATGGGTTATAAAAACTTACTTGTAAGTGCGTGGAGAGTTTTTATCATTCCACGTGTGTAGGGGAATATCCAATGGGTTATAATAACTTACTTGTAAGTGCGTGGAGAGTTTTTATCCTTCCACGTGTATAGGGGAATATCCAATGGGTTATAAAAACTTACTTGTAAGTGCGTGGAAAGTTTTTATCATTCCACGTGTGTAGGAGAATATCCAATGGGTTATAAAAACTTACTTGTAAGTGCGTGGAGAGTTTTTATCATTCCACGTGTGTATGAGAATATCCAATGGGTTATAAAAAACTTACTTGTAACTGGGTGGAGAGTTTTTATCATTCCACGTTTGTAGGGGAATATCCAATGGGTTATAAAACTTACTTGTAAGTGCGTGGATAGTTTTTATCATTCCACGTGTGTAGGGGAATATCCAATGGGTTATAAAAACTTCCTTGTAAGTGCGCGGAGAGTTTTTTTCATTCCACGTGTGAAGGGGAATATCCAATGGGTTATAAAAACTTACTTGTAAGTGCGTGGAGAGTTTCTATCATTCCACGTGTGTAGGGGAATATCCAATGGGTTATAAAAAACTTACTTGTAAGTGCGTGGAGAGTTTTTGTCATTCCACGCGTGTAGGGGAATATCCAATGGGTTATAAAAACTTACTTATAAGTACGTGGAGAGTTTTTATCATTCCACGTGTGTAGGAGAATATCCAATGGGTTATAAAAACTTACTTGTAAGTGTGTGGAGAGTTTTTATCATTCCACGTGAGTATGAGAATATTCAATGGGTTATAAAAAACTTACTTGTAACTGGGTGGAGAGTTTTTATCATTCCACGTTTGTAGGGGAATATCCAATGGATTATAAAAACTTACTTGTAAGTGCGTATAGAGTTTTTATCATTCCACGTGTGTAGGGGAATATCCAATGGGTTATAAAAACTTCCTTGTAAGTGTGCAGTGAGTTTTTATCATTCCACGTGTGTAGGGGAGTATCCAATGGGTTATAAAAACATACTTGTATGTGCGTGGAGAGTTTTTATCATTCCACGTGTGTAGGGGAATATCCAATGGGTTATAAAAAACTTACTTGGAAAAGCGTGGAGAGTTTTTTATAATTACAGGTGTGTAGGGGAATATCCAATTGGTTATAAAAACTTACTTGTAAGTGCGTGGAGAGTTTTTATCATCCCACGTGTGCAGGGGAATATCCAACGTGCCTGGAGAGTTTTTATCATTCCACGTGTGTAGGGGAATACCCAATGGGTTATAAAAACTTACTTGTATATGCGTGGAGAGTTTTTATCATTCCACTTGCGTAGGGGAATATCCAATGGGTTATAAAAAACTTACTTGTAAGTGCGTGGAGAGGTTTTATCATTCCACGTGTGTAGGGGAATATCCAATGGGTTATAAAAACTTACTTGTAAGTGCGTGGAGAGTTTTTATCATTCCACGTGTGTAGGGGAATATCCAATGGGTTATAATAACTTACTTGTAAGTGCGTGGAGAGTTTTTATCCTTCCACGTGTATAGGGGAATATCCAATGGGTTATAAAAACTTACTTGTAAGTGCGTGGAAAGTTTTTATCATTCCACGTGTGTAGGAGAATATCCAATGGGTTATAAAAACTTACTTGTAAGTGCGTGGAGAGTTTTTATCATTCCACGTGTACAGGGGAATATCCAATGGGTTATAAAAAGTTACTTGTAAGTGCGTGGAGAGTTTTTATCACTCCACGTGTGTAGGGGAATACCCAACGTGCGTGGATAGTTTTTGTAATTCCACGAATGTAGGGGAATATCCAATGGGTTATAAAAAACTTACTTGTAAGTGCATGGAGAGTTTTTATCACTCCACGTGTGTAGGGGAATATTCAACGTGCCTGGAGAGTTTTGATCATTCCACGTGTATAGGGGAATATCCAATGGGTTATAAAAACTTACTTATAAGTGCGTGGATAGTTTTTATCATTCCACGTGTGTAGGGGAATACCCAATGTGCGTGGATAGTTTTTATAACTCCACGTGTGTAGGGGAATATCCAATGGGTTATAAAAACTTACTTGTAAGTGCATGGAGAGTTTTTATCACTCCACGTGTGTAGTGGAATATTCAACGTGCCTGGAGAGTTTTGATCATTCCACGTGTATATGGGAATATCCATTGGGTTATAAAAACTTACTTATAAGTGCGAGGATAGTTTTTATCATTCCACGTGCGTAGGGGAATATCCAACGTGCGTGGAGAGTTTTTATCATTCCACGTGTGTAGGGGAATATCCAATGGGTTACAAAAACTTACTTGTATGTGCGTGGAGAGTTTTTATCATTCCACGTGTGTAGGGGAATATCCAATGGGTTATAAAAAACTTACTTGTAAGTGCGTGGAGAGATTTTATCATTCCACGTGTGTATGGGAATATCCAATGGGTTATAAAAACTTACTTGTAAGTGCGTGGAGAGGTTTGATCATTCCACGTGTGTAGGGGAATATCCAATGGGTTATAAAAACTTACTTGTAAGTACGTGGAGAGTTTTTATCATTCCACGTGTGTAGGAGAATATCCAATGGGTTATAAAAACTTACTTGTAAGTGTGTGGAGAGTTTTTATCATTCCACGTGTGTATGAGAATATCCAATGGGTTATAAAAAACTTACTTGTAACTGGGTGGAGAGTTTTTATCATTCCACGTTTGTAGGGGAATATCCAATGGGTTATAAAACTTACTTGTAAGTGCGTGGATAGTTTTTATCATTCCACGTGTGTAGGGGAATATCCAATGGGTTATAAAAACTTCCTTGTAAGTGCGCGGAGAGTTTTTTTCATTCCACGTGTGAAGGGGAATATCCAATGGGTTATAAAAACTTACTTGTAAGTGCGTGGAGAGTTTCTATCATTCCACGTGTGTAGGGGAATATCCAATGGGTTATAAAAAACTTACTTGTAAGTGCGTGGAGAGTTTTTGTCATTCCACGCGTGTAGGGGAATATCCAATGGGTTATAAAAACTTACTTGTAAGTACGTGGAGAGTTTTTATCATTCCACGTGTGTAGGAGAATATCCAATGGGTTATAAAAACTTACTTGTAAGTGTGTGGAGAGTTTTTATCATTCCACGTGAGTATGAGAATATTCAATGGGTTATAAAAAACTTACTTGTAACTGGGTGGAGAGTTTTTATCATTCCACGTTTGTAGGGGAATATCCAATGGATTATAAAAACTTACTTGTAAGTGCGTATAGAGTTTTTATCATTCCACGTGTGTAGGGGAATATCCAATGGGTTATAAAAACTTCCTTGTAAGTGTGCAGTGAGTTTTTATCATTCCACGTGTGTAGGGGAGTATCCAATGGGTTATAAAAACATACTTGTATGTGCGTGGAGAGTTTTTATCATTCCACGTGTGTAGGGGAATATCCAATGGGTTATAAAAAACTTACTTGTAAAAGCGTGGAGAGTTTTTTATCATTCCACGTGTGTAGGGGAATATCCAATGGGTTATAAAAACTTACTTGTAAGTGCGTGGAGAGTTTTCATCATTCCACGTTTGTAGGAGAATATACAATGGGTTATAAAAAAACTTACTTGTAACTGGGTGGAGAGTTTTTATAATTACAGGTGTGTAGGGGAATATCCAATTGGTTATAAAAACTTACTTGTAAGTGCGTGGAGAGTTTTTATCATCCCACGTGTGCAGGGGAATATCCAACGTGCCTGGAGAGTTTTTATCATTCCACGTGTGTAGGGGAATACCCAATGGGTTATAAAAACTTACTTGTATATGCGTGGAGAGTTTTTATCATTCCACTTGCGTAGGGGAATATCCAATGGGTTATAAAAAACTTACTTGTAAGTGCGTGGAGAGGTTTTATCATTCCACGTGTGTAGGGGAATATCCAAGGGGTTATAGAAACTTACTTGTAAGTGCGTGGAGAGTTTTTATCATTCCACGTGTGTAGGGGAATATCCAATGGGTTATAATAACTTACTTGTAAGTGCGTGGAGAGTTTTTATCCTTCCACGTGTATAGGGGAATATCCAATGGGTTATAAAAACTTACTTGTAAGTGCGTGGAAAGTTTTTATCATTCCACGTGTGTAGGAGAATATCCAATGGGTTATAAAAACTTACTTGTAAGTGCGTGGAGAGTTTTTATCATTCCACGTGTGTATGAGAATATCCAATGGGTTATAAAAAACTTACTTGTAACTGGGTGGAGAGTTTTTATCATTCCACGTTTGTAGGGGAATATCCAATGGGTTATAAAACTTACTTGTAAGTGCGTGGATAGTTTTTATCATTCCACGTGTGTAGGGGAATATCCAATGGGTTATAAAAACTTCCTTGTAAGTGCGCGGAGAGTTTTTTTCATTCCACGTGTGAAGGGGAATATCCAATGGGTTATAAAATCTTACTTGTAAGTGCGTGGAGAGTTTCTATCATTCCACGTGTGTAGGGGAATATCCAATGGGTTATAAAAAACTTACTTGTAAGTGCGTGGAGAGTTTTTGTCATTCCACGCGTGTAGGGGAATATCCAATGGGTTATAAAAACTTACTTGTAAGTACGTGGAGAGTTTTTATCATTCCACGTGTGTAGGAGAATATCCAATGGGTTATAAAAACTTACTTGTAAGTGTGTGGAGAGTTTTTATCATTCCACGTGAGTATGAGAATATTCAATGGGTTATAAAAAACTTACTTGTAACTGGGTGGAGAGTTTTTATCATTCCACGTTTGTAGGGGAATATCCAATGGATTATAAAAACTTACTTGTAAGTGCGTATAGAGTTTTTATCATTCCACGTGTGTAGGGGAATATCCAGTGGGTTATAAAAACTTCCTTGTAAGTGTGCAGTGAGTTTTTATCATTCCACGTGTGTAGGGGAGTATCCAATGGGTTATAAAAACATACTTGTATGTGCGTGGAGAGTTTTTATCATTCCACGTGTGTAGGGGAATATCCAATGGGTTATAAAAAACTTACTTGGAAAAGCGTGGAGAGTTTTTTATAATTACAGGTGTGTAGGGGAATATCCAATTGGTTATAAAAACTTACTTGTTAGTGCGTGGAGAGTTTTTATCATCCCACGTGTGCAGGGGAATATCCAACGTGCCTGGAGAGTTTTTATCATTCCACGTGTGTAGGGGAATACCCAATGGGTTATAAAAACTTACTTGTATATGCGTGGAGAGTTTTTATCATTCCACTTGCGTAGGGGAATATCCAATGGGTTATAAAAAACTTACTTGTAAGTGCGTGGAGAGGTTTTATCATTCCACGTGTGTAGGGGAATATCCAATGGGTTATAAAAACTTACTTGTAAGTGCGTGGAGAGTTTTTATCATTCCACGTGTGTAGGGGAATATCCAATGGGTTATAATAACTTACTTGTAAGTGCGTGGAGAGTTTTTATCCTTCCACGTGTATAGGGGAATATCCAATGGGTTATAAAAACTTACTTGTAAGTGCGTGGAAAGTTTTTATCATTCCACGTGTGTAGGAGAATATCCAATGGGTTATAAAAACTTACTTGTAAGTGCGTGGAGAGTTTTTATCATTCCACGTGTACAGGGGAATATCCAATGGGTTATAAAAAGTTACTTGTAAGTGCGTGGAGAGTTTTTATCACTCCACGTGTGTAGGGGAATACCCAACGTGCGTGGATAGTTTTTGTAATTCCACGAATGTAGGGGAATATCCAATGGGTTATAAAAAACTTACTTGTAAGTGCATGGAGAGTTTTTATCACTCCACGTGTGTAGGGGAATATTCAACGTGCCTGGAGAGTTTTGATCATTCCACGTGTATAGGGGAATATCCAATGGGTTATAAAAACTTACTTATAAGTGCGTGGATAGTTTTTATCATTCCACGTGTGTAGGGGAATATCCAACGTGCGTGGAGAGTTTTTAACATTCCACGTGTGTAGGGGAGTATCCAATCGGTTATAAAAACTTACTTGTAAGTATGTGGATAGTTTTTATCATTCCACGTGTGTAGGGGAATATCCAATGGGTTATAAAAACTTACTTGTAAGTGCGCGGAGAGTTTTTATCATTCCACGTGTGTAGGGGAATATCCAATGGGTTATAAAAACTTACTTGCAAGTGAGCGGAGAGTTTTTATCATTCCACGTGTGTAGGGGAATATCCAATGGGTTATAAAAACTTACTTGCATGTGCATGGAGAGTTTTTATCATTCCACGTGGGTAGGGGAATATCCAATGCGTTATAAAAAAACTTACTTGTAAGTGCGTGGAGAGTTTTTATCATTCCACGTGTGTAGGGGAATATCCAATGGGTTATAAAAACCTACTTGTAAGTGCGTGGATACTTTTTGTCATTCCACGTGTGTAGGAGAATATCCAATGGGTTATAAAAACTTACTTGTAAGTGCGTGGAAAGATTTTATCATTCCACGTGTATAGGGGAATATCCAATGGGTTATAAAAACTTACTTGTAAATGCGTGGATAGTTTTTATCATTCCACGTGTGTAGGGGAATATCCAACGTGCGTGGAGAGTTTTTATCATTCCACGTGTGTAGGGGAGTATCCAATCGGTTATAAAAACTTACTTGTAAGTGCGCGGAGAGTTTTTATCATTCCAGGTGTGTAGGGGAATATCCAATGGGTTATAAAAACTTACTTGTATGTGCGTGGAGAGTTTTTATCATTCCACGTGTGTAGGGGAATATCCAATGGGTTATAAAAAACTTACTTGTAAGTGCGTGGAGAGTTTTTATCATTCCACGTGTGTAGGGGAATATCCAATGGGTTATAAAAACGTATTTGTAAGTACGTGGAGAGTTTTTATCATTCCACGTGTGTAGGAGAATATGCAATGGGTCATAAAAACTTACTTGTAAGTTTGTGGAGAGTTTTTATCATTACACGTGTGTTTGAGAATATCCAGTGGGTTATAAAAAAACTTACTTGTAACTGGGTGGAGAGTTTTTATCATTACAGGTGTGTAGGGGAATACCCAATGGGTTATAAAAACTTACTTGTAAGTGCGTGGAGAGTTTTTATCAATCCACGTGTGTAGGGGAATATCCAACGTGCCTGGAGAGTTTTTATCATTCCACGTGTGTAGGGTAATACCCAATGGGTTATAAAAACTTACTTGTATATGCGTGGAGAGTTTTTATCATTCCACGTGCGTAGGGGAATATCCAATGGGTTATAAAAAACTTACTTGTAAGTGCGTGGAGAGGTTTTATCATTCCACGTGTGTAGGGGAATATCCAATGGGTTATAAAAACTTACTTGTAAGTGCGTGGAGAGTTTTTATCATTCCACGTGTGTAGGGGAATATCCAATGGGTTATAAAAACTTACTTGTAAGTACGTGGAGAGTTTTTATCATTCCACGTGTGTAGGAGAATATCCAATGGGTTATAAAAACTTACTTGTAAGTGTGTGGAGAGTTTTTATCATTCCACGTGTGTATGAGAATATCCAATGGGTTATAAAAAACTTACTTGTAAATGGGTGGAGAGTTTCTATCATTCCAGGTGTTTAGGGGAATATCCAGTGGGTTATAAAAACTTACTTGTAAGTGCGTGGAGAGTTTTTATCATTCCACGTGTGTAGGAGAATATCCAATGGGTTATAAAAACTTACTTGTAAGTGTGTGGAGAGTTTTTATCATTGCACGTGTTTATGAGAATATCCAATGGGGTTATAAAAAACTTACTTGTAACTGGGTGGAGAGTTTCTATCATTCCAGGTGCGTAGGGGAATATCCAGTGGGTTATAAAAACTTACTTGTAAGTGCGTGGAGAGTTTTTATCATTCCACGTGTGTAGGGGAATATCCAATGGGTTATAAAAACTTACTTGTAAGTGCGTGGAGAGTTTTTATCATTCCAGGTTTGTAGGAGAATATCCAATGGGTTATAAAAACTTACTTGTAAGAGCGTGGAGAGTTTTTCTCATTCCACGTACGTAGAAGAATATCCAATGGGTTATAAAAACCTACTTGTAAGTGCGTGGATACTTTTTGTCGTTCCACGTTTGTAGGAGAATATCCAATGGGTTATAAAAACTTACTTGTAAGTGCGTGGAAAGATTTTATCATTCCACGTGTATAGGGGAATATCCAATGGGTTATAAAAACTTACTTGTAAATGCGTGGATAGTTTTTATCATTCCACGTGTGTAGGGGAATATCCAACGTGCGTGGAGAGTTTTTATCATTCCACGTGTGTAGGGGAGTATCCAATCGGTTATAAAAACTTACTTGTAAGTGCGCGGAGAGTTTTTATCATTCCAGGTGTGTAGGGGAATATCCAATGGGTTATAAAAACTTACTTGTAAGTGCGTGGAGAGTTTTTATCATTCCACGGGTGTAGGGGAATATCCAATGGGTTATAGAAACTTACTTGTAAGTACGTGGAGCGTTTTTTATCATTCCACGTGTGTAGGAGAATATCCAATGGGTTATAAAAATTTACTTGTAAGTGTGTGGAGAGTTTTTATCATTGCACGTGTTTATGGGAATATCCAATGGGTTATAAAAAACTTACTTGTAACTGGGTGGAGAGTTTCTATCATTCCAGGTGTGTAGGGGAATATCCAGTGGGTTATAAAAACTTACTTGTAAGTGCGTGGAGAGTTTTTATCATTCCACGTGTGTAGGGGAATATCCAATGGGTTATAAAAACTTACTTGTAAGTGCGCGGAGAGTTTTTATCATTCCACGTGTGTAGGGGAATATCCAATGGGTTATAAAAACTTACTTGCAAGTGCGCGGAGAGTTTTTATCATTCCACGTGTGTAGGGGAATATCCAATGGGTTATAAAAACTTACTTGTATGTGCATGGAGAGTTTTTATCATTCCACGTGTGTAGGGGAATATCCAATGCGTATAAAAAACTTACTTGTAAGTGCGTGGAGAGTTTTTATCATTCCACGTGTGTAGGGGAATATCCAATGGGTTTTAAAAACTTACTTTTAAGTGCGCGGAGAGTTTTTATCATTCCAGGTGTGTAGGGGAATATCCAATGGGTTATAAAAACTTACTTGTATGTGCGTGGAGAGTTTTTATCATTCCACGTGTGTAGGGGAATATCCAATGGGTTATAAAAAACTTACTTGTAAGTGCGTGGAGAGTTTTTATCATTCCACGTGTATAGGGGAATATCCAATGGGTTATAAAAACTTACTTGTAAGTGCGTGGAGATTTTTATCATTCCACGTGTGTAGGGGAATATCCAATGGGTTATAAAAACGTATTTGTAAGTACGTGGAGAGTTTTTTATCATTCCACGTGTGTAGGAGAATATGCAATGGGTCATAAAAACTTACTTGTAAGTTTGTGGAGAGTTTTTATCATTACACGTGTGTATGAGAATATCCAATGGGTATAAAAAAACTTACTTGTAACTGGGTGGAGAGTTTTTATCATTACAGGTGTGTAGGGGAATATCCAATGGGTTATAAAAACTTAGTTGTAAGTGCGTGGAGAGTTTTTATCAATCCACGTGTGTAGGGGAATATCCAACGTGCCTGGAGAGTTTTTATCATTCCACGTGTGTAGGGTAATACCCAATGGGTTATAAAAACTTACTTGTAAGTGCGTGGATATTTTTTATCATTCCACGTGTGTAGGGGAATATCCAATGGGTTATAAAAACTTACTTGTAAGTACGTGGAGAGTTTTTATCATTCCACATGTGTAGGAGAATATCCAATGGGTTATATAAACTTACTTGTAAGTGCGCGGAGAGTTTTTATCATTCCACGTGTGTATGAGAATATCCAATGGGTTATAAAAAACTTACTTGTAACTGGGTGGAGAGTTTTTATCATTCCACGTGTGTAGGGGAATATCCAATGGGTTATAAGAACTTTCTTGTAAGTGCGTGGAGAGTTTTTATCATTCCACGTGTGTAGGGGAATATCCAATGGGTTATAAAAACTTACTTGTAAGTGCGTGGAGAGTTTTTATCATTCTACGTTTGTAGGAGAATATCCAATGGGTTATAAAAACTTACTTGTAAGAGCGTGGAGAGTTTTTATCATTCCACGTGTATAAGAGAATATCCAATGGGTTATAAAAACTTATTTGTAAGTGTGTGGAGAGTTTTTATCATTCCACGTGTGTAGGAGAATATCCAATGGGTTATAAAAACGTACTTGTAAGTGTGTGGAGAGTTTTTATCATTGCATGTGTATAGGAGAATATCCAGTGGGTTATAAAAACTTACTTGTAAGTGCGTGGAGAGTTTTTATCATTCCGCGTGTGTAGAGGAATATCCAATGGGTTATAAAAACTTACTTGTAAGTGAGTGGAGAGTTTTTGTTATTCCCCGTGTGTACGGGAATATCCAATGGGTTATAAAAACTTACTTGTATGTGTGTGGAGAGTTTTTGTCATTCCACGCGCGTAGGGGAATATCCAATGGGTTATAAAAACTTACTGGTAAGTGCGTGGAGAGTTTTTATCATTCCACGTGTGTAGGGGAATATCCAAGGGGTTATAAAAAACTTACTTGTAAGTTCGTGGAGAGTTTTTATCATTCCACGTGTGTAGGGGAATATCCAATTAGTTATAAAAACTTCCTTGTAAGTGTGTGGAGAGTTTTTTTTTTATCATTCCACGTGTGTAGGGGAATATCCAATGGGTTATAAAAACTTACTTGTAAGTGCGTGGAGAGTTTTTATCATTCTACGTTTGTAGGAGAATATCCAATGGGTTATAAAAACTTACTTGTAAGAGCGTGGAGAGTTTTTATCATTCCACGTGTATAAGAGAATATCCAATGGGTTATAAAAACTTATTTGTAAGTGTGTGGAGAGTTTTTATCATTCCACGTGTGTAGGAGAATATCCAATGGGTTATAAAAACGTACTTGTAAGTGTGTGGAGAGTTTTTATCATTGCATGTGTGTAGGAGAATATCCAGTGGGTTATAAAAACTTACTTGTAAGTGCGTGGAGAGTTTTTATCATTCCGCGTGTGTAGAGGAATATCCAATGGGTTATAAAAACTTACTTGTAAGTGCGTGGAGAGTTTTTGTTATTCCCCGTGTGTACGGGAATATCCAATGGGTTATAAAAACTTACTTGTATGTGTGTGGAGAGTTTTTGTCATTCCACGCGCGTAGGGGAATATCCAATGGGTTATAAAAACTTACTGGTAAGTGCGTGGAGAGTTTTTATCATTCCACGTGTGTAGGGGAATATCCAAGGGGTTATAAAAAACTTACTTGTAAGTTCGTGGAGAGTTTTTATCATTCCACGTGTGTAGGGGAATATCCAATTAGTTATAAAAACTTCCTTGTAAGTGTGTGGAGAGTTTTTTTTTTATCATTCCACGTGTGTAGGGGAATATCCAATGGGTTATAAAAACTTACTTGTAAGTGCGTGGAGAGTTTTTATCATTGCACGTTTGTAGGAGAATATCCAATGGGTTATAAAAACTTACTTGTAAGAGCGTGGAGAGTTTTTATCATTCCACGTGTGTAAGAGAATATCCAATGGGTTATAAAAACTTACTTGTAAGTGTGTGGAGAGTTTTTATCATTCCACGTGTGTAGGAGAATATCCAATGGGTTATAAAAACTTACTTGTAAGTGTGTGGAGAGTTTTTATCATTGCATGTGTGTAGGAGAATATCCAATGGGTTATAAAAACTTACTTGTAAGTGCGTGGAGAGTTTTTATCATTCCACGTGTGTAGAGGAATATCCAATGGGTTATAAAAACTTACTTGTAAGTGCGTGGAGAGTTTTTGTTATTCCCCGTGTGTACGGGAATATCCAATGGGTTATAAAAACTTACTTGTATGTGTGTGGAGAGTTTTTGTCATTCCACGCGTGTAGGGGAATATCCAATGGGTTATAAAAACTTACTTGTAAGTGCGTGGAGTGTTTTTATCATTCCACGTGTGTAGGGGAATATCCAATGGGTTATAAAAACTTACTTGTAAGTTCGTGGATAGTTTTTATCATTCCACGTGTGTAGGGGAATATCCAATTAGTTATAAAAACTTACTTGTAAGTGTGTGGAGAGTTTTTTTTATCATTCCACGTGTGTAGGGAAATATCCAGTGTGTTATAAAAACTTACGTGTAAATGTGTGGAAAGTTTTTATCATTCCACGTGTGTAGGGGAATATCCAATGGGTTATAGTTTGGAATTACGTATCATAAAATATTAGATTTGTTTCTAAAGTCGTTGAGCTTTGAACAGACGATTTTAGTGATAAAGAGTATACTTAAAATGTTACCATTTGTGAATCTCCAATGTGGATTATGACTTGAGTGACAAGAAAGGCAAAATATCTGTACACAACATTCATTTACTCAAACATGTTAAACATGACACTTATCAATCTGTAGTCTCAAGAATCAAACTATGAAAAAATATGCCATTGTAATGATGTAATTTTGTCTCATTGCAATAATTTATTCTCATTTAGTAGAATTTTACCTGCTACATGTTTGCTCATGTAAAAAATATTGGGATGGTCCCTTCTAAAATTTGATGTATATCAAGTGTATTTGTTGTTTGGTCATATTAAACTCAAGGTGTGAGAAGATAGTGGCGCGTCAGGTCTGTTTATTTAAAATATAACAAATGTATAAGTTGGCATTACGTAGGGAATAGTTCTCGCACTCACCACAAAACGTTTGATGTGACGAGGAAACTGAGGACAAATACAGGTATTTTTACACAACTCTCTGTCATATCAAACGACTGGTGGTAAGCGTCTGTAAGAATAAACACTTCATAGTATCCTTTTCCCAGCATATTTTGTTAATGTTCTCTGGGAAAGGATTGGATGAGGTGTGGTTTATTGTTGCTCATTTGAGCTTATGGCACGGTATTTTCCAGTACTAAAATGGTGGTATTTTGCAAGTTAGCATAAAACCATTAGCATGCAAGATAAGCCATTCGACAATCAGGTCTTGTGACACCGCACAGAATTTGGCATTATAAACCATTGATGTTATATACTGCTACTTCTTTCGGATCACACAGCTCACTAATCAAGTAGTCTTCTCAAAAGAATTTGAGAACATAATTTTCGTTTAACCTTGAATTCAGCAATAGTTTGATACGTTTTATTGTTATTTTATTGTTTTTTTTTTAATTGAAGTTCGACATTTTATACTTGAAGAGAGATTTGTTGTATTAAAAGTAAAAAAGTTCAAATTCACCGTCTCTTTCCATTTTTTATTACACATTTGTATATTTATTTCTATCTCCAGCTTTGCAACAAATCAAAAATCTACATGAGAGGAATAATGTTCTGTATTCAGTCCCATTATAATATTAACGAAATCAGCAGCCAAATTTCCAATAAATGTTCTTTCTCCATTTACAACTCCCTGAAACTAAATATTTACACATTGTTGTAAAGAAAAAGAAAATTGACATCAGTATATTTAGAAATCTGATATTACTTCCCACCAATGACCAGGAACACGGAAAACCCATCCAACTGATAGGCCAAAACCTCAAACTCGATTTTCTCGAAAAAGTGAAAATGGCATTTAGAACAATATAAGACTCACGCCGCGTTTTGTTTAGGAAATGTCGAACAACTTTTGGCAGTGCGTCGCTGCTTACTAATGTACAGTAAAGCCGACGTGGACTGGTCACTTTCCACGGTTGAACAATATTTTTCCGGACACAATAATATTAGATTCCAAACACTTATTATATGAATAATCACCAAAACTTTAATTAATGAAGCACCGGGTACAGCCCGGAGCTTCATTAAATAAAGCTTTGCAGGTGAAGGTTTTTATTACCTGTTAAACGCAAGCGTGGGGATATCACTGCTGTGTTTGGGTCCAAATTGGATATTTGTAATTAATATTTGTACAATTTGTATAGTTGGTATTTGTACTCATTCACCATTTGGCTTCACTTGATACTTTGATGCGATGAAAGTGATTTTAAGGTCATCATCTATTATTAACAATAACTGGATATTTATTTGGGGTGTGTTTCGTGTCAGTATACAGCTAAATATTCCGAAACATCCGCAAAAAATATCGATTTTTCTTATGGGAGTCAGTCTGACCTGCAACGATATATTCCGTACGACGAATAATAATAACAGAAACCATCGTTTAAAAAGAACAGAAATTCTTTGTAGTACCAATAGTTACTTAAACAATATTGACCTTATTCTACTGGTTCAAATATATGATTAAAAAGCTAGACATTTTCGTTTTTTTTATTCAAACAGATTCAACCCAGATCCACGGATACGAATGTCAGTTTGGTCTATTGGTTTTTCAACTATGATACGCTATATGCATGTGCCTTTTACGCAAGCTTCGTTCCAGAGGATTGCATCAACTCCAACACCTTCAGCCGCAAGAAAGTAAGTCTCATCTCCTGAGCCGCCAACAACTACACTTAGTTTTCAGTTTTACTCGAATTTCAACGGTAACAATGTGAACACTGCAGTCACTGTTTTTGTGTTTGTGATTCAGCTTACATTTTGTAAATAATGTTAGCAGTATTTAATGTGTTCTTCATACATGTATGTTTCTAGTATTACTTGTAGTATTGTTAGAATCATTTCTAAGTATGGTCTCTCGGAGACAGTTAAGACTATATAGACTGCACCGGTTATAGTATAGATACAAGGCGATGATTCTTGAGGCTTTGGGAAGTTGTCACTCTGTCGTGGTGTTTGTGCTAATTCTGAGAGAAGTCTAGCCAGTAAAGAAACTCGTATACAACGGATCGACAGCTCAACAGCCCCACGTCCTGGTCTTATTAGCTCAAGATTACGGCTTTGGCGTGTCCATTCCTGGTGATTGTCGGTAATTGTCAGGTCTATTGGGTGCTTAGGTATAAACCATCCACTCGAACGCACTCTCAGAACACGTCCTTTCTCCTAGAAACCTTCCGGGCTCCTAGTAATCACATACCTCAATAGGAATTACGGTTGGGGCCTCTAGTATACTACATGATCGACTGATACACATGTCACCCTAACAACAACCGCTGCGCATATGAAGTAACACTATGTGTCACAATGGTACTGACGTCACAACATGGTGGCTCACGCGGACTGCCATGACTATCCAACATTACGTAACTGGTCAGGTAAATATCACGTCCCTTCCGGGATCCGGACGCGGGGTCAGGCAATCTGGAGGTAAACCATATTTTACATACTGCTTGTGTGGTATCCTTAATACAACCACGTTGTTGGACAATGATAAAATTCTATCATTTACGGACCCATTATCACTTATAGTTCTGTGATCACAGAAGCAGCCCTTTTCTCGATCAAATCGCGATCTAGTCAGGAAATATTTACATCGTCGGAACGGTGTTTCATCAAGACAGTATTGCGAAATTTAGTCTGAGCAAAGAAAACTAGATGAAAATATCAACTGAGATGCAATGTTTCTGCTTTTCATTTTTCCCTGGAGAGATCACAACCCTGTGCAAAAGAGAACGTCCTTCCCTCTCTCCCTCTCTCGCTGTCTCTCTCTATCTCTCTCTTTTTTTCTCTCTCTACCTATCTCTCTCTTTAATGGTTTTAGTCGTTTTGACGGGTATTTTTTTCAATGAGGTAATGTGGGGTGTGTTTTGGGGCCTACTGCCACGTACTAAGTGTTGTTAGCGCCTTATGGTGTCAGACTGTCGTGAAAACGAGTTTGTGCTTTTTGAGATATGTAAAGGAGAATTTCTACGGCTTCCCCCACTCGCAAAACTGTCCAAAACAAAGCTATCGAAGACGTCCAATAAAGGGTGAAAATTCATCCAATTTATTCTGTTCTGTTCATCTCCACCCGCATCATCTCAATCCTATCGTTTTTAATGTAAAGTGCGATCATGCTACTTTTGCAATGTGTGTTTGTTATCATTATCGTTTAAGACTGGCCCATTTAGTTGTGAAGGATAAGGTCGTTTGCTGAATTAGTGTCGTTTTCTTGATTCGCACAAGTGGGTTTACGCTTAAATGAACCAACATTTAAGCTGTTTTGTTTTGGACGTTTGTTTATATTTACGAGTTCATGTATTAATGTTTGAGGTCAGTTTATGGCTATCCGTGACAACAACATAAGAATTAAGGCACGTTATTGAATCGTCTATACCTACAGTACGTGGAGAGTGTATTATCACTGAATCACCCACAGGGTGGAGATTCCACCGAGCAATAATTGCAAAGTTGTTGCAAAGCACAACCAGCACCAGCAATGTTTCAGTTAATGGACCTCCGGGTTCAACCCAGAGGTCCATTGGCTGAAACATTGCTTGTGTTTTGTCGATATGAACAAAATTTGAAAGTGATACTTTGGGTGATAACTCCACTCCACGGGTGATTTAGTTACAATCCACTCTCCACATCCTATATGCGCCCCTCTTTGGAGGACATCCACCACAGGCATTGGTAACGGGGGTCTACCAGCAAAACAGAACTCGTTTACAATAGATGCCGAGCAATACACAACTTCCTTTCGTTCCCATGTGAATATTGGAATACTGATTCAATAACAACTCAGCTTGTGCCAAAGGCCATTAGAAGCACGACCAAATTTTCAGCCATTAAACGTCGTGTTCAGTTTGAAGGAATATGTTTGCACAGAACTGTAAATTTAATATCTGAGCGAAAACTCACGGATTATTTCACTATCATAAATGCATGGGTGGAAATCATAAATACATCCAATGGTATTATTATATACTTTATAAATAAACATTGATCTTATACATGTGACTGGTACTCAAAAATCGATGTATACCGGTTTTCCGGCGATTATCAACTTTCTAAACATATATTTTGGAAATCCCCTCTAGTTCTATTTCAATCGACGTAATCTCTATAACATTGTTTATTTTTTCAGGTTCATATCACATCATATTCACCACCACAAAAGTCCATAATTGTTTCATAATGACTCAGAAAGACGTGGGTTATAATCTATAATAATCATTTTATATTTTTACACTCTAAAATCAGTTGCGTTGAAAATCATATTCACTCAGCACAGTTCATTTGCACGGAGTTGTAAACGTAATGTCTGTGTGAAAACTCACGGATTTTTTCACTACTAAGAAAGCGTGGGTTGCAATCATGGATATATTCACTGATAATAATAACTCACAGAGATGTGGGTAGAATCCATTTAATAATTTTATATTTTTACACTCTGAAATCAGTTGCGTTAAAAATCATATTCACTCAACCCAGTTCATCTGCACAGAGTTGTAAATTTAAGGTCTGGCCGAAAACTCAACGGATTATTTCACTATTATGAAAGTGTAGGTTGTAATCATGGATATATTCACTGATAATAATAACTCACAGAAACGTAGGTATAATACGTTTAGTAATTTTATATTTTTACACTCTAAAATCAGTTTCGTTAAAATTCAACCCAAGTCAACTGGGTTGAGTGAATATTGTTTATAATTCATTACTTACTGTTTTTTATTACATGTTGTAATGCAAATTTACTATCATCTTTAGCATGTGAATCCACTGAATTCGAACTACGACACTTGTTCAAAACAATAAATACTATTTTAGAGTGTCGAAAATTTACAAACGCCATAGTCGTTTTCAAGTTCATTACGCTGCTCGACCCCTCCAGAAGAACAAGATATACCCTAAGTAAGCCGAGAAAGGGCTACCACCATTCACAAACGGAGTGCGATTTCCACCAGACCTAAACTGTCAAGAACTCAAGTTGCGCTATTATTTTGTACTCAATACACCTACAGGTTGAACCCGGAAGTATATTGGCTGAAACGTGACCTGTGCTTCTTAAGCTTTTCAACTCGAACTGGGGAAATGTTGTATGTTTAGTTTTTTGATAAGGCATTCATCAAGTTCTGTCACTCTTCTACACTATATGTCAAAAAAAAAAAAAATGGAGAAAAAGAAAGGGATAAGCTGCCAAGAATTATCAAAACAGTTTTATCCCGATGGACGTCGGTCGTAATACTTTTACTGGGATGGCTCACACGCAATACTTTACCGCATGAACGAACAATAAATGTTTGTGTTGAGCCTGGCTGTACATTCAAATTTTAGTAAACAAATTAAATACAAGATCAATAATCCAGCATCTATTCTCCAAAGTTCTTCCTCCATTAGAACTACATGCGTTCTTCCAAAACAACATTAACACCAGCAAACTGCAGGAATAGCAATGTGCCGAAGCCTTTCGCACAGCTGTACGATGAGGTTAGGCGTAAGAATTGTCTTGGATTGTGGGTTAACCCCCTGCACACTGATGTCAAAATATCTAAATTTCAGGCAGAAAAAACTTCCCATAATGCAACTAGAAATTTAACCAATTCTGTCTCGTTTGACAGAGCTCATTGAGCTCTGTCAAACGAGATTGAATTGGTTAAATTTCAAGATGCATTATGGTAAAAAACAGCTTCCTGAAATTTTGGTATTTTAACATCAGAGTGAAGGGGGTCAACCCTTTGACCCCGAAAAACCATTCTTCTGGTCCAGGATCGCGATACAACATGAATTCATAAAACAGGAAAAAGCTCAATTGTTTTGTGTGGTAGGCCAAGGCAGCACGTTATAATATTTTGATGATGATTTTCATGTACGCTATTTTAATTATTCGTTATACTACATACACCAGTTCAGCAGCCTTTTCTTTCATACAGGGTATACCTTTTGGCATCAATTGGATTTCTGCTCTTCAGCTCTCTGGCATGTGTTGAAGGAATAGTTGGTTATGCCTATTTTGAACACAAAGGATGCGACCCATTGGAATCTGGAAGGATAACGAATTCAAATCAGGTAAAATTATATTTTTCTTGACTAAAACTAAAATTGAGAACATTGAGTAGAAAAGTGGACCAACTGCCTT
This sequence comes from Pictodentalium vernedei, assembly GCA_031216915.1. Taxonomy (NCBI): domain Eukaryota; kingdom Metazoa; phylum Mollusca; class Scaphopoda; order Dentaliida; family Dentaliidae; genus Pictodentalium; species Pictodentalium vernedei. The sequence continues at coordinate 447,422,327 of CM062290.1, read as the reverse complement.
ATACTGGAATATCGACCCAAACAAGATTCTGCAATTCGACAAAAAGATATCACGAGTAACCTTATTGGAGCTCATTTCAGTGAGGGTAACATGATATCGTTTAGTTGAAATATTTTGAAAACTTGAAAACAATGAAAAGAACAATTTATGAGACATCTTATGCGTAGGTTAAAGGGATAAACCTTTAACCATCTCGAATAGAGAGTGTCACTCGGAAAAGAAATCCCCAGCCAAAGCTTAGGAGGGACACTAGCAAAAATATACTATTCCAAAAAAGTAGGGGATATTTGATAAATGTGAGATATTTCAAGACATATATTTATATTTTCATCACAAAGACAGTTGAGGCATTGCACTGTGACATCTGATGAATAATTTTGGCGATAGTTGGGTGTCTGACAAGCGCACTTTCTACGCACTGAGCTGTAGAAGACATAGGCGGTCAGACAGAGAACTTAACACATTCAAGACCAAGTCCAAGACCTCAATACCTCGTAAATCCTCCTCTGTTCGCGAGACAACGCGAATCCGACGTGGCATACTCCTCACCAAACGTTCAATATTACCTTGACTGATGTTATTCCATTCTTCCAGTAGTGCAGCGTCGAGTTCCTAACGATCGTGCTACCCAACGGTTACGTCATGGTATCGTTCGTTCCGCCACCACCACACCGGCCGTGGAAGTCGAGAGTAAACCTCGATTCATCGGAAAACATGACGTTGTTCGTCCGTCGATTGTACCAGCGCTGTCGTGCTCCACACCAATTACGTGTTGCTGCGATGTGACGTTCGGTCTAATGTGGAATTATTCGAGGTCGTCTAGGGTACAAATTCCAGCTGTGTAGGCGATTTCGTATAGTCTGACCACTGACTCGCAGATCTGTCGCTCGGTGCAGCTGATTTCCAATTTCTGAGGCACTTTGATGGTGGTTTCGTAATGCTGTGGTTCGGATGAAACGATCCTGGTTAGCAGTTGTCGCCCTTGGACGACCTGACCGACGTCTGTCATCAACATTACCTGTCTGGCGGTAGCGTGACCACAACCTGCTAATCAACGATTGGGTAACAATGAGAATTTGAGCCACTACAGTCTGTCTGTTGCCAGCTTCAACATGCCACCGCTCGTAAACGTTCGTCACGTGTAAGTATTCGCATGCCTCAAAACTTACGTTTTGACCAGAAACTTATGATGAACGAGATTATACCAAGGGAAGAACGATGAGACCTTCGAAAAAGCCCGTCCAGTACAAATAAATATTTCAAGACGTTCCCCAAAGATATTAACGCTGCGCTCGTGCGAAAATCTGCACGAAGTGTTCGTGGGCCGGTCACATTCATGATCCACACTAAACTTGGTAACATATTGATGTGTCCAATCACGCGTATCCAATACCATTTTCCGAAAATATCAACATCAGTTTAGACATCCCCAACCTTTTTGAGTAGTATATAGAACAAAACAAACAAAAAAGACGCAATCATAGGAAATTGAAATACGTTCATCGTGCCTGTTCCAATTTTGAGTCTTATCCTATGTTTTTGATACAGAATAATGAAAATGAAATGAAAACAATTACAGTTTTGAAAGGTACTATTTGTGAACAGGGGAGTAAATCCTGTGGTGGTGGGGGGGGGGGGGGGGGGGGGAGGTGGCACATTCCCGCCCCAAAATATTCAGATCTTCTGCTCCCAGTACAGCGAATAGGGCAGGTTACCCGGTTACCACGGCCGCGGCCCACGCAACAACTGCCCTCCAAGGAATTATTTGCCAAAATGTTGCCCTGTCTAACAGAATAGAGCTGAACAGCTAGGACACGCAGGGCACCTAATATATCATGGTCTTGTACAACTTCCACCACCGTTTTCACATGCCCTGCTGCTCACAGGCAAAAGGAGGCCTGAGTGTCCTTGTAAATTCAACAATTGTATTTAGAATATATTAATTTATCTTCCTGTGTGGAATGCCTTGTCCTACAGGGCACCTGATATCATATGATATGTACCCTTTGAAAGCACTTGAAAAAGTGATATATATCCAGGTCAATAGGCGCTGACAGTAGTACAGAAAGATGATACACCCCCCCCCCCCCCCCGGACCTGTTTGTGAATAGCGCGGGTCGGTTTCGTCGTTACGTTAGATAAATCGTAAACATATGATATGCCTTACAGTTAAAACTGGAGTATCACGAACTTTGCATTTATTTTGACATAATTTCATATAAGAAGTGCTCGACATTTCCCATCAAATGGCACCTAAAGTACGACAGATTCTTCTGGTTATCAATAGAAATCTCATGCTTTGAAGGTCCTTTGGCTGAAAAAATTTGCCTGGGCATAGGGCATATTTACATAATTGTATATCCTTACTATGGTAAGAACACGCATATCGACATGCAGAGTGATGTGCTAGTTGTAGCAGGACTTGAGGGGACTTCTAGTTTTAACTATATTTGCAAAAGTTGTTGTATTTCAAAAAGTTCAAGAGTTTATAATAAACTTATTAGTTATTTCGACATTTTGCCTTATGTTTTGAGTCTGAAATTAACCCAATGCATCGTACATCAGGGCCCTCTGACACCTGTATCTTGCATCTCCAGTGTACAAGCGCGTGCTTAGTTACGATTTGTTTACGTTACTACTTCTAGAACATTACATGCTTTTGAAAGACGTTTGAAAAAGATCGTTTTGTTCTATTTGTGAAATGGAAAAATAACTTTTGAAAAGCCAATCATTAAGTTATGAAATCACATTGAATTTATGTTTCTGTTTCCGAATCATTGGCTGCTGTCAAGATGAATCAACACACAGTTACACTTACAGCACACAGACCTTTCGGAATGTTTGATAAACGCGCTCATTAAGTTTATCCGGTGATCGGAAATGTTCAAGACTGCATCATATAGTTTTGAAGAAACCACTAGCGTTGTATAAATCTTAAAATAAAATCTGAAATGAAACTATAATGCTAGTTAATCAAGTTATTGGAACTACAGTTGAGAATTGTATGATATATCTACCATGGCCAGTATGTTCATATACAACATGTTGTATGTTGTAAAGTATTAAAGTCTAAACCTTGTTTCTGTGGCAATGTGGCGGCTCGTCGGCGAGATATGGCGTTGGGAACGAAACCTCAACTCCAGAATCACCATTATGTTCATTAGTATAATAGCTTTTATATCCACTACAGTTGGAAGTATGAACAGTGATGCATATGATGAGAGTTTGAGGTTCGATTCGATTTGATGTACAGTACATCTCTTAAGAGTGCTGCTCCAGAAATATTCAGTTTAGTCAGTAATCTACTACTATTCAATGGGGCATACCATGGTGATATAGCTGGGCCTTATAAGTCGTGACTGGAGCTATCACAGTCTTGTTTTTTCTGAATGCTTATCACATTACTATCAAATAACTAATTATGGAATATAGCGTTCACAACGCGACTAATACGAGAGTGACGTCCGAAATCAAAGTCGACGTGGTAACGTTGTGAGTATGACGGTTTCGGAAATATAATCGGAATAATCTCTTATTTTTCATTTCCGTTCTACCTAATACAAATGACAATCGACATTTGTAGAAATCATTTCACGAATAACTAAATATTTTGTGAGCGCGGTGGCTCAGTGTTAGGCTGTTGGACTTCTAAGCTTGAGGTCCCTATTTCGATCCCCGTCCGGGATGACCCGAGTTGTGTCCATGGGCAAGGCACTTTATTCCGGTTGCCTATATTGGGGAACGATGACGCCGTGTACTAAGGCGCACTGTGCGTCGATGGTGCACATGATTTCAACCGCTGTAACCCTGCTTGCAGGGAGCTTGAACAAAGTTAGAATGTTGAGGAGCTGACAGTTGCTCGTCGATGCTCGGTGGTTCTATTCAGTTACTTCGGCTTCCTCCACCCGTAAAACTGTCACGGTCACAATTAGCCACTGTGCATAAGTATGTGACCTTAAACACCAAATAGATAAATGAATAATACAGAATATTTTCATTTTTTTTTATCTTGAAAAGAGCGTATTGCCCCTCATTGGAAATCGTTCCATTGATGGATCATAAGCTATGTTTTTGATGTAAAAAATAAAAAATAAAAAAATAATAATAATTCGGCTGGCGATTTTAGTAAACAGCGCTGGCCGTCTTTAGTCATTAGGCTAGCGAAAATATTAAATTACCAATTATGTGATAAAAAGAAATTCAAATTCGTGAAAATTTGACATTAAATTTCTGAACCTAGTTCATATAAATCGATCTGAGCCTTAGTTTTGATCGAATTTCGTGAACTCGGACAGTATTTTACAACCTTATAAATTTTTACAGCCTTTTATTTTTTGAATATTTACTGTTTATCTCTGGCCGCTCATTATCTAATAATGGCGATTTTTATCAGACCCATTCTTCTGAAGTGGTTAGATGCGACAAATAAAATAATAATATTGTTTCCAAACGAATTACTCTTAAGATTATTTTATTGTTTTTTGGTGCATAACGCCCCAAAAACATCTACAGTACGTGGAGAGTGTAATATCACTAAATCGCCCGAACGGTGGAGATTCCACCCAAGTAATAATTGCAAATTTGTTGCAAAGCATAACCAGACAAGCAAAGTTTCAGCCAATGGACCTCCGGGTTAAGCCCGAAGGTCCATTGTCTGAAATATTGCTTGTGTTTTTTGTCGATATGTGCAAAATTTGAAAGTTATGGCTTGGGTGATAACTCCACTCCGCGGGTGATTTAGTTACAATCCACTATTCACGTACTGTATGTCTATATCGTGACGAGAAAACTGTATGATATGTAAAAAACGTTTCTTTTAATGGGAACAACGTTATGGAATAGGGATCCAAAAAGGGAATCTGGGCGAATTCAAAGCCAGAACATTACTCCTGTTCAATCGAACGCACCCATTATACCCCACTTAGTACTATGGCACTACGTGCTAAGTCAATAAAACCAATAACATGGGAAATCCGTATCAAATAAAGTCAATTTCGGTGATTTTGGGTGGATTTTGGTGATTTGGAGGGATTGTCGGGTTGTTTGTGGTAATCAGATTTACCCCTGTTCAATCGAACATACCCACCGAACATACCCCTGTCTTGTTAGAAGCCATTGGTAACATAGCAATCACGTGCTACCATAGAAACCAAGATGGCGGCCTCCAGTATACAAAATAGATGACGGAAACACGTATCACCCTAACAACACGCGATATGGAGATGACGTCACAACATGGCCGCTCACGCGGGTTACCATAACAACACAACATGGCGCCACTGGGTCACGTGACTATGACGTCACATGAGATTCCCCGATGAGATCCCCCAACCTATCCCTGTCCGGGTACATGACATACTACTAGAGTGTATATGTGATAACCCAGTGTTGGGCTGGGTAAAACGTTCGGAAAATTTCTCTGACAGGCAATAGATGTTAGCAATCTTTTGGTCACGTCGCCTATATGGAAATATGTTTATGATTTTGTTTTTTATTTACAGATTATCATACTAATGGTGTTGGAATTATTTGAGTCGACGCCTGGAATGTCTGGTTTATTTCTTGCTGCTCTTTTTAGCGCTTCTCTGAGGTACAACAAGTAAACATTATGTCACCCAGATGGCAATACATTCATTCCTTATATCGACCCTGCTCACGCACCTTGAACATATTTAGAAACAAAGCATCCTATATTTGCGGAACTTGGCATTATCTTCCCATCCAATAATGTCAAACTCTGCCATTATAATTCATCGACTTGGTCAGAAAAAAGATCTCTAATGAGTTTTGGTTTCATATAAAATTTCTCTACCGAGTTCACTAAATTGAACGAGATTCAAAAGGTCCATGTAAACTCTGAGGCTGAAACGGTTGGCTCATTTTCACAACCGACTAACCGAGAGCTATAACCGGATAATATCCGGTTAACCGTAGCCACTATTTCACCGAATCTGGGAGCAAAACTATTGGAATTGGAAAGCAGTATTCTCAGAAACTATTCCGTAGTTTGTATACAAACGAACGTTGTCGATTACTCGACAACGTTCGTTTGTATACATACTACGGAATAGTTTCTGCAGTTACTCAGAACTCACGGAAATTGCCGATCATTAACGAGGTCTTGAACGCCAAAGTCGATTATTTCTCAATACATACAGCGCTGCTTCGATGCGTAATCTATTCCAAGGGATAAGCGGCAGATTTACTACCTTTTAACCGTGGACTGACGATCACTATCGATATTTCGGATAACCGGTTGACCTTTTTTTAAATCGGTTAGGTAGGTAACCGGTTTCAAAGCGGTTGACCAGTTAACCATTTCAGTTCTAGTAAACTAGTAGAATAAAAGTTTTAACAACTCGTCTTGGCAGCACTAGTACGCATTTGTTTTATTATGTCTCCCCTTCCCCTTGTTTTAGTGCAGATTTCTTCTTCTTCTTCTTCTTCTTTTTTCTTCTTCTTCTTCTTCTTCTTCTTCTTCTTCTTCTCATATAAACTTTGTCCGGAACATAACTTTTTTGTCTTTTGACCGAGACCTTAGATGTTTGGCACATGGATGTATCACCATGAGCTGGTGTGTTGCGTACCATAGTAACCTTGCTGTGACTTTGACCTGAAGGTCAGATTTATGTGTTTTTTAAGGGAAACTTTGTCCGGGCCATAACTTTTTTGTCTTTTGACCTAGACCTTAGATATTTGGCATGTGGATGTATCACCATGAGCCGGTGTGTCGCCATAGTGATATTCATGTGGCCTTGACCTTTGACCTCACTGTCAGATTTATGTGCTTTTTTAAGGAAACTTCGTCCAGACCATAACTTTTTTGTCTTTTGACCTAGACCTTAGATATTTGGCATGATTGTCAACATTATTTATGTATATATAATTTGCAGTGCATTAAATAGAAAGGAAGGGGGGGAGGCATATGTTTTAGTGTGCTAAAACAGTTTCTAGTTTATACCATGTTCTTAATAAATAATCGACTTTGTCACTTAAAATGGAGAAATAAATACACTTTCTATCCGAAACACACGGGCTTGTTTTTGGCTACATCTGCGCCGGTGGGCAGTACTACCAGCTGTACGTGAATATTTGATTGACAGCTAGACACATCGTCAAGATTGATTGAATTTACATTATTTTTTCAGTTAAATTATTATTAACAATTCTTAAATTGTATTTTAAGTATTTAATTGTAGATATTTTAAACATAATAAGCCATTTACAGGTAGTAGATGGTTTTGCAAAATGTCTAATGTTTGAATGAAACATCGCGAAGTGTGAATGTATCGATGTTGGCAAATTGTTTCATTCCAAAGGTCAAGATGGCTGAACTTCCGACTGCAGGTGTAAATGTTTGTTAACCGCAATAGAAGCTTTATATCGGTAGTGGGGATAAAAGCTAAACTTTAGTATACTGGCTTTTCATAGGCGAGCATAGTATATCAAATAACTTATGACCATTCACTGGAAAAAGCGCTGCTACTATTTAGTTATTCAGAAAATATTTGCTGCAAATATCATTTACTATTTTTATTACTTTCCAAAGTGTGATTTACTGGGATTTCCGTGTTTGATTTTAAACGATAGCTTCACTAGTTAATTATGCAATCAACAATTGTGTCATGTATCCGTGCGCGCAAACGAAGACGCTTTGCTGTGGGTGTAATGGGGACGTCTTTGCTTTTTTAGCCCTTTACCTAATATGAAAAGCAGACGACACTTGCAAAAAAAAAAAAAAAAACTTGAATAATTATTATTTTCATTTTGTGTCTCAAAAACATAGGTTATGACCCCTCGGTGGAACGAGCTCGTTCCAATGAGGGATCATAACCTATGTTTTAGAGACACAAAATGAAAAAAAGAAGAAAATTAATTGGCGATTTTTGAGAATAGCGCTGGCCGGTTTTGAACATACCCCTATCCTATAAGAAGCCTTTGGGTAACATAGCAATCACGTGCTACCAGAGAAATCACGATGACGGCCTCCAGTGTACAAAATGGACGACGGAAACCCGTATCACCCTAACAACACGCGCTGCGCATGCGTATCACTATGGGGATGACGTCACAAGATGGCCGCTCACGCGGGTTACCATGACAACACAACATGTCGCCACTGGGTCACGTGACTATGATGTCACATGAGATCATCGATGAGATCATCCAAATGGCCCCCTCAAATGTACCTGACATACTACTGACATAGGTCGATATTTAATGAACAAATAAGAGAACATTAATTTAATTCTAGTTCCGAAACTAACTCACCGACAGCGGTCGACATTGACTTCTGGCATCATTCCCGTATTAGAAGTGTTGTGAACTATATATTCCGTAATGAGCTAGTTGACGGCGATTATGTGATAAAAAGAAATACAAGTCTCTCAAAATGAAAGAAAACTTTGAATATAATTTGCAATATCTTGTTTGAAAGATCTTCCCCTACACAGTGATGTCAAACTCGTTCGTCTGCTATACAGCTTACCTGAAACACATCTCGGAAAATAGTATTATATCCCATAATATTAGACAATTTCTATCGGTAATGTATCGGTCTGCAGTATCTGGGTGTTTGTGGTTTATGTATAAAACCCCAGGCAAGGACGCCGCTGGGTGTTTTTTGCATAAATATAAAATATGCAGATCTCATGGATCGATAAAACACAAAAAGATATTCCAATTTATTTAATTATTTTGAGCGCAGTTTTGAATGTGGGCTTATTAAGTGGTTTAAGGTTAGAAACTTACTACTCAACAATAATCCAGTATGATCTCACAAGTGACCTATGTAGATGAAGTAAAGTTTTTTAGTCATCAACCCAATCAGTTGTACCAACTACCTTCAAAGATTTATTCTTTTAATTAGTGTTTTGTCAAATTTTTGAAATATAACAAAACCATATCATATGACACCTTCATTGAAACGATCTCGACGAGATCATTCCAATGAGGGTAACACAATATGGTTTGGAAATATATATTTTTTTACAAATCCTTAATTTGTAATTTACTCGGGCGGATGCGGCCTATACGTTTGGCAATGGGGTAAGATCTGTTTAACATCGAATCTTTAGCTGTTTTTGTGTGTGAGGAGGGTAATTAACTTCAAAAGCAACTTTTGTAGTACTCCCGTCTTTTTCAAGACCGAACCAATATGATATTTCTAGATCTTATAGACATGAACACAATTTGTATTTGTCTTGGAGAATGTGCATTTCAAACTATAAACCATGTCGACAAGATCCAAAGACTGAATTATAGTGATATAAAGGACGATCGATAAGAGAGAGAACATTTTCTGCATTACTAAAAACAAACAGAGGTTGACGAGCGGTCACACAATATTACCGTGGAGCTACTTTAATTCGTACGGATTCTTAAACGATGTTGAAGCAACTGCCTTTATTGGTAAGTGGACTCGTCAATACAGTTAAAACTAGAAGTCCTGTCACGAATAGTGCGCTTATCTAGGCTTAATTGCACGTTGGTATTGCGCGCAGTTGCCATACCGAATGGCATACAAAGCACGGCAGGTTCTCCTGGTTACTCATAGCAAACACATGCAATGTTTCTGCCAATGGACCTCCGGGTAACCCGGAGGTCCATTGGCCGAAACATTGCTTGTGCACAGGCGATATGTACAGAATTTGATAGCTTTACTTGGGCCATAACGCACACATTAACGCGCATATCAACGTGCTATTTGTGCGCATTTCATGACAGGACTTCTAGTTTTAACTGCAAAACACTAATTTGTCCTGGACAATAAGCATATATATGTACGTGTACCACTCTACCTTTATAACTAAACTTGTCAATGACGACAGCCTCATAGACGTACTGGAAATCACGTGAATTTTAATTTCTCATTGAAATTATTTTTCGGAATCTCTGTTTGTTGGTCAACTCGATGTTTGGTTAATTCAAATCTGAATCGTACATTGTTCGTCCCTCCCTCTTTATGGGGATATCATTTACTGTAACAAATTGGAAAACATTCCATCGCATGATGTGTCCACGTCAATGAATGGCACTTTGCTGCGTCTATTGTTGACAAATGTCAGTGAGAGGTTTTATTTTTCTATAGAATTTCTGGTGAATGTTTCAGAGTTGACATTTCTTTTGTCCGCGGGGTCAGGTGAGAACGTTCTGATACAGTTAAAACTAGAAGTTCTGTCACGAATAGTGCGCTTATCTAGCCTTAATTGCGCGTTGGAATTGCCCGCAATTGCCATATCAAATGGCATCCAAAGCACGGCAGGTTCTCTTGGTAACTCATAGCAAACACATGCAATGTATCTGCCAATGGACCTCCGGGTTACCCGGAGGTCCATTGGCTGAAACATAGCTTGTGCACAGGCCATATGTACAGAAATTGATAGCTTTGCTTGGGCCATAACGCGTACATTAACGCGCATATCAACGTGCTATTTGTGCGCATTTCTTGACAGGACTTCTAGTTTTAACTGTAGCACTGTGTTTTAAAAAAAAACTGTTGTGAGATTTTAGTAGAGACTTAATCACCCAGTCACAGTCAGTGTTATGGAGGTGTAAGGCATCATGCTATTGAATATAGCTCAGTTATCCCCAGTCCGCTGATGTCAAACTAATTAATCTGTAATGTTCGTAAACTTAAGCAGAAATTGTAGTGAAGCTAAAATGTTGCTTGATAGTGATCAAAGTTGTCACCCTGTCAGTTGTTGCCAAAAGGCATTAACATGCATGTAATATTTATCCTTAAAGGGAATTAAGGGTATAACATATCAAATCGCCTGTTTGTGTCAGCATAACGCTACCCGCCCATTATTTGCAAACTCTTCAATATGAAATACTCGTCACCTTAAACTGAATGAAGAATACCATAATATATATTTTGAGAAAGCTCAGGGTTCCTCACCGTACCCCATCCTTGTTTGCCAAAATCGTTACTCTGTAATATTCAGCACAGTATACAGTATTAAAAATATATCCCCTTATATCTAGCTTATCAGAGCCCAAAGTTATATTTCCGTCCACTGTTGAAAATACCAAAAACCTGCCCCACTCCTCACTCAAAACAAAATTTTGAATATTACGCACTGGCGGAAACACCAGCTGTTGATTGACGAGTTACTTCTCTGAACTGTTGCGCACAGACACATAACTAATGCAATGCTATACTGAAATGTCTTTAAATACAAAATGAACTAATTTTTAGTGACATATCTGAACAATATTGATTCAATAAGTTTAACTATGTTTCTGCGATTAACCCTTTACCTAAGGAATAGATCTTGATGCCCCCCCCCCCCCCTCTTTCCATGTAATATACAAATTGAGCAGGCGAAAATATATTATTTTAAAAAAGAAAATAACATAACCACATCACTTAACTCCACTGGAACGAGCTTGTCGATGGAGCGAGCTCAGAGAGCGTTGCTATAAATGAACTAAATAAGCCCATTTACTCTTTTTCGCCCAAACTGTTACATACCAACATACAAGTGCACATTACACCAGTGAAATAAATTAAAAGGTTCATAGATGCCAGTAATCACACTATAAATACAATCTTCGAACAAATTGAACAGTTTAGGTAGGTGTGGACAAGCGTAACCTTCACTTCTGAAGACGAGAAATATATATTGCCATTAGTATTCGCCAAGTGTGCTTCTATCAAATTACCACTTGATGGGGCGACAGGAAGAGAGCTAATCTAGTTATCTCCAAACCATACCATATTATGTTCAATTAGCGTTTCACCAAATAAAAAAAAACTCAGCTAAATGGTCTTGGACAACTGATTCATCAGTTTATCAACTCCCTATTCCAAATATTTTGCTAGGTGATTTCAACGCAGATGACCCACTTTGAGGTGATTTCAGCAGCAAAGAAAATTTCAAAGGTACAATAGATTTTTTTTTTTACAAAAATTACTTGTGTTTGGTCAATGAGAGATCTGCCTCTTACCTGCATTCTGCATCTGGTTCGAAGTGATAAACTGATTTTAAAATTACCTGCTCTTCTATGTTCCTTGATTTCTGTTGGAAGGTGGAAGATGACATATCGGGGAGAGACAGCTTCCCAATTTTGTTGAATAGCGTGGTTCTTGCGGACGACGAGAGGGTGCCTCAGTAGGCAAAAACTGGGACACTTTCTCATCTCTTTGTTCTAAACTACTTACACAGGAGAAATTCGTAAAAAGTGCTGACCAAGTAGAACATTTTACTGTGGAATTTCTTGATATTGCAAACAAAACAATTGAAAATAACCTGGAACCGGACCTCCCCCCTCCCACACCCAAAACGTTTCAAAGGTGGTTTGATAATGATTACAAAAAAGTCAATAAAGGATCACACGAAAACTGAATGCAAATTTTAAAAGTAAAAATTAAACCTTTTCTCTCTGATCATGCATTTTGATGCAAAATGATTTCCTGAAGGATTTCTTTTTTTATTTTCATAACACAATCAACCGAAAACAGACGCATTTAGGCTCAGCCTAAACCACTCCCCCAATGTCTGTCTTATAGATTACTCGTTGAACGTGGTGAATGGAAAAGAAACCCTGCACGCTCATATTGTTTCGACATGAAATGTAATTAATATTTATCTCTTCATATTAAAAAGACTTTCAAAATAAAATTTAATAAACAATGAAATCTTATCATGCTTTTTCATTCCATGTTGAATTTGCTATATGCAATGGATGATCGTCTGGGTTCATCGTTTTACCCAAATCAAACTTAAACAACGACCGGTCATAATAATCCACAAACGAAACTCACGCCAACAAAACTTTCCAATTTTCAAATAGCCCGAATCAACTCTTTCTGAGACAAAGTTCAACCATCTTCATGTCATCTGGGTTTATATCGAACTCCACATTTACAAACTGTGTTTTCAGTTACTCAGGAAATGGTAAAAAATCAGAATTAAATTTAATTCAGTGTTGATTTAAATGACAACGCCCTCACGTAAGAGGAAAACAAGATTGATGTTTTGTGTAGGTGTGACCTATGACGTTCCTTTTAACATACGCAATTCATTGGTCAATAAACATTTTAATAACACAAGAACATGTTTCAGTGAAATGTATCGTTATTTCAAACAGAATTTTAGAAAGCTATGCCCTTTTATTCAGTTATCACTATGAAGTGTGATGCGACCTGGTTTTCGTTTGAACCCAGCAAAGCAGAGAGTGTTTAAATAGAAAGATACAAACGATCATTCATTATCCCAACGACAAATAATCTGTACAAACTACGTATAAATCGAGCAAACACCGAGAGTGACAAAACAACAACAACAAAAATGAAACGTTCTTGGGAAACTTTTGTTCTAAACTGAACCAATACACACATATCAACGAATTTTGAAGAATGATTAAAAAACACTAGAGTTAAAGGAAGAGGATCAAATGTACAACACTTTGGAGATAACAATACACTAATTACAGCAAAATATAACAAAATACAAAGAAATGTCAAACAAATTTGCCTCAAAATCTTCTAAACTTCCATCGTCTGAAAATTGTAATGCAGATTTATTAATATAAAAAAAAAAACTAACAACAAGAAAATCAAAATATCAAATTTATCTCTAACATTTAGAGAATTATAAGGACATTTCTCTATGGAAGAGTTGAATATCTCTTTGCAGAAGGAAAAAGATACTTCCACTGGACCCGATGAAATATACTATCAAGTTTTAAACCAATCTTCCTCACATTTCATTTGAACTTTTAGTGCCAGTTTTTAATGACATAATTTGGGGTTACTGGCCAGTTTCCATCTTCTGGACGAAAAGCAACGATAATTCCCATCCCAGAGACTAATAAAGATCACTCCAATCGAAGTAATCATAGACCTATCTCATTAACAAGTTGTCTGTGTTTGACCTTGGAAAAGATAATCAATGATAGACTCGCCTGGTTTCTGGAATCGAACAATCTACTTGCGAATGTTCATTGTACAGATAAAACTAGAATCCTTGTTATGAAATGCGCACAAATAGCACGTCGATCTGACGTTAATCTACGCGTTATGACCATAGTAAGGCTATCAAATTCTGTACAAATGGTCTGTGCACAAGTAATGTTTAAGCCAATTGACTTCCGGTTAACCCCGAGGTCCATTGGCAGAAACATTGCCTGCGTTTGCTTTGCGTAATCAGTTGCCGTGCTTTGGATGCCATTCGATATGGCAATTGCGTGCAACTGCTATACGCAATGGAGCCCAGATAAGCGCACACTTCATGACAGGACATCTAGTTTTAACTGTAGTTACCGAAGCCAACGAAGAAATGTGGATAATTTTGTTAGACTTATAACGCCTTTTTCGAGAACGAACATGTCTTTGACATGAAAACAATACACATGACACATTGTGTAAGTACGGGATTTCAAAAGATCATGTTATCATGGGGTTGAGAGGGCGCATGCCTTTTAATAGACGATGTTTTAAAAACCGTCAATTTCAAATTATGGTTGGGTTTTACAGTGTCGGATCCACACAAACAAAGATTGGACGTTTCTCGCTGCAGTATTCTAGCTGTTAAAATCAGTGGCATTATTGACGCAATTGAGAATATGATAGAGTCGTCATTATATGCTGATCACTTTTCACTTTACTATAGTAAAAAAAATATGAATGTCATTGAAGTTAAACTTCACCTGTGTTTAAACATAATTCAGAAATGAGCTACAGATAATGGTTTGAAGTTCTCGAAAACCAAAACAAATGGTGTTCATTTGTGTAATGCCAGTAAACATCATTTCGAGTTAAAATAGATATGAGTACGTACTATAAAAATTGTTGATGAAGTGAAAGTTTTGAGTTTATTGCTTGACACAAAACGGAATTCCACTTCTCATATAAAGCAGCTGTGAGTAAGATGTAAAATAAAAGGACAGTTAACTCCCTAAAGGTAGATGGTAGCGCTGATTGAGCTGCTGACCAAAAACATCATTTTATATGTACATATTACTCGTGAGATCAAGCTTAGACTAAGTTGTGTGATTTACGATTCTGCGAGAAAGCCGTTCTCAAACCACTTGCTACAATTAATAATAGTGTATTTAAATTAGGCCGGGTGTTTCTAGAATATCGCCAACATATTCAATGACTGTCGAAGCGAAGTCACATTCTCTTGAATGGTGCTGCTAAATTGACACTCCAGTATGTTCTAGATTGTTGCCTCAGCCGGCTTATAATTGAGAATTTTGTCCTCACATTTTAAGCAAGACAAACGGTAAACTATTTCTGATATATTTAATTGCCATCGCCAGTAATAAAACTGAGAAAAGAAAACAAAATATTTCTACTTCACACTTCCCTTCCTATGACCGATATGCTACCTTATATAATATTATAGCTCTTTCCAGCGGTGTAATATATTGTAAATACGTGACAGCTTGGTGGATGTCAAACTAGTAGTACTTGAGGAAGATTTGTCCACGTGTGTGAGTGTCAAACTAGTGGTACACGTGCGTGGACAAATCTTCCTCAAGTACCACTATTTTGGCATAGTGAACGGCATGTCGTGAATTAATTATTAAATTATATCGAACAATCCAAGAATGAAGTTTGCTACCCATGAGGAAGTACACTACCTAGTGTCCTAATGTCAAGGATCTTGCGCAAGGCATGCAGCTTAATTCTAGAACTCAGAAATGACGAAACAGAGATTCTCAAAATAATTTTTAAAAGGCCGATCAGTCGAACGCCCTAGAATATTCCAAGGCTATTTTTGTCACGTTCCCAGCGCACTGGGAATAGTGCACGGTCATTTTTTAGAAACTGGTCAAAACCTTTGGAAATAGTAGAGTACTTCGTCAGCCAATGAGATAAATGGGAAGTCAGCTTGGTAAAACAATGCTAACTGTACAGTTAAAACAGTCCTGTCATGAAATGCGCACAAATAGCACGTTGATATGCGCGTTAATGTACGCGTTATGGCCCAAGTAAAGCTATCAAATTTTGTACATATGGCCTGTGCACAAGCGATGTTTCAGCCAATGGACCTCCGAGTAACCCGGAGGTCCATTGGCAGAAACATTGCATGTGTTTGCTATGAGTAACCAAGAAAACCTGCCGTGCTTTGGATGCCATTCGATATGGCAATTGCGCGCAATTCCAACACGCAATTAAGCTTATATATGCGCACTATTCGTGACAGGACTTCTAGTTTTAACTGTAGTTGCCTTAAAATACACCATAGTTTTAAAAGAGTTAAAGAATGAATAAAAGAATTTTGTCGGCATAATCATTTTGAGGCTAATAATGTTCAAATGGAACTACCGTTCTTCCAGTTTGTGAAAAACTGGAATACCTGATGGATAATATTCAAAACGATACAACTATACGTGTACTAACATACGATGTGCTGACCAATGACAATGGGGGGCTATCAGTATGTTTCATTATGACGTCAAAATGAGCAACGTCTAACGCATATGATGATCAAGACATCAACGCCTTTTCCAAACAAAAAAATAAAAGACATGTGGATTTGCCTCTCTTAAAAATAAACGCATGAAGACAACAGGTAATCGCTACATGGAAAAATACAAGAGTCCTTGAAATGACACGCTAAAAGGAAATACATTGTATTCTGCTCCATCTTCGAATTTGTCCTTTGTATCTCCTTGGAACACAGGTTATATTATAACTCTGATCATCTCTTTGTCAATTTCTAACTTAGCGCAGTAAGGTATATTGTTAAGAATTGCCAGTGTTCAAACCTAAATGGGAAATCAAACATCGTTGTGGCATTATTCCCCTTTACCATACCGCATTGGGTTAAACTGTTCGAAAATATCGCAATGCAAGCATGTGGTTAGCTCTATCGAAAGAGCTTTCAATTTTTGTGAAACACAATCTTTAATGTGAATAACTTTCAGCAATTTAATATCTGAATATACAAAAGAAGTTTTAAACAAAATCTAATTCAACTCGAAGGCTTCATGGGGAATCAAGATTCAAGACGGCGCATGTGATTCTCGGGTATAAACCATCAAGGTAGATTTTGCAAAAATATACGTAATTTTTGGCAGGGTTGGAATTATTTTACTGGGCTTGAGTGGGTTCTAAATTGTATCATTAAACATTGGTACACAATAACAAATTTATGTGATAGCTGTGGCTATGCGCTCAACAACCAAATGGGAACAGAGTTCAGAAAATCCCCAGTTTAGTTGCTACAGACAAAACCACTTATAGAACGTACCATCTACATTTTATTTACTCATAAACGATTTGCCTCTCGATTAAAGTGCATAACTAAATGTACAATTCATTTGTGTCAATTTAGAATTTGTGTATGACCAACCCCTGTTGATATCTTGAAAGCATTTTGCGTGGGGATCTTGAAAGTGTGGACCCTGTACATGCGTTACTTTGCTACCAGGGTAATTCGTTACTGATTGTTGCCCTGTTCTAATACTGATCTGGACAGATAAACAAATACAACTTATTAAATACACAAATATCACGTATATGCACAGGATGTCACGATGTGTGAATGCGTTCGTCAATACGGCACGAGTATCAACGTGGAAGTGGTCATGATTAGCCATTGTGCAAAAGTATATGACCTTAAACACCAATAAATAAATAAATCAACGTGGAAGGATAGTAGGAGAGGAGCTGCCTCTAGTTCTATCCTTCCGCGATGGCATGAGTGCCGCATTGACGAACGCATCCAAACATTGTGATGTTCTATGGTTATTACACGCCTCTACGGCATAGAATCCATTAATTTAAAAAAAATAAAAAAATCACACAGCTCTGACGTATTCTTGAAATAAAAACAAACACAAAACTGTAATTGGCAAACTCGTGTGACACATGGATACGTAAACAGGAAAATATAAATGAAAACTGTGTCCATACAGGTTATTTGCCCGTATACATTAACAAATGAGCTGCCGTTATCTGAGAGTTACTACAGTTAAAAACTAGAAGTTATGTCACGAAGTGTGCGCTTATCTAGGCTTATTTGTGCGTAGAAATTGCGCGCAATTGCCATATCGAATGGCATCCAAAGCACGGCAGGTTCTCCTGATTACTCATAGGAAACACAGGCAATGTTTCTGCCAATGGACCTCCGGGTTACCCGGAGGTCCATTGGCTGAAACATTGCTTGTTCAAAGGCCATATGTGCAGTTTATGATAGCCTTACTGTGGTAATAACGCGTAGATTAACGTGTAGATCGACGTGCTATTTGTGAGCACTTCATGACAGGTCTTCTAGTTTTAATTGAAGCTTTAAAGTCAAAACTGGACTGTTATAAAATCACCCCCTTTGATAGAATAAGTTTAAATTCATTTATTTTGGTGGGTTTGGACGAAAAACATTTTCCAACTGACACTCCATTTATCACCAGTGAGAGGAGTTTCCGAGTTGAGCTGGGTCTGAATGCGACGTTTTCCTTGCTTGGTCGATTACGAAAATCGGAGGAATTCAGTTCTTTTGATGGATCCATGGCGTCACGGGGGAACTAGTCGTCAACGGAAATGCATATGGAACATGTGTTCGGAACGGATCTGTCAATACGGAACTGTGGGTAAAGTAATAGGCGTGAAATAATCAATGATATTATTGACAGATTTATTTGTTTTATTTCCAGTACGCTGTCATCATGTATGGGAAGCGTGTCTGCAAATTTCTGGGAAGACATTGTGAAACCACGAATTAGACCCGTATCTGAAGAAACAGCAACTCTTATTGCAAAATCTGCAGGTAATAATTGCCATCACAATAACACACAAAACCACGTAAAGTTAATTATAGTGATGAAACGATAAATCGATTGAATAGTTGTTGAGTAATTACTGATATAGTCGATTAATAAATCTATTCCCGATTAGTCAGCCCAACAGGCATGCTCCAGTTTTGTAATAAATTCAAAATTAAATGTCATCAGCTAATTATAGCAGAATATCTTCTGTGAATTATTTTCGTCCAAATTGTTAAAATAAATCACTTTATTAAAAATAATTTGCCTAATTTGTGATTTTGAATTAAACATGCATGTGTTTTCAAAATTATATTTCTTTAAATAGTTACCACAGCAATAGGTGTAGCGCCATGCCAATAATCGAAAAAAACACGAATCGAATCACGAATCGCTTATGTGATTCGATTCGAATCGTTTTTGAATCCTGGAACTTGAATATTTTCGTGTCTTTTCACGACCGCGTTTCTCCGCTCCCAGAATAGCGCGCGGTTTCAAAAAAGATCTTTTAGCAAAGGTTCCCATAGCGCGCGGTTTCAAAAAAGATCTTTTAGCAGAGGTTCCCAAGGCGGTCTTCGCGAAATATATTTTTCCCAGTGCATGAAGCCAATTTGAATCTCGAGAAGCAAAGTGATTGCGGAACTCAACTGTTTTAATTACACGCCTGTTCTATGAAATCCCCATCTGCAGCAACTCTAAACCATACGAGAAATGAAAATCCGCTCCGCACACATGTGTGGAACGGAAATCGTTGACGATCTATTCTTAAATAGAAGCGAAATTTCACTGGATGTTTCTACAAACTTCAAAGCAATTACATTTTGGATCCCTAGAGATAGCTAGCATTCGTCCCCTGAGTTAAAGTGTGTTCTAGGTACCAGAAGGGGACGAAATAGTAACACGGTTTGCCCTCGCAAATATTCTTTGTGTTGATAGTTGACAGTCGTCAATTTAATTGCTGAGTGCACTTTTAATAATTGTTTTTATAGACATGAAGGCGTGTACTAAACACAGAACGACACGCGTGTATGAATGGGTTAATCGATGTGGGATTTGCTTCCTCTCTTTTTATTCTTCCGCTCTGGCATTCGTGCCTTATCGATTAACCCATTCACACGCACGTGCCTCTCTGTGTATTTATTGTTTCTCCATTGGTATTCACTCCACAGTTTTCATCACCCCGCGAATAATCACATGACTTCCGGTTATTATTCCCAGGGACATGCAAAAGCTGGAGAGAATGCATTCAGCGAAATAGAGAATACGGCCTTCAAACGATCCTTCAACACCCAATAAACAGTGTTGTACTCTTCCTCTGATTCGATTCGAAATTCGGTTCGATTCCGAATACTCTGCTTGATTGGATTTGTGATTCGATTCGATCCAGAAATACGCCACATGCAGGGCTCAAAAGAGATAATACTTACAATATATGTTATATTTCAGTGTTAGTAAGCGGCCTGGTCGCTATTGGCGTGTCATTTCTGACATCAGCAGTTGGTGGAAGCCTAGCTGAGGTAAGTCGCTGAAGCCAGGGGCACACGGACGATTATTTTTCACCGGATCGCCACGATCGAATCGTCGGGGAAGTCTTACGCTCAACTACTAGGGGACGCTGCTATTTTTCTCGAGATCGTACGCCACGATACTGCAAATCCGTTGATCATTTGACCTGTCAAATATGACGCCGCTCAATAACCGAAAGTTTGCTGTAATCGCTGCAATTTATCTCTTATCAAAACGACGTTCGAGGTGGAGAATTCGCTGGTTAAATCGAAATCCATGGCCCAAAAGCTGAATAATGTGTCAGAAAAGCAACCATTTCTTCTGTCATGTGATAAAATTCCAAACGCTGATTGGTTTCTAGAAATTATTCCGTTCGACTTTGTTCGCCAGAATGAGCACACGGGCGATTTCATCCGCGATCTGTTCGCAGCGATAATAAAATCGGGCGAAAATATCCAACATACTTTATCGCTGCCATCGATCTCGAGAAGAGGATCGCTAAGTTCAGTCGTCGTCGCCGTCACAAGGAGACGAGCCAAAATTAGAAGTGATTTCAAAATCGGCGCGATCCACCGAAAAATAATCGTGTCCCTTGCTTAAGAGATCGGTGACAGTACGAAATCGTATAGGGAAATATATAGTCTTATCTTTGTTGTGTGAATATTAATGACTATCTCCTGCGTATGCACGAAAAAATGTATATTTTCTAGAATACTAAACAAACAAAGTTTAGAACTACCTGAAATATTTTGAAGTAAATGACAATAAACTTTAACAATAACACAGAGCAACATAACACGTTACAGCATTTTTTTTTTTATATCAAATTGGTGTCGTTTCGTTCAAATTCAATGGAGAGTGTCCGTGGTATTAACCATGACGTGTTCAAGTGGTCGGTATAAAACATTGTTTTACAAGTCAGTATCGTATCTGCCCTCCTTTTTCTTGTAAACACATTAGACACCACTACATCATATTATGAATGAGAGTATAAAATTGACCCTGACTAACTTCATCACATTACCGGACAAGAATGTCACAACAAAATGTCTAGCCACCCCTATAGAGAACAAACTAACGAATACACTAGTTTGATATTGCTTGAGTACACATACTTTTCCATACGCAGAAAATAGTCTACTCCGGGGGCCATGTACATACGTATGTTTCAAGAGTCTAAAACCGCGTAAAATCAAAGTAAAATCAAATCTAAGGATGAAATGCAATACAATTTGCAAGTCAATTTGTGACTTTTAAAGCACTACTCCTGACCTGTTGGCCGCTCCGCTGCGATGGTCAAAGGTGCACGTAGACCAACTTCGCAATGAACATTTTTTGTGAAACCTATTGGAATGTATGTCTTACATTACATAAAAATATCCGACAAGATATACTTTCGAGAAAGTCGGGAAAACTAGGGTGGTTCAAAACCCCATTTTTGTGTAGCATATTTTCTCACGAATGAGACAACCGTCGATATCCACACAACACACTATATTCTTGTATAATTACACGTAATTCGGGAATGATTCCAGTGTGTCAGTAAAACCTTCAGATAATCTCTCGAAACACAACTCAGTTGATCGACGTCTAAACTTCTGTCGTTGGGTTTCTTAAATCATCGCAGTAAAATACAAAACCAAGGGCTTAAAACTGGCCCCGAACCACGAGGATCGGGTTTAATTCTTGCTGCCATAATTAACTTTAAGTTCTCTGTACATGTTGAACAGCAAAAGGCAAAACTCATATTTATATATCCACTAGAATTCAGCCCTTGAGGGCCCAGTTCCAATTTTTTGTGCGTTTTTTTCTCTGACATGTGCAAATAGACCTAATATTCCAACATACGATGTTCAGGGTTTTGTGAACTTTCTGATGGAAGTGACAGTTCCTTGGCTGTGGTTTCTAGTGAAGTCTTGGCTGCGTGTATAGACAGAAAACACTTCACTGGATACCACTGCTAAGTCAAAGCGTTACCTAATTATGAGGGAACAACTAATAAGACAAATTCTCAGGGCCTTTAACCCTTTACCAAACGTAACGGCTAAAACCGGCCAGCGCTATCCACAAAAATCGCCAATTAATTTTCATTATTTTTTTCATTTTTTGTCTCAAAAACATAGGTTATGACCCCTCATTGGAACGAGCTCGTCGAGCTTGTTCCAATGAGGGGGTCATAACCTATGTTGTTGAGACAAAAATGAAAAAAATTGGTAATTCAAGAATTCTTTTTTAAAGTGTTGTCTGCTTTTCATGTTAGGTAAAGGGTTAAGGGAGTGGAAATATTTTATATAGAAATATTGATACATGACATCAAGATCGTTTGTCCAATAATGGGGTTTAATGAGGGGTCATAACCTATGTTTTTGAGACAAAAAATGAAAAAAGTAGTTATTCAAAAATTGTTTTTTTGCAAGTGTCGTCTGCTTTTCGTGTTAGGTAAAGGGTTCAGGACACTCTCGGGATCTGCGATGAGAATCAAATGAACATTTTGCGAGAATCAAAGTTCATCCTCATTAATTTCCTTTGCGATAAGTAATTTGGAAGAATTCTGATTCTCGGATGAATTTTAAGCCCTGAATCCTTAATAGTTTTGTAGTTTTTACAAAAAAAATTAATATGATTTTAACCATAATCTCGAAGCTATTAGGAGACGACACACCCCAAACAAAATTGTGAATTACTATTGCTTCTTCATTATTTGTCTCAGACGCAGAACTTAAGACGACTCATTAGAATGAAGAAAATATGATGATATAAATGAATATATCGGTTACATAATATAAATGTAATTGAAAAGAAAACATCAATTAACACAATTTTCTTTCACAGTTCAATGGTGTTTCAGATTTAGTCAGCACAACATGTTATGATTGTTATCATAAATGCGCGAAACCATCCCCTATTCAAGGAACGGATCCTCTATATTTTATGCGTTTTGAAGAAACTCTAAGATCCCATATGAAAACAAAAACGTTGTTCAATTGTAAATTTTCCTAAAAGCTAATCGTTGTCTCCAATTGCTGTCAACTGTTAACCAACCACAACAATTGGCTACCTGAGATATTACCAGTAGTATTAGGAGTAACTTCCATCGACACTGTATTCTATTATCCTCGTACAACTGTCGTCTACCACTTAAGTCACCGTTATTGTTTTCCAACTCTACTGTGTGTTATCAGGCTACTACAACTGTTTATTACCACCAATGTAGAGACTCACTTCCACTACTACTGTATGCGGCCATCCTATCACAACTGCCAACTACCGCTGATATCACTACCAAGGTTATATTTGACTTCAACAACCACTACACGTTAAGATTCTACTGCGACTTCTTCTATCTCTGATGTCACTTGCATTGCTATAGTTGACTTCCTCTACTACGATAAGTTATCATCCTGCCACAACCGTCGTCTACCATGGATGTCACTACCATTGTTAGGATTGATTTCAGACTGTGCTGCCTGTTATCATCGCACCTCAACTGTTGTCTACCACTGACGCTATGAACTGTGTTATGATCGAATTCCATTTCTTACATCTGCTATAATCTTACCTCAACAGTCTACCATTGATGTCACAACCAGTGTTATAATTTACTTTATTTTATTTGTATTCGTTCTTCTACCACAAAACAAATCGTATTCCTAATCACACATGCCGAGGCTTGCCGTGTGTCTGGACCAAATATCTTGTCCCGAGGGTGAGATTTTCCCATCCCACAACCGTACCCATCAGGGATTATTTTTCTCCCCCCCCCCCCCACCATACAGCGGTTACGTTAGCCAAAGGTAATCGGAGGTCACGTGCTGATATAATCAACTCATTTGGTATTCGTTGTTTTGAAAAACTAATGACACCATCGGAAACAGCATGCACAAGTTATGTATATACCAAAGGTATATACCACGAAATCAATTAGGTACGGTGGCATCTTGGAGTTTAAAGAGTTTTAGAGCATCAAACTTTGATCACACGGCATTCTGATGACGTCAGTATGAATTAGTTGGTAACAAGAAAATGATACGTTATGCATGATGTCATAATAACATTATAAATGTATAACTTCACGTGGGTGGGGTGGGATACATCTGTCTCTCCCTGCTATCTCACCCTGGACAGACGTATGTTACACATGCAGTTGGAGGAGAAACATCTGTCTTTCACTGCTATCTCACCCTGGACAGACGTATGTTACACATGCAGTGGGGGTGGGGGGGGGGGGGGGGGAATAGTATTCCTCTCCCAGAATCGTATTCCACTCAGAATGGTGGCATACTACTTTTTGTGACATGTTTTGAATGTAACCACGGAATCAATTATGACGGGTTGTTTGAGGAAGACAAATAAAGTGAAAATGAAATAAATACAAAAGTTCACTGCTCGGATTCGAGAACTATTTTTACCCTCTCGTGTGTCGCGCGGATTAATTCACTCGACAAACGCTTAATAATAATAATCCTCCCAGCGCCACCTCGATGACAAAACTCGTACAAGAATCCGGACAGTGGACTATTGTCTATTCCATTGCATTATTGTCTGATATTATACACAACTGGTATCTTCAACCAGGGCTTATATTTCGTCTATATTTGTGAGAATCCATTTGGATTCTCGTAAAAATGGTTGCGAGAATGCATACCTACTATGAGTGTCCCAGGATCCCATGACGCCACCAAGGTAGAACCACTGTTGCATACTGATAACACATGTTAACCTTTTACCCAACACACTTTTTTAATTTTTAAAACTAAGTTTGATAATTTTTAAACAATAAATAAATGATAAAAAAATTAAATGAACAATATTTTACCAATAAAATCTTACAAATACGGCTGTCGTTGGAACCGGCTCAGTGAGCCGGTTCCAATGACAGCCATATTTGTAAGGTTTTATTGACAAAGTGTCAGGATATTTCAGGCCATGCTAGCCTTCTATTGGTTAATTTGTTTCCGCTGTGTTAGTTAAAGGGTTAAATTGGCTCATTTTTTTCACGCGAATCCTAGCAGAGGTGCAGCGAGAATCTACATGGATTATCGCCGGTTTTATTGCGCGAATCTTTGTGCGAATCGATTCTCGGATTCTCGTCGAAATATAAGCCCTGCCCACCCATGTTACTTCCGGTGTCATAGCAGCAGGATGGATGTCTTCAAATACTGTCTGCAGTTATCCTGCCACAACCGTTACGTTATCACTACAAATGACATCACTTGACTTCAGCTCAACTGTCGGACACTATCCACTTACATATGTCGTGTTCCACTGGGGTTTCACTACCGACTCTTTGGTTGACTTCATCCTATAACATCTGCCGTCTATCACTGATGTCAATACTAGTGTTGTGATTGACTTCCACTTCCACTCTCTCTTCTGATCTCGTCCTACCACAACTGTTGTCTACCACCGCAACGACGCCACTCATGTTGCTGTGGTCGAATTTTACCACTACTCCATGTTATCACATTAAAGCAACTATCGGCCACTCCTGATGTAACTGCCAGTGCTACGATTGATTTCCACTTCCCTATCTGTCATCATACTACAGCAACTGTTCTCTATCACTGATGCCTTGATTTAAACCTGAAGAATTAGTCGTCTTATTCGAAGTAGCAGTGTGCAGAGCTCTGATCCCGAAACATTTTCGGCAGATAACTGAAAATGACACCGAAAAATTTCGGTCCAACATGCATACATCCCCTAATTCTATTTCTACTAGCAGTATCCTCATTATTGCCATGATTCCCCTTTTGTTCCACCCCATATAATTTGTAATGCTGGATACCTCATATAGTTGTTTACTTCCCGTCAAATATAGGTTTCCACCGTGGCTCATCTGTGTTCGTCTCGCTATTTATGTTGAAAATATTACCGCCTTGATCTCTCGGCCAAACATAGCTGTGTAACTAACTGCCCGGATTGTTCAATAAGACCAGCTTCGTAAGATGGGAGGATACTGCGAATAGGGGTCTGTATCTGGTCATTTGTCTAAGCTGTCAAAATGTCTTCTTAACATTGAAGGAAACTTCATTCCACCCTCGAATGTTTTGTGGGTGAGAACCGCGCTGCTGATCTACTTGCCATTCAGGTTTGCTGAGTGGCGTTTCACCACATGTACAATATTAGTTGGGTATGCAATGCGATCGACGAGGGATCTACTAAACAACTCACATGCTTTCGGCCAACGTCGATTGGACTATTGTAATTCCTTACGTTATGATTGCAAGAAACCTTTTTTTAGAAAACAGGTACAGTTAAAACTAGAAGTCCTGTCACGAACTGTGCGCTTATCTAGGCTTAATTGCGCGTTGAAATTGCGCACAATTGCCATATCGAATGGCATCCCAAGAAGGGCAGGTTCTCCTGGTTACTCATAGCAAACACATGCAATGTTTCTGCCAATGGACCTCCGGGTTACCCGGAGGTCCATTGGCTGAAACATTGCTTGTGCACAGGCCATATGTACATAATTTGATAGCTTTACTTGGGCCATAACGCGCACATTAACGCGCATATCAACGTGCTATTTGTGAGCATTTCATGACAGGACTTCTAGTTTTAACTGTGATGTCTAAACATGTTCAGCTAGAGCTGTGTGTGGGAAGTGAGGGTTTTCCCATACCATTACAATTGTTGGCTAAGCATCATTGGCTCTCGATTCAGCAAAGGATAGTTTTCAAGATTCTTCTTCTACGCAGGTGACAACCGTTACTTATCATTCTCAGTTCCGTATTCGACATTCCTTATCAACCGATTTTATCAGTTGATAACGAATGGCGAATAAGGAACACGGAACAAGTAATTATTGTTGCGTCCCCTCTTCTTCTCACCTAGAAGTCCCGGGATGACTTGGCCCCTTCCTATGTATGCAGTCCAGTGTGACACTACCAACCAGTCCGAACCCTGTGGTCGACTCAACAATCTGATTCATACCCCTTACGATCCTGTTCCTAGAGCTGTTAAAGTTGTTGTTGTTGCTGCCCTTTACCTATGTAATACTTAGCCCGAGTATCCCAAAAACAAAAGACTTTTACTAAGGCATTAATTAAAAACGGTATCTTCAGGTTGGCTACCTATATATAACATTCAAAATACTGTATTTCTATTTGTAAACCGATTTATATGGAAATCCCATTTTCTTTTTCATAAATAGTACGGCCGCCTTAGACTGGTCACTTTCCACGGCTGGGAAATATTTCCCCCGGACTCAGTAATATTAGACATCAGACAATAATTCTGGGAATAAGCATCAACACTTTAATTAATGAAGCATAGGGTACAACCCGGTGATTCATTAATTAAAACTTTGCTGATAATGATTTATATTACCTGGTAAGCGGGCATCATTATCTACGCGTGGATAACGACCAGTCCACTGTGACTGCACTGTAATACGTTGTAAAGCCTATGCACACCTCGGCGGATATTCGGCTTTAAACAACATTATTTATATTTATCCATTGCGTGTACCATATTGCATGGATAGAAATGTTTATAAGGGTTATAGCTATGTCACGACTGGAGGATCAATACAAAATGATCCATTTTTAACCCCTTTGCTTAGTCTCCTTCCCGTACCAAGACGTCTTGTTTTAAGACTTAACCTAACGCAACAAATATACCCGACCAACATTATCCAGAAAGTCGAGATTAAAAGTTTACTAATCCTGTGTTTGTATCCATAAACAACGTGTGTCCTCTCAATGGAAACAGGCATCGTCTAGCTCGTTCCAATGAGTGGTTATCAGCTATGTTGTGTAGCAAAAACTGAAAGTTCATAGTTGTTCAAGAATACTTTTTTTGAAACTGTGTCCTCTAACTATTTTAACCCTTTACCTAACATGAAAAGCAGACGACACTTGCAAAAAAAATTATTGAATAACTAAATTTTTTCATTTTTTGTCTCAAAAACATAGGTTATGACCCCTCGTTGGAACGAGCTCGACGAGCTCGTTCCAACGAGGGGTCATAACCTATGTTTTTGAGACAAAAAATGAAAATATTTTGAAAATTAATTGGCGATTTTTGAGAATAGCGCTGGCCGGTTTTGGCCGTTACGTTGGGTAAAGGGTTAAGAAAAGGTTAATATTACAATGTCAAGTGCCCGTCTACTGAAAAATGCTATGCTTTCAGCGCCTTCTTCTACAGATTCTTTCAAAAAAATTGCACAAAACTGAATTATCGCTTAAAAAATATATGCTTTATTTTTATCATCACAGGTTGCAAATGTGATCATGGGGGCCGCTATTGCTCCGTTGGCTGGTATTCAGTTGTTATCCGCTTTATTTCCCTCGGTCCATTCGAGAGTAAGTATCAGTGTCATATTGTATTTGTCAAACCCAGGTACATTGTATACAAGACATATTCAGGGTTAGGGTATCTGAATGCTAGGTGATTTACGAAGAAATCTCAAGTGAAGTTTCCACTCAGACAATACAGTCAGTAAAAAAACATCCAAAAACTCAAGTCACGTCCCAATCCATTGAACGCGTGGGTTGAATCAGAAAACCCTCTAGATGAAACTTGGCATACATTTTGTGCTGAAATAATCCACTCTGATGGTGTATTAGTGGTAACTCACTATTCATGTATCGTGTAGAGTGTACAGTGGTCTTGATATTTGATATTGATATTTGGCTCAGGTCACTACTGTTTTATCTCTGTTAGGTGTCGGAAATTTAGACATTTGCTTTCGTAAAACTTATCCGTGTTTTGTCAACTAGTACTTTCCTGCTCTATTTTGATTCGGTTAGATCCGTCCTTTTTATATTACCATTGTTGTATTAAATCGAGGTAATAGCCACGTATTCCATTGATGAAGTCATGAATATCGATTCGGTCCAGTAAACATGAAAGTTCTGACAAGAATAACTTTGATACTTGGACTTATTCTCCAATATGAGTAAAACCCTCGACCTCTGATTGGATAAGAGCTGACGTAGTTTATTTTATGTTTACGGCTCCAGCAGCAAAAGGTTCCCTCTGACGTCATAACGCGAGATATTTGAAATGACGTCGCACGTTTCGTAATTGCTTCATCAACAGAATGACTAGCAAGACGTTTCATTTTTCTGGATATTTCACGCGCGCAGCAGACATGTTAAAGAATTGTTAATAATAATGCGATTGAAAAAGCAAGGTAAATTCAATCAACATTGACGATGCGTCTAGCTGTCAATCAAGCATTCACGTGCAGCCGGTAGTACTGCCCAACGGCGCAGATGTAAACAAAACAATCCCGTGTGTTGAGATAGAAAATGTCGTTCTTCACCACTTTAAGAGACAGAGTCGATTATTTATTAAGAGCAGGGTATAAATAAAACAAGTAGTTACCAGGGCCAGTAATCAGATTTAAACCTCTCGTAAAATTAGGGCAATTCGAGTGGTTAAAACCCTTATCCTGCTCGTGGTTTAAATCTGATTACCGGCCCTAGTACCTATTTATTCTATATGTCCTTAGATATATTTTTAACCCTTTGAACTCCAGAGGCCGTTTTTCCGGCCCGATCACAAGCTACGTCATAATGGCATTAAGGGGGATGACTGTAAGGGAAATGTGCGGTGTAGTCCAATCAATATTTTCAACGTGCCGCCTCAGGGCTGCACGTTGAAAATATTACTTGGTCTACCCCCAAATAATAAATATAGACTCTTCCTATTGCTACCACGGAATTGACATGGAAGATACCACCAGGGTTCAAGGGGTCAAGAAGTCTTGAATTGTTTAACTATAATCCCGACTGATTAACATTATTTCAACTACATCAACAGGGCCTGCCTTCGATGAAGGGACTTGAGTCTTCTCAATCAGGGCAAATCAAGCGTAAAGCCCTACCCAATCCATCATCTTCCAACCTCACAAATCGTACCCAAAAGCGATCGGGGGACGACAAGTGGTACATTGATTCAAGAGTATAAACATGATGCTTCGCATGGTGACACGCACCAACATTACACAATATCTCGGTGATAGACACCTACCTTCCATTGCCTCATCCATATTGCCTGTATTGTTGGGTATTATATAGTTAATCGAAAACCTTCCCACCTACTTGGGTTTTGAAATCTCCATTTCGACAGGCTCACCAATTCGTTTCTGATATCCTTGTTTTACGCCTATCCCAGGACTATCTCTCAAACATATTGTGAAGGGTCCCCTTTTCTATGAAACGCTGGAAGTAGAATATGCATCTGGCAATACATTCCGCGGGGTTTTGTTAGTTACTTTGCAATGTTTCCCACTAGTGGAACATTACTAGTAAACATTGTTTTGGAGTTTTTACCGCTGACCGAGACGTCGCGCAAACGGGTAACGGAAACATCCGTAGTGTGGTGAATGACAGAGAACGGTGAAAATCCAAATAAATTTCCAAAACTGCCTTTTCAATATTGGTGTTAGCTGCGCGAGTATGTTAGTGACAAAGCTACAACAATGAGATGATGGAGGTGATGATTAATATTGTTTTCAAACGCAAAGTGAATATCGAGTTTGTTGTTATACCCAGTTGGAAAGATTTAATTTATGTTATTATAAACACAACTCAGTCGGTATCTAAACATAATGAAGACCTTGCGTGATGCTGATGTTGCGGATAGTTTTCCCTGGGAACCATTGCCTTTCTAGACTACATGTAAGACCTCGGAAGAATATGTTTGTCTAGAATAGACAACCCACAATGTCCACCTTAAATCCTGTCATCATTTATTGTTATAACAATCACCCTTAAAGAGCCCAACACTGAATATTCGTGGGTTACTTTTCTTCACAATGCATTCACAATCAGCTACAATCTTGGATGTTTTATTTTTCTTTACAGGGAGCTCTCATTTCCGGTATAATGACATTAATTTTCACCAGCTGGTTATCATTCAGCAAAATATTTAACAAACATCTAGTTCCTTCCGAGAAACTACCACCGGCGACCGTAAATCAGTGTGACCAATATAATTCCTCAGTTTACATAGGTAGTACTGTTAATACATCATTAATGGCACAATACACATTGGAAACAACACTCCCACCCGAAGATGACAGGTAAGTTCTTATAGATGTAAAGCACAATATATTTAACTCTTTTGGCACGGAATAATCTGAGAAACAGAATTCTTAACGCCTAATATTCATCAGGAACTTTACAAAAAGTATAGGTTGTTAGACTAAAGCATTATTATTTTAAAATATGTTCTAATGATCTCATTGACAGTTTTTCAAATGATTTCCTGTATATATTTAAATGGCACCTTTATACTTTCAAGGGACGATATCGTTGTTCATGGATAGGACATAAATGGCGCATGAAATATAGGAATACGTATGTTTGCTCAACCCTTTAACCAACAAATCGGCCTCACCCCACCCCACCCCGCTTAATATGCAACTTCAGCAGTTGAACAAATATTATTTTTCACAAAATTTCAACAAAACCATATCATGTGACCCCCTCGTTGGAACTTTTTGAAAAATATGAAAAAATGATATTTAAAATAATAAATTTTGATATCGTCTGCGTTGGGTAAAGGGTAAAAAGCACTTGGAAATGCACACACACAGTTGGCTAAAATGACTACTGTAGTACCTTTCTGCGGTCTGCCGTCTGTCGACTTTAGTCGCTTGTCGCGCGAAAACAGTTAAAAGGTAGAATGCCCGTATGGGTAGATTGTTGAACGAAATAAGGCTAAATGTATTTACGATGATTGGTCTGGCGGCTGCAACTTTGATCAAAATCTTCAGTTATACCATTCAGAAATCAATATGGAAATCAGTTTATGTCTGTTAAAGATGAAGGGACGCATTCTGTAAACACTTTCAATCAAGTGCATATATACACTACTGTGATCACAACAACGGCCCTTTTCGCTATGCGAACGCGATCCGATTGCGAACTTACAACAGTGGGCTGAAATTCGTAAAGAACACACGGTGAAGTGAAGTCCGTTTAAAAAGGAATGCACACATTTAGCAGTTCAGTTTCAAAGTTCTCTTGCTTTCTTTAACAGGCGATAATCTATAATGTTGTGGTGATGTTTGCGGACAGATAATTTCTAAAGGATCGCGCCACAGTCCGGTCTTGTGATCACAGTGCTGGATGGTTTTTGTTGTTGTTTTTGTGTTTGCTTTTTTGTTTGTTTTTTGTTTGGTAGGTGGGTGGGGGGGGGGGGGTCATCAAAATGAAATGGTAAACCTGATTATTTCAAAAACAACAAAATTAAAATGGAAAAATAAACGCACAGTTCGTGACAGGACTTCTAATTGTCTCCCGCTTTTTGAAAAATACGGGAGATATTAAATTTGGGGTATCCTTCCGTCCTCCCGTGTTTTTCGTTTCCAGACTCTAACTTTCCTTGCAGTGACCGGATTTCGATGAAACTTTCATCAATTGTGGGTCCAAGTTCGAATTGGACATTTTCCGCGCATATTTAATTAGGTTGCTGAAATTTGATTGCTGACGGTTTCCAGACTCTAACTTTCCTTAAAATCAACCGATTTCGATGAAATTTCATATATGGATTACTTTTATCAATAGGTCAAGTTCGAATATGGGAAATTTTGTACCGAAAATCTGTCCGTCTGCCTGTCCGTCTGCCCCGTGCGTCCACGCACCTCGGACTAAAAGCCGTATTTAAGAGCCGATCTTCACGAAACTTCTTAGGTATCTTTGTTATCATTGTGAGACCAGAATATGTGTTTTGGGGTTTGGTGCAAAATTGAAGATGGCCGCCAGCGGTTATTGGTTATAATCAGTTTTTTGTTTGTACAGAACGTCTATATGAAAGTTCGGACTTGAATAAAATTTGTATGAATGTTTAGTAACATGCAATACATCACATATAATACGGGTTTGTTCTCGTGCAAAAATTATGCAAATTAGCGATACTTTGATTTATTCAGTGCTACTACTAATACACTGTAAGTGCACACCTTCCAAGTTTTCGTTTCCAGACTCTAACTTTCCTTACAGACAGTCGAAGTAGATCACTTTCATCAATTGTGGGTCCAAGTTCGAACATGGGCATTTTCCGCGCATATTTAATTAGGTTTCTTAAATTTGATTGGCTGGTGGTTTCCAGACTCTAACTTTCCTAAGGGTCAACCGATTTCAATGAAATTTCATATGTGGATTACTTTTCACATCAGTTTAATGTAATATGTCTTATGATACAGTCTTAATTTTTTAGTGGTTCTCACAGTTATACTCCATATCACTTTACTTGCTTTGACAGTGACCTCCGTGAAAATAAATCTGATAACCACTGTCTGAAGCACTGTCTGTTTTGTCTCTTCTAAATAACTTCAACTTGCAATTCAACTATATTCAACTGGATACATTAATTCCTCTTGTAACTGCTACCCAGTGGGAGACATTAATTCACTGAAGATAAAATTATAGAATAGATGAATGTTGGAACATAAGATTATGTATATTGTATTAGGTTTTGTTTTTATATTGGGGATTAATGACACTCTCGACAACTAGGGTTGGACAGTTTTACGGGTGGAGAAAGCTGGAGTACCCAGAGATAACCACCAAACAGTAGCGAGCAACTATCAGACCCCCAACGTACTAACTCTGCACAAGGAGGGTTAGCATTGTTTGCCGATAAGGGTACGTGCATTACGCCATAGTACACAACACTAAAGTGCCCATGAATCGGATTAAGAGCCCTGCCCAGGAACTCAACGCAATTACCTCTGGCGGGGATCGAACCGTGCAACTTTCGGTTTGAAGTCCAATGTCGTAACCACCGAGCCTCCGTACTCCCTTGTTGTATTAGTAGTAACGATTATTCATTTCACAATCGGATATGGCGGGCCTACATAAGACAGGCCATTGGCAAGTGACCAATGTTCGCACTGCATTTGTTGGCACTGCTATTTTGTTTTGATGACCCATTATGTATTGTGCGAGCGACGGTGAGAATCAATGAGTTGTACATAAGTCTGTGTCCTCTGTCCCAACTTATTCTGCTCTCATTGTTATGATATCTAAATAAGATGCGGCGCGGATTTCACAGATTTCGCAAAGTACACACACATAGATTTTTCGTCCTCTCTCCGGTGACTTAGTTTCTTTACTCTGGCTACTAAAAAGAGAGGTCACAACATGTGTATTTTTTACATGTTTTCTAAGAGAAACAATAACTTATTTTCTGCTTCAGTTTTAGAGATGCAGATCGAACTTCTTTTGACAGGTTCGGACTTGAAACCGAGCCATTGACGTCCTATCTCTTGTGATGGTCTATTGCTGACTGCCTTACTGTGACGGACTTTTGGGAAGGATGGGCCCTCAATTCCGGTGAGCATATCGTTGCCGCACATCCCTTTGAAATATTTATATATATTGCCATACGTGCCTTTGCCATGTTAGGTTTTTGACCGCAGCAAAACAGCAGCCACATTCTCTCTGGGTCCCTCATACACTGCGTGTCAGATGTTCCGGAGGGTGCGGCAGACTTCACTTTTGTCACAGACTTCATAAGCAGCTAGTTGTCTGATAAATATAACTGCGTAAATTGGGGTCTCTTCTTCTCCACTTATGCTTCTTTCTTGTATTTTTGCCTCATTTTAATAGGTAAGTTGCTAAGGGGTCTTTAAGGAGGGTGACCCTTCCAATATTTTATTTTTTTAGTCAGAACATTTCCATCTGGATTGGGGTCTTAGATATCGAATCGGTATTCTTCTATTCAAACATTTTCTTAACAAACAAGATTTTATACCTGGGTGCAAAACTATAAAACTTTTTCAATTGCATTTTTTAGAATTGTATTTTCTTTGTATTAATATAACTGTCTAAAATGAATCATTAGAATTTTAAAAGATATGTCAATTTGCCAGTTCGCAAATTGCCACATCCTTGAAAATGCTAATGGTTAATTTCAACCCATTCAAAGTAATAACTAGAAACTACAATAATTCTAGGAAATACAACTGTAAAAGTATTATAGTATTGTCCCCTGGATTCAATATGTCACAAATACAATCAATAGTATGCAATCTGGACTGCTGGAGGCACAGCATGATCAGTTTGGTCTACCAAGGTGTGTTAATTAAATAAAATGTTGCTTATCGTCACGACTACTAAATGTGTACTGTGGCCAATACTATATCAAAATTTACAATTGAATTTTCAAAAAATGTTTTTCTATTTATGGAAATAATTGACTGAAATGGATCCTAAGAGTTTCAAAATACGTAATTTACCAATACTTGGAACCTGTTTTGAAAAGCTAATTATTTATTTCAATAATTCATACTGACAGATAGAAAATACAATTCTGAAAAAATGCAATTCTAAAAGTTTCATAGTATTGGTCCCTGGTCTAGCAAGTTAGCCAACTGTTGACACAACTGGTTCCCAAGTGTCGAATGGCCCTTCGACGCACCATAGTACTGGTTGCAACCCATAAGGAAAGTGAATGTAAATAGTGGGATATCGCGGCCTTAAACAGACATCCTGACTAGAATGACTGCCACCCAGGACTTGTTAAGTCATTCAATGAAGGTAAAATTACTTACATCACACTGGTTTTATCAGATGTTGTTTCATGCGGATTTACCAGACATTTTAGCTTGCTGCCTAGCTACAATAATCAGGAGATACCTGTTCTTTAGTTTTTCGATTTAACGCCATTTCTGAAGATTGCATGTGACTTCAAACCTCCACCATTCCTTCTCTACATATTCTTAAAAAAAAACGCTAGCGTTTTCGAATGGCTTAACAAGTGTTTTGTACCCATCCAACAATTCGGCTATCCATATGAATGTGTGGGAAGCATGATATTCAAATATTCAAAGCATCCTCCCTTGAGAAGCAATCATATCTATATCAAATCCGATCACCTGTTGTATTTGAGTATATGAAATGATTATATTGGCATGGCGGGGGTTCGAACCCACGCCGAGAGAGTTTCCTTCGGCACCAACTGCCTAGCGAAACTATACTGAACCACGCACATCACTCGGCCACCTGTCTGTCTGTCGGTGGCCGAGTGGTGTGCGTGGTTCAGTATAGTTTCGCTAGACGGTTGGTGCCGAAGGAAACTCTCTCGGCGTGGGTTCGAACCCCCGCCATGCCAATGTAAACAAAACCAGCATCCTTTCTTAATTCTATGGCATCCGAGAAATTTGAAAAAGACAAGTACTGTCGCTGATTTCTTCTGAGGTGCAGTTTGTAGAATTAAGTGCTTAGATGCAACTATCTGATGAATAATAAAATGATTATATTTTTCTATTTCCAGTCTTGGATATAAAGTACTTTTCACATTATCACCTTACTGGTACAATCCTTTAGGAATTCTGTTCTGCATACTAGTAGCAGTCATTGTGAGCTTAATTATGGGTAAGTCTTTGAACCAGTCCATCACAACATTTCATGCTTTTGTACAAAAAGAGTGAGCCAGCAAAAGCAATACAGACTCGTCGTTCTGGAGGGAGTGAGTCAACATTTTTATCTGAACCCTCTCATTTTGACTTTCAATGCTTAAATTCATGCAAGAATCACAATCTATTTCTACAAATAATTCTCACAAGGACAGCAAATGGCCTAGATTCTTGTAAAATGTTGTCATAGATTATGAAAGTGCCCTGGAGGCAATAACAATTCTTATTGTTTTGCTCCCTACTAATAAGGTAGCACTGTGGCTTAGCAGTTGTGTCTTGTGAGGTTTAATTGCATATACAGGCAGCCAAGACATCGCTAGGTAACACTGCTAAGGTACTGTTACCTTCCACAGAACGATTACCAATATCAGTTGGAATATGTTTGCATCCGCATGCCGCATGCATGACAATAAACTCAGCAATATTAGAGCTGGCCCTTGAGGGATAAACCTTATTAAATATATTAATATAAGGTTTATTTTCAGCTGTGAAAATATAACCACAAGGGTACAATAATACCATCAACTCCTAAATTATTTGAGAACTGAAAATAAATTTACGAAGCAGGAGTTCACGAGTATCAAGTTTCAAAGCCGAGTCTTGCGAGTGGTAACAAATTTTAAAACCCGACTTTCAGAAAATATTAAGAAAGGGCACAACTGTTCCAATAGAATTTGCGAACTGATAGGCTTATCCTACCCTTATCGGCTTTCCACAACCGTCACACTGGGTAAATACATGTATTATTGGGCATGTTCGTTATGTAGATACTGTAAATATAATACAAAAAGCACAAATATATATCATTATAAAGGTAAATAAGGCAATAAAAATAAATATCTAGAATATCATCAGATTTCTTTTTTTTTAAATTGGATCTTGGAGAATATATTTTTTTATTTGTTTTTGGGAAATCAAACTATGGTCAAGAAAAGCCCACTTCATTATGCATTAACTGGTGCAGTGATATATTATTCCACATCCTCACATTTATTTGCAAGTTTTAGCCTTCTTACCACTCCCGTATATATTGTAACAAGGTAAATCTGCACAGAGTAATAACTTCACACCAAAGATAATATGAAGCACTTCCATAGAATGTGAAGCTTTTACAGTGTGTTACTTGCACTCCCTAATAAAGAAATTATTATATGACAAACAAATCTACTAATGGTCACTAATAGTTACAAATAGTCATTAACCCTTTACCCAACGAATCGTCCGTATCCGCCCGTGTAATATGCAAATTCAGCAGTTGAAAAAATATGATTTTTCAAAAAATTTCAACAAAACCATATCATGTGACCCCTAGTTGGAACGAGCTCGTCGAGCTCGTTCCAACGAGGGGTCACATGATATGGTTTTGTTGAAATTTTTTTGAAAAAATTTGAAAAACGAAATTTAAAATAATAGATTTTGATATCGTCCGCATTGGGTAAAGGGTTAAATGGAAACTAATGGTTACTCAAATGGTCACTAGAGGTCACTGATGGTCACTAAAATTGTCACTAATAGCCACTAAATGGTTACAAAGTCACCACATTTGAATAAAGCGACCATTTGAGTGACCATTAGTGGCCATTATTGACCATCTGAGTGTCCAGTACTGACCATTAGAGACCATTAGGTGATCATTAGTGACCATTCATGACCATTTTGGAGACCATTTTCTTGACCATTAGTGATCATTAGTGACCATTTTACTGACCATTAGTGGCCATTTCAGTGACCATTATTGACAATGTTTGCAATCATTCCTTTGGATAAAGTGACAATTTTTTGGGATAAAGAGACCATTTCAATGACCATTTGAGAAACATTTAAGATCATTTGATACCATTGTGTAGCACATATGCTTTTACGGGTCTTTTTTAAGGTAAACTGTGTCAAGTTGTGTGAAGTCAAGCTAAAACTTATTCTACTTCAGAGTCGTATCACTGTAATTTCCCACAATGCTCTGTAGCAGAATGTGAAGCAAAGCAAGGAGAGATAATGCAAATACATTTGAAGTTACAGTCAGATTTATCTATATCCAACTCCCCTATACAATTTATCAGTCGATGTCAATGGACCTACCTCAGATTTACCAATGGCAGAATACTGAATCGAACAGAAAGTCACTGGTATCAATGCCTTGAATTGAAAAGTCCCAGGCAATATGGCCATTAACAGGAAATGTACCACCAGTTGAACCCTCCTACCAGAAGAATCCAACCACGAAAGACACAGAAGATGGTTACAGTCTCAACAGGGCTGAGATAAATTATGAGACCAAAAACAAAGTATTAGACAGGTTGAGAAGACATAAAGATCAAATATAATTTCTAGCTCAATCTAATCAACATCAAGTCAAAAATGTGGTTAAGACGGCCAATGATGACCTGGTTAAATGCATATGTGAATGTGCAAAGAATGGTTTGAATTTGAATGTACCAATGACAATGAGAGATCAAGCATACCTCATTTCACACAGTATGAAAACAGGAAAATAGACCAAAGAATCATACAGAAAACCTTTTTTTAGGAAAGTTGCTGAGGCCTGTTCTAGCTAGCTTATCAACTATCCTCGGAGAAATTCTGCAGAAAGCCAAACAAATTTCCTAAAATGAGAATCTGTTTTTATCACGAACACACCACACTCGTTTCTGGTTGCATCTATGTGAGAAGGCTTTTTAAACAGTGACAACTGAATCTAACAGATTCCATTTTGTCAAAAATAAAACCATTCAGAATATTCTCAATCAAATGATTTTGAAAGAATGATAAAAACTTCCAATCTTGCTTGCCTTTTATTGTCACACACCAGATCGCTTATCTATTGGCCATGTAGAAAATACTGCATGGCATGATCAGGTTGGATACCTGTTTTGACCAATCAGACACCGCCTTGCTCTCATTGGGTACCTGTTTTGACCAATCAGATACTACCAAGACCTTACTGGGTTATCAACAACCTGTAATGTGACACTATCTTACCTATAACATAATCAAACAGACTACATGATCTTTATCATCATAACCTTCTTATACATAAAAGGAACAGGCCAGGTAGTCTTTATCTGAAGCCTTTTGTATGTACATAACATCAGATGTTCCAGTATGGGCTTTATCATAACCTTCTTACATAACTGTTTAGTCACTCCAGGTAGCCTTTAATTTAATATTTTTGTTTGTGTGTATTTACATGCCCATACAGGGGTTTTGTTGGGGAGGTACAGCCCATACCAGGCTTTGGTGGAAAGGGAGAGCCCACATACAGGAAAGCCAAGACAATGTGTGGAAAGCCTAATGGGTGTTGGGCTGTAAAGAGACTGTGCCTTTTGAAGGGGCTTTGGGGCTGGGCAGGTCCTACATGGACTTTGAGAATGGATAGATTAAAAATAAGGTACATACAGGGCAGGAAGGGAGAGGGCGCCTACATTAGCCTAGACCTAGTGTGGAGGGGAGGTGTAACGGATTTGGTCTGATGACGAGATCCACCAAAAAGGGTCAAGTCATCCCTCTATACTACTACTGTAAAAGCAAAATATTGCTGAAAAGAGATTGTCAGTAAGACTAGTGAATAGGTTTTGACATTACAATATTTGAGTTGCCTCTAATTATGTTGTTCCACTGCGGTATGTCGTGTATAGGGTTTAGCCGTGCAGATTGGTTTTCCCGAGAGCCAACGAGAAGTTAAGCTGACGCATATCCAAAATTTTACAGGAACTCATATCATGTCATCAAATGAAAACTACAGTTACTGATTATAACCAAAACAAATCAGAACACTGCAGAGATAGCCGTTATGGAATTCTTAATATTACACATTTCCGAACTTAATGTACGGTAACATTACTGGATTTTTAGTGTTTATGGTAGAGATGGAAGGGGGGGGGGGGGTTGATTGATTTTAGGATATCAATATTTATTATTTTAATTTTTTTTTAAATTTTCAAACAAATTCAGCAATATCATATTATGTGACCCTGAGTTGGAATGACTTCGACGAACCCTTTTCCAAAGAGGAGTCACGTGATATAGTTGTGTTGATTTCTTGATGTTTAAGGTCACATGTTTCTGAACAATGGCTAATATTTATCGCAACATGGAGATAAAGTCAAGTTTAATCAATAGTTTATGCCCATGTTGTTCATTTTAGAGCACTACCACCCCAAGCATTGGTGACTGGGTCCAATTTTAACTGTAAAATAGAGCTGGCTTACAGTAAACACACTCCTGTACTTCCCGGTGCTGCCACGAAGCGGTTTTGTTAATTGTTTGGAAATATCTGGGTTTTTTTCAACTTCTCAATTTATAAATTACATGGGTGACTGGTACAGCCGATTCATTGGTTAAAGGCTTAACTTAATGTTATTTAATGATTTGCGTTCATATCTATTGTTGACGGGGGTGCGGTAGCTCAGTGGTCATGGCATTGAACTTCAGGCTGAAAGGTTTGATCCCCGCTAGGGTAACTGCGTTGTGACCTTAGGCACGGCACCTAATCACGATTGTCCACGTGTGAGCATGATGGAGCTGTCATACTGCACGTCGTTGGTGCACCTGTCTTCAACCAATGCTAACCCTGCATTTGTGTAGTTAGTATGCTGAGGAGTCTGACAGTTGCTCACCATTACTCAGTGGTTCTCTCTGTAAAAAAGAGTCGTTAAACTCCAATAAATAAATAAATTCAATGTTGACAGGTAACCATTTCTTCTGTATTAGGAACAAGAGAAGAAGATAAGGTAGAGGAGAGGTACTTGACACAATATATACGACGGATATGGTGTTGTAGTTCCTTTTTATCCAGATATATTACGAGTTCGAGTTTGTTTACCGAAATGACAGTCGTGAAATCCAATATCGAAACTGTGACTCTTCAAGTAAGTATCAAAATTACAAGAATTAGGTAATTACCCACTCGGTGGACTCGTTTCAATGAGGGGATCATAAGCTATTATAAACATAGTGACGGTTGTTCAGTGTGTTATGGTAGATTAGCACCCGAAGAAAAAAAAATTAAAGCTCGAGACAATGTCGATGGCATTATTTTTTTTTCTGAGAGGGCTAATCTAGAATAACACGCTGAACAACGGTCACTATGTTTTTTAATATACCGAATGACCTTTGAAAGTAATGTTTCTTTCAGAGTTATAAATAAATCAATAACAAACAGGCAGACTAAGACACTGATTCAGTTCACATACGTTGAATGTTTCAAATTCAGTTGATTTCCCCTTTGTGCCCCAAAACTCCCTGAATAACTTTACACTTCTGTCAACACTTGATGAACTGTCCTTTGACCTTAAAAGTGCCTCGATATTTTCATCGGTAATATTTGCGAATTCCATGTTTGTTGTTGTCGTCTGATTTGAGGCGAGAGAAAAACTTCGGAAATCTTTGGAAACAGCGTGTGTTATTTTCTCCCTTTCAGCAATTTTCGGATTTAGCGTGTGATATTACAAAATCACCGCATCATAGCGTGTGTAATTACAAACAATAACAACGGTCGCGATGGACTATCACACGTTGTCAAGAATGGGCGGAGTCAACAGGCATGATCACACAAATTAGCAAATTGTATCTGTCCAATCAGACGTCGTCTTTTGTCTAGTTTCATTCATGAAGTATATAGAGGATATGGAATGAGTGTTTTTCTCATATAATATTTATGAAACGAGTCTAAGAATTTTCCGTTTGGGCGAGCCTCTGTCGAGCCCAAACGGAAAATTCGGACGAGTTTCATAAATATTATATGAGAAAAACACTCATTTCATATTCTATTTATCATATGACACACACACGCACAAATTAGCCACTTAGTATGACTTTTTAACCCATACCTAACTTGAGTTGCAGACTGCACTTGGAAAAAGCATCCTTGTACAACTAAAAATTTTCAATTTTTGCTTCCAAAACATAGGCTATGATCCCTCATTGGAAAGAGCGCGACATGCTAGTTCCAATGAGGGGTCATAACCTATGTTTTGGAAGCAAAAAGTGAAAATATAAAAAAAAAATGAATGGCGTTTTTCTTGTATTGCGCGAGACGGTTTTTGCCGTTACGTTAGGTAAAAGATTAATACAATATAACCCACCCTAAATAGGACAGATAACGTAAATTTCTCCCTACTGAAATTATGCAAATGTGACCCAGTTGTATTTTGTTTAGCTAATGAAATTGTCCAGTTTTGAAATTGCTCAATGTCAGAAGTGATGATTTCGCGCGCCAAAGGCGCGCAGGGACGGTATGGGGGACAAGCCCCTTTCCACCCTCTGTGACTGTATAGGATGGCTCTCAATTGCTCAATGAAAGCTCCTAACTCTATTTATGCAAATTATGAAAATGGGGCCCAGTTGTATTTTGTTCAGTCAATCAAATTGTCTAGTTTTGAAATTGACCAATGAAATTGACGGAAGGCTTTATTTATATGTGATTAATATGAAAACAAACTATGAAATGTTTTAACAAGCCAAAACGGACGAGTCATATGATAAAATAAATTCTTATATATATTGACTATTGAAGAAATATGTTAGCAGATTTCCCCTGGTTGGTTAAAGATAATCTGAGATAAACTGAGGGTATGAAAAACATTATCTATAATATAAGATGTAAAAACACTAAGCTTTCATTATATTGAATATGTAATACTAAATTCGAAAGACTAGAAAAGAAGTTGAATAATTAGTATTGATGCCCTTAATTTTGCTACATGGCGCACATTCCGTAGTATCACACGTGTGAGGGTAACATTGTTATCTCCCATTTCTCCTTAAATGTGAGCGTGTATTTATAGATCTGACAGTACTAAAGATTTGAATTAGAGTAACCAGCTTTGAAAAGTTCCACTTAATGATGCAATCTCCGAAACTAAACAACTTACTACGAGAAAATAATTGTTTCCAGGCATTGTACTAAAACTCTGTATCATTGCTAAATATAGCAAGGACCAATAGTTTCATTCCTGTCAATTTCTTTCTCCCATTTGTTGCATGATTCCCTGTTTTGAGGAAAGTCTAGGAAGCTGTTTGAGGGGCTGAACTTTACAAACATATATGAATATCCAAATTAAAATGATGTAATCATATCTGTTTTAACACGAATGTCATAATGATCGCTCATGGGAAAATATTTAGTACTGTTATACATCTAGCATTCTCAGAATATGCTTCTCTTCTCAACCGTCAAGCGCTTTTCAACTACTGTCTTCATAGCAATACTCGAGGTGCGTATGTATACAGTTAAAACTAGAAGTCCTGTCATGAAATGTGCACAAATAGCACGTCGAGCTGCACGTTAATCTACGCGTTATGACCATAGTAAGGCTATCAAATTCTGTACATGGGGCCTGTGCACAAGCACTGTTTCAGCCAATGGACCTCCAGGTAACCCGGAGGTCCATTGGCAGAAACATTGCCTGTGTTTCCTATGAGTAACCAGGAGAACCTGACGTGCTTTGGATGTCATTCGTTACGGCAATTGCGCGCAATTTCTATGCGCAATTAAGCCTAGATAAGCGCACAGTTCGTGACTGGAATTCGAGTTTTAACTGTAAGAAATAGTTATTCAATAATTTTGGGTATTTTCTCTCAGCTTTATTGTTGCATCAAATGGTCAGTGGCGAGAAATTTCCCACAAGAAATTGTTAATGAGCGCCTCCTATCACTGATTTGGTAAATGTTCTGCTGTCTGGTCATTTTTTATCTAATGTCGGGAATATTTGTTTCTTTATTGGGGTTTAATGTCACATAGTTCTGCACACTGGCTAATTGTGACCGCAACAT
Source organism: Pictodentalium vernedei (assembly GCA_031216915.1). NCBI lineage: Eukaryota > Metazoa > Mollusca > Scaphopoda > Dentaliida > Dentaliidae > Pictodentalium > Pictodentalium vernedei. The sequence goes on along the minus strand of CM062290.1, from coordinate 447,377,953 downwards.
GGATATAAAATGAAGTTCAGCCAATTGTTTATACCAATGTTACCCATTTTCGAGGACTTCCACCCAAAGCCTTGGTTGCTGGCTCCTACTGTACCAGTAAAACAGAGCATGCATACCATAGCAAACAAACACTGTCTCTCTTCCCGGGGTTCCCAGGAAGATAATGTCGGGACTATTTTTCAAGACCGAAACTTTGGTATTTTAATATTCATTTGGTGCGGTAAATCGGTATTGACAAGATACGACACCGAACTATGTTTACGGAATACCGCCCATCTCTAGTCTTGCACGAACAATGTATCTGTTCACCTTCTCACTCCAATAATAAAAGAGTTGGGATTCCAAACCTTTTTCTGGAAAGGGCCAGAAACAGGAAAATAAATTCGTTAGCTTAGAGTTTCACTTTTCAAGAGAGAACTAAGAGCTAATGACTTTTTTTTTCTCGGCACAAAGCGCTGTCATGACTAACATCCACGTCGATGAGAAATTTTATACAATTAATCACGTTGATAACTGTAAAGCTAGCATTTCATTTTATAGTAAATTTTCGGATGGTATCTAACACATTGCCATGGGTAGTGCCTATGTAACATGGTTAAACTGTTGTTATCCAGACAATCTATCTCCTCTTAAAATACACGCACAATTTTTTTTTTAAAATTCCGAATAAAATGGGTGCACTCCAGAAAATGCTATTCATCCTCCATTTTGTTTTTCTAACGTATGATATGCAAATTATATCAGTCACTTTTTCTTTCTCATGTCTACCTCTTTCTACCCATACTGGCAGAACCCCACGTCATAGCTTCGCCATAACGGTTTAGCCCCACGAGCACGTAATTTTCTGCATGGAAAGATTTTTTTTTTAAACGACATGTATAATTATATTCTACATTTAGGAACAAATGCAATAGTCTTTATCTACTGATCCCCCAGAAACTCTAAGAATGATGAAAGGAAAGTTAGGCCGAATCCACTGTGGATACTAATAGACACGGCTTTTGTGTTCAGTGGGATCGTACAAACGATTGTGGGTGTTTACCAAGACAGTGAGGTGCTATAAACTATACGTCCTTAACTCATAAAACACTGGAGTTTTTTTCGTAAATCGAACTGGAGACGAAACCCAATGTGAAAAATCAAACCCTCCCAGCTCTCCTTTTAACTACATTCATACTGCTATATTTCACAGATATGCACTCATGATGATATGGCCTTGGTATGCATTGAACAACCTTCTGCTGGGGTGCTGGAAACGTTTATAACTCGGCGTGGAGTTGGGGGGGGGGGGGGGGGGGAGGGGGTGGGCATAGACGAGCGCCCACACACCAATATATAAAACGACAAAAGACACTTTTATTATCGTGGTCAGCACCTACTGTGTCATGTCATAACCACAGTCCAAGTTTAAGATAACAAATAGCCAGTGTCAACCATTTATAATTATACAGCCTATTGGTTCGCTGGTCCGTAAACCAGAAATAAATGAATATAGAAATCACACACTGTTCAACATTCTGGGGTTGCCAAGAGAATCAGTCTGCATCTTCATCTTTCTAAAATCGCCCGTCATCAGTTGACTTTGTCAAATGAGTTATGACATAGCATCAAATGAGTTTACATGAAATATTCCTATTTTGTTTTTCTTTCAGAAATGTGTCAATCGCTCCGAAGGGAACAGTAGTGATGACCAAACAGAGAAACTAGAAATTAGTAACATTCACCTTTAGCTCCCAGTGCAATCAAAACTTCCCCGTGTATTGCGTAAATGGCTGATAAACCCGATCTATATTGACTGTGATGGCTCAAGTATGGACTGCTAATATATTTGAACTGCATCATCGGGGCATGCCTTCGTCGACTGCATGTGTTGATGATGTAGTTGGAATATTAGTTCATGTAGTTGGTATATTAGCAAGTCGGGATTAAAGTTTTAAGAACTCTCAGTTTATTTAAATGTACTTGCGGATAAATACATGAAGAGGTCAGAACGTATGGACCCCCCAAATTCAATGAAGTGCACGGTACACAATTTTTTAATTTATGTTGGGTTCCCGGAATCCACACTCTCTGTATAACGAATATACGTGTGACGTAAGTAGGGTGCTAGTATAAATTCTAATGTCGGGAGTGCACGACTACCAGCAAGAGTGAAACAAAATTCCAAACGCCTTTCCACATGAAAATATTCCAACAGAAAAAAATCTGAATCACCCGCCCGCACTCGTCCATCACATATCAAGCAGATATATGTTCCCTGTAGCGGCAATATTTGGAGGATTTATACCGCCTTTTTGTCATCATCGTCACTTTTTGAGTTATAAACATTACTCCCCCTACATGTATGGTATATGGAGATTTAATACCTGGATGTCGGTTTTTAAACACCGAACCGCAGACATCCAGGTATTAAATCTCCATATACCATACATGTTGGCGGAGATAACGTTTCTGTCCCATTTGAAACACAATACAAACATAGTGGAAATAAATTTGTGGACGTATTTCTCAGCTTCAAAATCAGTAGGACCAAATTCGTGATAATTATCTGTTTTTATAACCGCAGAAGACAGAACAGATAGACTTACATCCCTTGTGTCGTTAAGGAAACGGGAAAACAGTATTTTGTTGACATATCGTCCCCTGAGTTCCAATGTGTTACCCAAGGAACGAATTATTTGCTCTAATTTTATTTTTATGATTGAATTGTCGGAAATCTGATGATATTTGTGATTATTTTCAGGTTTTTATGTCGAGGTGAGCAAACGCGGAAAGGTTTCGTTTAAACCATATACCCCGATGTTTCGCATACGCTTATACCATGGATGTTACACGCTCTCATATATCTTGGATATTGGGTGCACCCTTTGTCATGGCTATTTGCCAGGGCATTCTGACCAAGCAAAAGGCAGAATTTATCGGGATATAGGGGCACTAAGTCTTGAACAATTGTTATTTGTTGGAGTTTATAAACAGTTACAAGCTAGTCCGTTTCAAATTGCTAAGCTAAGGAGCTCGAATGTTCTTAACACACAGAAAAACCGACACGAAACAGTTTTTTTTCCGAAAACCGAAACGAAACCTATCCTAAAAACACAAAACCAATTTTAACTGCACCCATATTGCTACATATCAAATATATGCGCTGATATTGATATTCTGTTGGTGTTAATTGAACAAACTTCTTCAGAGGCACAATAAGCATTTCGAACTTGGCGTGTGTTGTTGAGGGTGGGGTGGGTAGCGGTCATAGATCCTAATTTGTTAACGTTTTTTGAGTTAATATTCAATTTACGTTCATTTCCATTGTACCTTTTCAATTAATTTTATTTTCCATAACACGCATGTTACAATGCAATTTTTCCAATAGGAATTAAAAAAAACAAACACATCAGTGCAAAACCGGGCAATACAGATTGCCACCTGATGGAAAAACCAGCAATACAGATTTCCATCCGATGGAAAAACCAGCAATACAGAATGCCACCCGATGGAAAAAACTACCAATACAGAATGCCACCTGATGGAAAAACCAGCAATACAGATTGCCACCCGATGGAAAAACTAGCAGTACAGATTGCCAGCAGATGGAAAAACCAGCAATACAGATTGCCACCCGATGGAAGAACCAGCAATACAGATTGCCACCCGATAGAAAAAACAGCAATACAGATTGCCACCCGATGAAAAACCAGCAATACAGATTGCCACCCGATGGAAGAACCAGCAGTACAGATTGCCACCCGATGGAAAAAACAGCAATACAGATTGCCATCCAATGGAAAAACCAGCAATACAGATTGTCATCCGATGGAAAAACCAGCAATACAGATTGCCACCGATGGAAGAACCAGCAATACAGATTGCCACCCGATGGAAGAACCAGCAATACAGATTGCCACCCGATGGAAAAAACAGCAATACAGATTGCCATCCGATGGAAAAACCAGCAATACAGATTGCCACCCGATGGAAGAACCAGCAAAACAGATTGCGACCCGATGGAAAAACCAGCAATACAGATTGCCACCCGATGGAAGACCAGCAATACATATTGCCATCCGGTGGAAAAACCAGCAATACAGATTGCCACCCGATGGAAGAACCAGCAATACAGATTGCCATCTGATGGGAAAACCAGCAATACAGATTGCCATCTGATGGAAAAACCAGCAATACAGATTGCCATCCGATGGAAAAACCTGCAATACAGATTGCCACCCGATGGAAAAACAAGCAATACAGATTGCCATCCGATGGAAAAACCAGCAATACAGATTGCCACCCGAGGGAAGAACCAGCAATACAGATTGCCACCCGATGGAAAAACCAGCAATACAGATTGCCACCCGGTGGAAAAACCAGCAGTACAGATTGCCACCTGATGAAAAACCAGCAATACAGATTGCCACCCGATGGAAAAACCAGCAATACAGATTGCCACCCGATGGAAAAACCAGCAATACAGATTGCCACCCAATGGAAAAACCAGCAATACAGTTTGCCACCCAAAAGAAAAACCAGCAATGCAGTTTGCCACCCAAAGGAAAAACGAGCAAAACAGATTGCCACCCGATGGAAAAAACAGCAATACAGAATTCCACCCGATGGAAAAACCAGCAATACAGATTGCCATCCGATGAAAAAACCAGCAATACAGATTGCCAACCGATGAAAAACCAGCAATACAGATTGCCACCCGATGGAAAAACCAGCAATACAGATTGCCACCCGATGGAAAAACCAGCAATACAGATTGCCACCCAATGGAAAAACCAGCAATACAGTTTGCCACCCAAAAGAAAAACCAGCAATACAGTTTGCCACCCTAAGGAAAAACGAGCAAAACAGATTGCCACCCGATGGAAAAAAACAGCAATACAGAATTCCACCCAATGGAAAAACCAGCAATACAGATTGCCACCCGATGGAAAAACCAGCAATACAGATTGCCACCTGAGGGAAAAACCAGCAATACAGAATGCCACCCGATGGCAAAACCAGCAATACAGATTGCCATCCAATGGAAAAAACAGCAATACAAAATGCCACCCGATGAAAAAACTAGCAATACAGAATGCCACCCGATGGAAAACCAGCAATAGAGATTGCCACCCGGTGGAAAAACCAGCAGTACAGATTGCCACCTGATGAAAAACCAGCAATACAGATTGCCACCCGATGGGAAAACCAGCAATACAGATTGCCACCCGATGGAAAAACCAGCAATACAGATTGCCACCCAATGGAAAAACCAGCAATACAGTTTGCCACCCAAAAGAAAAACCAGCAATGCAGTTTGCCACCCAAAGGAAAAACGAGCAAAACAGATTGCCACCCGATGGAAAAAACAGCAATACAGAATTCCACCCGATGGAAAAACCAGCAATACAGATTGCCATCCGATGAAAAAACCAGCAATACAGATTGCCAACCGATGAAAAACCAGCAATACTGATTGCCACCCGATGGAAAAACCAGCAATACAGATTGCCACCCGATGGAAAAACCAGCAATACAGATTGCCACCCAATGGAAAAACCAGCAATACAGTTTGCCACCCAAAAGAAAAACCAGCAATACAGTTTGCCACCCTAAGGAAAAACGAGCAAAACAGATTGCCACCCGATGGAAAAAAACAGCAATACAGAATTCCACCCAATGGAAAAACCAGCAATACAGATTGCCACCTGATGGAAAAACCAGATATACAGAATGCCACCCGATGGAAAAACCAGCAATACAGATTGCCATCCGATGGAAAAACCAGCAATAGAGAAGGCCACCCGATGGAAAATCCAGCAATACAGATTGCCATCCAATGGAAAAAAACAGCAATACAAATTGCCACCCGATGGAAAAACAACAATACAGATTGCCATCCAATGGAAAAAACAGCAATACAGATTGCCATCCGATGGAAAAACCAGCAATACAGATTGCCACCCGATGGGAAAACCAGCAATACAGATTGCCACCTGAGGGAAAAACCAGCCATACAGAATGCCACCCGATGGCAAAACCAGCAACACAGATTGCCATCCAATGGGAAAAACAGCAATACAGATTGCCATCCAATGGAAAACCCAGCAATACAGAGTGCCACCCGATGGAAAAACCAGCAATACAGATTGCCACCCGATGGAAAAGCCAGCAATACAGATTGCCACCTGATGTAAAAACCAGCTATACAAAATGCCACCCGATGAAAAAACCAGCAATACAGATTGCCACCCGATGGAAAAGCCAGCAATACAGATTGCCACCTGATGTAAAAACCAGCTATACAAAATGCCACCCGATGAAAAAACCAGCAATACAGAATGCCACCCGATGGAAAACCAGCAATAGAGATTGCCACCCGATGCAAAAACCAGCAATACAGATTGCCACCTGATGGAAAAACCAGATATACAGAATGCCACCCGATGGAAAAAACAGCAATACAGATTGCCATCCGATGGAAAAACCAGCAATACAGAATGCCACCCGATGGAAAAACCAGCAATACAGATTGCCATCCAGTGGAAAAAACAGCAATACAGATTGCCATCCGATGGAAAAACCAGCAATACAGATTGCCACCCGATGGAAAAACCAGCAATACAGAATGCCACCCGATGGAAAAAACAGCAATACAGATTGCCACCCGACAGAATAACCAGCAATACAGATTGCCACCCGATGGAAAAACCAGCAATACAGAATGCCACCCGATGGAAAAAAAACAGCAATACAGATTGCCACCCGACAGAATAACCAGCAATACAGATTTGCACCCGACAGAATAACCAGCAATACAGATTGCCACCCAACGGAAAAGCCACAATACAGATTGCCACCTGACAGAATAACCAGCAATATAGATTGCCACCCGATGGAAAAACCAGCAATACAGAATGCCACCTGATGGAAAAACCAGCAATACAGATTGCCACCCGACAGACTAACCAGCAATACAGATTGCCACCCGACAGAATAACCAGCAATACAGATTGCCACCCGACAGAATAACCAGCAATACAGATTGCCACCTGATGGAAAAATCAGCAATGCAGAATGCCACCCGATGGAAAAACCAGCAGTACAGATTGCCACCCGATGCTAAAACCAGCAACATAAAACTCCACCCGATGGAAAAACCAGCAATACAGATTGCCACCGGATGGAAAAACCAGCAATACAGATTGCCACTCGATGGAAAAACCAGCAATACAGATTACCACCCGATGGAAAAACCAACAATACAGAATGCCACCCGATGGAAAACCCTGCAATACAGAATGTCACCCGATGGAAAAACCAGCAATACAGAATGCCACCCGATGGAAAAACCAGCAATATAGAATGCCACCCGATGGAAAAACCAGCAATACAAATTGCCACAAGATGGTAAAACCAGCAATATAGAATGCCACCTGATGGAAAAACCAGCAATACAGATTGCCACCGGATGGAAAAACCAGCAATACAGAATGCCACCCGATGGAAAAACCAGCAATACAGATTACCTCCCGATGCAAAAACCTGCAATACAGAATGCCACCCGATGGAAAAACCAGCAATACAGATTGCCGCCCGATGGAAAAACCAGCAATACAGATTGCCACCCGATGGAAAAACCAGCAATACAGATTGCCACCCGATGGAAAAAAACAGCAATACAGAATGCCACCCGATGGAAAAACCAGCAATATAGAATGCCACCTGATGGAAAAACCAGCAATACAGATTGCCACCGGGTGGAAAAAACAGCAATACAGATTGCCACCCGATGGAAAAAACAGCAATACAGATTGCCACCCGATGGAAAGACCAGCAATACAGAATGCCACCCGATGGAAAAACCAGCAATACAGATTGCCACCCGATGGAAAAACCAGCAATACAGACTGCCACCCGATGGAAAAAACAGCAATACAGAATGCCACCGGATGGAAGAAAGAAGAAAGAGTACATTGACTCCGAAATGCTATTTTCGTTTGTTCTTTTTATACGGTCTGGACTTCGCAGTATTTCATTAACGGATTTTGAAAAATATCGCGATCCGGTCTCGATCTAATCGCAATTAGCTCGCTCCAGAGAGCGGATACAATCTATAAATGAACATGTTCAGTCATTCATATTTCCCTCGTGTCGACATGCTATTCTAGTTAGAAAAAAAATACTGTAGCGTCTATCAGCCCCGCCAGGGTCATCTGCCCTGTGCGCTGTGTACAAATGCGTACTGCATGTCTATGGTGCGCTTGTTTTCAACCAATGCTAACTCTGCTTGTGTGGACTTAGTACGCTGGGAAGTCTGATAGTTATTCGCTGCTGCTCTGTTGTTCTTTTCGGGTACTCCGGCTTCCTTCACCCGTGAAACATTCCGACACGACGCGACCCTGGTTGTCGGAAGTGTCGTTAAACACCAATAAATAGCGTCAATCGGAAAGTAGATTATAACCCCCAAATCGCAGAACTCTTCTTGGCATCTGCGGTTAACTAAATTCCTCCGGTCGGTATGCCGAAATGTTTTGTTCCGTAACCAATCTTAAGTGTGACCCAGAATAACAAGACGGGTGCACTGGATTATACAAAAGCATTCACCGAACAACTAACTCGCACCCTGGGAAGTGGTCCTTCCGATGGAAAAACCAGCAATACACCCCACCCCACCACTTGATAAATATGCCCCCATTCAACGAATTCCTACTCACCGCCCCCCCCCCCCTCCCCCCCACCCCACCACTTAATAAATATGCCCCCCCCCCCAATCTGTTCTGAAAAAGAAAGGGATTTAAAGTCAAGAATGTAATTTGCGATTAAGTAAAATTCACATTATGAGATTACAGTAGGATATATACTTCTCAAAAAGGTAGAGGATATTTGATAAAAGTGAAATATATGAAGAAATATGTTTATATTTTCATCAAAAAGACAGTTGAGGCATTGCAATCTGGTGAAACAAATTCAGCGACAGTTGAGCGTCACGCACTGAACTGTAGGAGACATGGACGGTCAGTCAGAAAATTTGCCACATTCAGCCCAAGACATCAATACCTTGTAAACCCTCCTCGGTTCGCAAGGCAAGCGCGGATCCGACGTGGCATACACCTCACCAAACGTCCAATATCATCTGGACTGATGTTATTCCATTCTTCCTGCAGTGCAGCGGCGAGTTCCTAGACATTGTTTTGGGGCTGTTGGTGTTGTTGTAGTCGCCTGCTAATCATATCCCAGACGTTCTCGATTGGCGAAAGGTCTGAACTTAGTGCCGGCCAAGGTCCTGTAGTGGTGTTCTGTTCCTGGAGGAACTCTGTTGCGACACGGACCCTGTGTGCTCTTTCATTGTCATTTTGGAAAATTAATCGACGGTTGCCATTATGTCACGGTAGTACTACCCTGTTACACGCACATGGATAAATTAAATGCTGTTCTGCTTGTCATGGTTATGCCTCCTCACACCATAACAGATCCACCACCAAAACGACCGTTCTGCCTAACGGTTACGACACGACATCGTTCGTTCCGTCGCCGTCACACTTTGTTTCGCTTGTCGTGGAAGTCTAGAGTGAACCTCGATTCATCGGAAAACATGACGTTGCCTCACCAACTATTGTCCCAGTGCTGTCGCGCCCCACACTAATTACGACTTGCTGCGATGTTACGTTGTCAAACGTGGAATTATTCAAGGTCGTCGAGCGTACAAATTCCAGCTGTGTAGGCGATTTCGGATAGACTGACCAATGACTCGCATATCTGTCGCTCGGAGCAGCTGCTGTCCAATTTCTGAGGCATTTTGATGGCAGTTACGTAATGCTGAGGTTCGGATAAAACTATTCTGGTTAGCAGTTTTCGTCCTTGGACGACTTCACAGACGTCTATCATCAACATTGCCTGTCTGACGGTAGCGTGACCACAACCTGCTAATCACCGATTGAGTAACGTCGAGAATTTGAGCCACTGCAGTCTGTCTGTTGCCAGCTTCCAACATGCCAATGACACGTAAACGTTCGTCACGTGCCAGTCTTCGCGAACCTCAAAAGTTACGTTTCGACCAGAAACTAATGATGAACGAGTTTATATCAAGAAAAGAACGATGAGACCTCCGAAAAAGCCCGTCCAGTACAAATGAAAATTTCAAAACGTACCCCACAGGCATTAACGCGGCGCTCGTGCGAAAAACTTGCACGAAGTTTGTGTGGGCTGGTAGCATTTATAATCCACACTATTCTTGGTAACATACTGTTGTGTCCAATCACGCATGTCCAATACCATTTTCCGAAAATATCAATATCAGTTTGGATATCCCCTACTTTTTTGGAATATTATGTAGGACTCTTTACAAAAGTATATTTAAAAATCTCGTAAATAGTGTATAGTACGTGGAAAGTGGATTGTAAATAAATCACCCGCGGAGTGGATTTATCACCCAAGATATATCTTTCAAATTCTGTACATATCGACAAAAAACACAAGTAATGTTTCAGCCAATGGACCACCGGGTTTTAACCCGGAGGTCCATTGGCTGAAACTTTGATTGTGCTGGTTATGCTTTGCAACAAATTTGCAATTATTGCTTGGGTGGAATCTCCACTCTGCGGGTGATTTAGTGATAATACACTTTCCACGTACTGTAAATTATTGTGATAAATTGACGGTAATATGGTCTGTGGTTTGCGGCTCGGAACTTTCGATCAACCTATACGTGAAGCGTGCAATATTTTCTAATTTTAAAATTTGTGGAAACATTTGAAACTTATTTATGTGGTAAATGGCGACAGGCAGATGTCCAATTAATATTTTCGTTTAAATATTTCGTTGGTATATCCCACAAATCCAGATGTAGCTTGCTTGTAAAACCAAAGAATTGAAAAGTCATTACTTTGCCATCAAAATGACGTTTTGAATCTTAATTTATGATTGAAGTATTCTTTCGCTTGAATTGATCCAGTAGGTATGCGACGTCAACAAAAAAAATGTTTCGTCTGTTTGTTTCCACACTGTTATATTGCGTTGACATTTGGGATGACAAGGGGTTTCGTCTGCTCTGATAGCTCTATCTTTGATGCTAAATGTTAGAAGGGTGGGTTTATTTTTTATTTTTTTTTATATATATCCGCATCGTTTAGTTATTTTATCAGTTTTTGTTTCGACTTCAGGCTCTGGACTAGCGGCCAGGATTTACGGAATACCAACCAGAAGTATAACTTGTCGGTAACTCGGTTTCCGATATACACTAAACACACAAAGCTTGAAAAACGAAAAGTTGCTAAACTTGATGGTAATTTTGACAAATATATTTTTTTTTTTTTGGGGGGGGGGAGCAGAACAAGAAAATAAATATGAATCTAGATGAACATAAGTAGTTTTTTGATGGAAATCGGACGACAAAAAAAAATTGTGGATAATGATGGTCAGTAACCTTTCCAATACGGTATGCATAAAAGACTGGGTAACGCAAATGTCAGGATCAAATTGTCACTATTCTTTCCCACAATGCAAAATAGATTTGGCCATTTAGCACATTAAAAAGTTGTGAATAAGACGATTTCCGAGAGATAAATCGGAGATAAGAGGCCTATGATGTGAGACCTCAGCGAGTGAGGCCTCACCTTACACCTCCTTTATCCTCATTTCGCTTCGAGTGATCATTAGTGATCGTCTGTGGTGATCACTAGTTATCCCCCTCCCGTATAAGGATAAGATGAGTGTGAAGTGAGGCCCAGGTCACTTGGTGGGGGAGGATTTCTGGAAGGATAGTGAGCACGACTGTGGCCTTTTTCAGGGGTGTGTGGTGCACGGTCATTTAGAAAGGTCCACAGAACAGGCTATAATGAATGACTGGAAAAGCTAAGGATAGGGTCACTGGGAAGGGTTACCGGTTCACACATGGAAGGTGGGTCGCGTGGGGTATTTTTTGCTGGGTGTGGGTCGCCGGGGAACTGTATATCTCGTTGTCGGGATGCTGGAGTAGGGTCCCAGGGCAGGTCTTCCCAGGAAGGGGTGCTGAGGTGTTAGGTCAAATGTGGAAGGCAATGGCTTCTGGAAGAAGGGCGACTTGTCACTCTCGCTCGTCCTGTTGGATCACCTTATGAGGATAAGAGGGGTGTGAGGTGAGGCCTCTGTTATGAGGTAGTGGCAGTAGTAACAGCGGGTGACTCTCGGGGGATATATCGTTTGAAGGGTCTCGTAGGGGTCCACCCGTGTGCCATCGGGAATAACCAGGCCTGGGTGGTCAGATCTGCGCCCGCAGGCCCCCTGCCAGTGGAATCCACTGGGGTTTCTTTTTACTTTGGTCTACCAGCTACCCTCCTGGCCTCCAACAGGTTTACGTGTGCCTCCCTACGAGACCCCTATAACGACACATCCCCATAGGGACACCCGCTGCTTCTACTACCTCTACCTCATAACAGAGACATCACCTCACACCCTCTTATCCTCATGCCGGCAAAATGGTTACTAGTGATCACCACATGCCATCACTAGTGATCACCACAGGCCATCATTAGTGATCACCACAGGCGATCATTAGTGATCACTTGAAACGAGATGAGAATAAGAGGGGTGTGGGGGTGAGGCCTCACGGATGTAACCCAACTGGACAAGCAAGAACGTCACAGTCGCCCTTCACCCAGAAGCCTTTGCCTTCCACATTTGACCCAAAACCTCACCACCCATTCAGTCATGGGAACCCTTCCAAATGACCCTGCACCAGACACCCTGACCAAGAGCGAGTCAGTCGCCCTCCCTCTCCTCTAAGAAGCCACATCCGCCTCCACCAAGTGGCCCGGGCCTCATCACACACCGCTCTTGTCCTCATACAGGGAGATGATCAATAGTAATCACCAGAGGTGTACCGAGATGAGGATAAAAGAGGGGTGTGAGGTGAGGTCTCACTAAGGCCTCACCTTATTGACCTCTTATCCTCATGCGGAAGATGTTCAAAAGAGGGCTATGAGGACAAGATGAGGCCATGAGGGGAGGGCTATGAGGCGGGAATGCCCGGGAGTGGGGTGAGAGGGCAGGGGATGCCGTGAGTGCTATGAATAGAGCCTCATTGAGGCCTCTCGCGACGGGCCTCTTGTGCTCCTGTGGGGCAAAGTTCACGAAGGTCCATTTAGGTAAGTTTCGGTGGAGATTTGGTCCAATAAAAGGTCCGCTGGGGTCGGGTTGGGTCGTTAGTGGGTTGTTTGTGGTTATTCAATGTACTCCCATCTAATCGAACACACCCCAGTCCAACAAGAAGGTATTTCGCACGACGGTAACCACGTCCTGCCTTAAGGAACGAGAGAACTGTCCGGAAGTCCCCGAAAAGCCTTTAAATCAGGGTATTCTGCTCTACTGGAGGTATTCCAGACCCTCCGGGTCATACATTAGCATAATCGTACACACCATCAGAACACGCCGAGGCCAACAATGGGGCCATTGGGCTCCATAGCAACCACGTGCTACCCTAACAACCGAGATGGGGTGCCCATAGTCAAAACTGCAGGCCGAAGAGTGCACCACGTTAGACACGCGTGTTGTGCATGCGCAGCGAGACCACGTGTCACCATGGGAATGGCGTCACAAGACGGCCGCTCACGCAGGCTACCATGGCAACCTCACCCCACCCCTTCCGACCACGTGTCTGGTGACGTCAGTCGAGAACTGACATGAGAACCTGCTAATAGGGCAAGAAGTCAACATCACATACTACCAAGGCCAAAGTTCAAGGAGTTGGGATGTCCTATAATTAGCACCGATAGGCACGTGCTATTTCAGATATACGTCTGTGCATTCGCACGATACGCTACATATCACCTCTACAATGACGTGACAGGTTACTATATCACCAAATAATGAGCAAGGATGTGGTATTACTACTGAACGTGCGCGACAACGGTTTAGTTTGATAATAGCTGATGTAATATTGTGTCGAAGATAGTTTCACGTGTGGTGGAAGCCGGAGTACCAGAAGAATATCACCGAGCAGCGGCGAGTAACTGTCAACTCTCCAATGTTCCAATCCAACAGAAGTAGGGTTATCATTAGTTGTATGCTTGTGAGCTATCAACGTACGATACGCATCAGCACATGGCGCAACCGTACTCTCAAGCTGGTAGTTGGGATTCGTTCCCTTGACTAAGAACACAACACAGGTTACCCCGGCCAGGCACCAAACTCACAACCTTCCGATCTCAAGATCACCCTCGAACCAATCGCGCTCCAGATAACCGATACTTGCAGAGTACTTCATTTTTCACACTGACAGAAAATTGTAACAACAATGGGCGACTGTTGTAACAAAAGTGGGGAGCGAGGTTTTTTGGTTACAAAAATGGGCGATGGTTGTAACAAAAGTGGTGAGCTCATTTTGTAACAAAAGTGATTGATTTTGTAACAAAAGTGGTGAGCTGTAACAAAAGTGGTTGTCGTAACAAAAGTGGTAGCAACATGGTGGCTTGCTCAAATAGTCTATTACGTTTGCTGCATTAATCTGATCGACAGCCATATCCGCGTTGAAATCTACTTTATTGTTAGGTGAAAAGTCATTTTGTGCGCTCATCAAGGTCGAGTACAGATCTTTGCTTACATGATATAACTGTGATACGTACGAAGAGACCAACACAAACAAAAATAATATGTGGATGTATATTTCATGACCTGAGGGCTTTGTAGATAAATTATGTTTGAAGAGAATACCAACGGAACGTGCAGATACAAAATAAACAAAACAAGACAAACAAAACAATCTAGGTACTTTACCCCAGACTGATTTGTGGGATGTATTATCCTGCCTTGTTTGTTCTAGAATTCAATTGTTAACTCTTTGAACATTGGTGAAACAACGAGAGTTCAATGAGAGCAGCTGGAAAACTCCATTTTCATTATCTGCAGTGGCGGCGCTACGGGTGTGTGTGTGGGGGGGTGGGGGGTGTCATTTGCCCCCCAAACGAAGCCTCCCCCCCCCCTCCAGTTGCCCCACCAACCATCTCGCATGCATTTCCATCCACCTTCACACACAAACACATTCAGTCACTCTCTCTCTCACACACACACACACCCCTCTCTTTTTTTATTCCCAATAATTTCCCATACACACTTAGCCCAAAGCCTCAGGCCAGCTGATGAACACATCCAGGCAGTAGAGATTTAAAGACTCGGATGCAGATACTTATAAGTTATAATTAAGTTATGAGCCAACAAAGGCATGTCTATCCATATCCCTTGTCTAAAAAAATTCATGGATTTCGCATTATGAGACTCTCTCTCTCTCTCTCTCTCTCTCTCTCTCTCTCTCTCTCACGCACAGACCCACCAGACGCGGATCCAGGATTTTTTGAAAGGAGGACCGCTAATTACCATTACATTTAGTCGAAACTTGGACCCAAAGTCCGTAATATAATTTTTTGGTTTGGTACGTCCACAGGACGTACCAAACCAAAAAAGTATATTACGGACTTTGGGTCCAAGTTTGGACTACCTCATAACAAAGTAATGATATGATCATTTACGCATTTGCCCCCATTCAAGGGAGTCTGCCCCCCTAGTTGCCCCTCCACAAAAAAATTTTTGGCGCCGCCACTGATTACCTGGGAAAAGATCATTCAATATATTCAACTTGCAGTCCGAAGGCTCTACATTAACAATATTGATTTGTCACCCCAAAAATCCAATGGACAATTATCCTACAGGGTAAAATTATGACGTATTACGTAATATGATACGTCATAATTTTACCATGTAGGAAAATTGATTCATGTTTCTGTCCCGGAAAAAAAACGGTTTTTACGGTTCAATGGGATCAAACGGACAAGAACCATGGCCACAAAATTTAATGTAATCAGCAAATTTACTTATTTGGACTTCACGACATTTTCGACTGCCAGGATGATATCGTATCGGACAGTTTTAAGATGGAGGAAGCCGGAATACCCGGAAAGAGTCACTGAGCAGCGGCGGGGAACTGACGAAATCGCTAGCAAGCTGGGATAGTCATATGTACCAGCGTGCTGCAAATTAGTACCCCTTAGCACATTGCATCACCTAACACACTGCATGCCATCTTCCCATTTGACCATTCGAGATAAGTGTATTGGGGATATAGTAGGGGTCGAACCTACGGTCTTTCGATCTGAAGTCCAATGCTCTAACCAGTGAGTTCTCGCGATTCCGGATCTGCGTGTGAATTTGTAAAGACATTAATGCCAGGTCCTCTGCAAGAAGAATTAACTCTCGTGGCGCGACAGGCGACTAAAAACCGCGGAAGGGTACTACAGTGGTCATTTTAGCCAACTGTGTGTGTCCATTTCCAAGTGATTTGAACCCTTTACCCAACGCAGACGATATCAAAATTTATTATTTAAAATATCATTTTTTTCAAATTTTTCAAAAAATATCAACAAAACCATATCATCTGACCCCTCGTTGGAACGAGCTGGACGAGATCGTTCCAACGAGGGGTCACATGATATGGTTTTGTTGAATTTTTTTGAAAAATAATATTTTTTCCACACTGAAGTTGCATATTACTCGGGGGGGGGGGGGGGTTGGCGACGATTCGGTGGGTAAAGGGTTGAACAAACATTCGTATTCATATGTTTCATGCACCATTTATGCCCTATCCATGAACAAAGATACCGTCCCTTGAAAGTACAAAGGTGTCATTTAAATATATACAGGAAATCATTTGAAAAACTGTCAATGAGATCACTAGAACATCTTTTAAAATAATAACGCTTTAGTCTAACAACCTATACTTTTTGTAAAATTCCTCATGAACATTAGGCGCTAAGAATTTAAGAATTCTGTTTCTCAGATTATTCGCGCCAAAAGAGTTAACAAAGAAGTATTTTTCGGAAGTATGAGTAAACAACTTCCAAAGAACTTTGAAATATTCGTTCCAATAATAAACTGTGTTTTCGTTAACAAAAAATGAAAATATTTAGAAATTCATGAAATGTTTTCTGGAAATGTCGTCTGCTCTTTTTTATATTAGGTGGATATTTAATGAAAATTAAGAGACGATTAATTTAATTCTACTTCAGAAACCAACTCACTCACAATGTTATGACGTCGGCGTTCACTTCTGACGTCATCCCCGTATCAGACATTCACCTTGACTTATTTGGTGTTGTCTGGTGTCGATTGGTCACATCAGGCTTGAGATACAATCGTGATCCACGTTCAACGTATTTTTCTCACCCGCATTGTCTTCCACGGTGGGAAAATTGTGACATCCGTGGTAATACTCAGCTCATGTAGAAGAATAAAAAAATATAGATTACCGCATACTTGTAACCAACAGTTTGCTCCAAAAAGAATTGTGATAGGTTATTAGTATTCGATTTACCGAGCAAGCAGGGACCAGCATAAGGAGAAAATGGAAAGAACAGACAACTAAAAATACCAGACACAAACAATAGTCTGTTCACATACAGAAACAGTCTAAGAGGTTCTCTCCCGGGGTATTGGTGTTTCAAAATTAATTTTATTTTTCTATAATGCTCATTCCCTCGAAAAATGATCAGTTGACACAAATAGGCTTCCATCTTGGAATCAACAGGGAGTATTTTCGATTCAGTTGTCAAACGTTAGCTCACGTATCCATACGTTTCTTCCAGGTGTTATTGTAGATATATATATATATATATATTGTTTTAGTGTTGTATAGACGTGATTTTTAATTAACCCTTTACCCAACGTAACGGACAAAACCGGCCAGCGCTATTCCCAAATATCGCCAATTAATTTTCAAAATATTTTCATTTTTTGTCTCAAAAACATAGGTTATGACCCCTCGTTGGAACGAGCTCGTCGAGCTCGTTCCAACGAGGGGTCATAACCTATGTTTTTGAGACAAAAAATGAAAAAAATTAGTTATTCAAGAATTTTTTTTGCAAGTGTCGTCTGTTTTTCATGTTAGGTAAAGGGTTAAAGACAGTGTATTAGTGTTTAGTTTAGTTTTTCCTATCGGATATAGGTGGCGTATTCCCTATATTCGCGCGGGTCCTTTTCGGTGTTCTGTTGTGTTTACAATTTCTTCCGGTTTTTCCAAATTTAAAGTTTCTCATTTTATTTTTGGCTATGGTTGCTATGGACGGTAAATGTTTCTCGACGCGAGGTGTTCAGACTAGCAGTGTAGCAACGGTTAGTATAGGTGTACAGGTGGGAGCCGTGGTTGAGGACAGCACAGGGGGGGGGGGGGGGGGTCTAGTGAGATATCAACGGACGGCCAGCAGTCGGAGGTGTGTAAGCACTGTGATATGATGTATATGGATGGGCGTGAGCTGGGGGAGTTGGGGGTGTGCTCTATCTCCGTAGAGTTACTGCAGCTGTTAGAGGCCTATGCAAAGTTCGAGGAAGAGGTGCAGGAGGTGAGGGGGAAACTGGGGAAGACAGGAGAGTCTGGTGTGACCCCAGCTATGGTGGCATTCGATGGGGGATGGAAGGTGGCGGGTAGCAGGAAGCGGACTTTTGTGGATAGTGCGTCTTTTGGGAATAGGAAGGTGCGTCGGGTTGAGGGTAGGGCAGAGGTAGAGGCTAGAGTGTCAAATCCCCAGGCTAGTAGTGTGAGTCGGGAGGCCAAAATGCGTATTCGTTTAGAGTCGGATAGTGAGGGGGATAGCGAGGACCACGTGGCGTCTGACAGGGCAGGAGTCAGAGGGAAGGCTAGGTGGTAAACGAGGACAATGAGGCTTGTAGTGGGCCAAAAGCGGAGTGCAGTGTCCAAAATAGATTCAGTGTGTTAGGTAGTTTCGAGAATTCTGAGGAGCAGGTGGGGTCTGAAGAGAAGAAGGTAGGCACGGAGGTTAGTGTGGCGGAGTGCAAGACTGCGAGCCGGTCTAGTGGGAACAGAGATGGTAACAGGGGTAGTAGGACAGGAAAGAGGCAGTTGGTGGTTGCAGGGAGTAGTGTAGTGAGGGGTTAGATAGGGTGGTGTGTGGACCCGACAGTGTCAACAGGACGAATTTGTGCTTTCCGGTGGCTAGTGTGGAGGACCTAAGGGACAGAGTGGGTGGATTAGTAAAGGGGTCAGGCCCAGTCCCAATGGTTGTTGTACACGTGGGGACCAACAACAGCAGGAAGAGGAAATCAGTTCAACTTATTGAGACTTACAAGGCTTTAATAACTCAACTGAATGCTAAGAATGCACAGATAGTGGTTTCGGGGCTTCTCCCAGTACTAGGTTGTGGGGGCCGAGCGTAATTCGCGGATCATTGGGGTCATCGAGGAATTGGAGGAGTATTGTAAGGAACTTGGGATACCTTTTGTAGAGAATTGGGGATAATTTTGGGGGAGAAAGGGCCTATATGGAAGGGATGGTCTCCATCTTAGCCCAAGGGGTACAGAGGTTTTAGGAAGAAATATGTTGCAGGCAGTGGAGCCTTTTTTGGTATAGGGAGGGGGAAACAGAGAAGAGGGGAATGAACACGGGAAATGTATCATGAACCATAGTGGTAAAAAATGGGATAAGGGGATAAGGAAAAGGGACCAAAAATTCACTTCAATAGGAATAGCATCACAAGGAAAGCACAGGTATACAAAATAGGATATACAAACATACATGGACTATATAACAATGGGACCAGTAGGCGAAAGCCAATGAATCTCGGTACCCTGAAAGTGGGTTATAGCATCATCCAGGGTCTCCACCGAAAAGTAAGTGAAATTGCTACATTGATCGAGGCAGAGGAGTTTGATGTCATGGGCTTAGGCGAGACGTGGGTAAGACACTAGGAACGGGTAGACCATGTAAGGGGGTGCGTGTGGATAGGTGTAATGCGAACGGGAGGCCAGAACAAGGGGGTGGGGGTGGGGTAGGCATGTACATTAAAGAGGATTTAAAACCGTCGCTGATCACAGACCTGGAAGATGTCAGCACTTCGGCTGAGGTATCGAAAGAATTTGGATGGGTAATGATCAGTCTGAGAAAGAAATGTATTGCCCTTGGGATTGGGTACTGTGCGGTGGAGGGAAGCAAACCCGAGTGGAATGACTCGATATACTCAACACTAAGGTCCAATATCACAAAACTAGAAAGCAGGGAACTCGGTATAATTCTGATGGGCGACTTTAATGGACACATAGGTGATAAGGAAGAAGGCATAGCAGGTGGGGACAAGAAAGTCATCAGGAACAGAAGGAAGCAGTTGAACTTCACAAATGAGCTCGGTCTGAAGATTCTGAACAGGGAGGCGAGGTGTAAGGGGAAATGGACTAGGGAGAGGAACGACAGAAAATCAATAATCGACTAAATTCTCATAGATATTAATTTATGGAGGGAGGTGATAGGGGTAGAAGTAGATGATGAGGGTAAAATGGAGGTGGATAGTGATCACAACTTGATTACAGTGACGCCCAGGGCCAAAAACCTAGTAAAAAGCAAAGGAAGCTTCAAGGAGATTTGGGAACTCAACAAGGATGCTGACTGGGCGAAGTTCGAAGAAAAATTGAAACCAAAGCTTGCAACCGTACACAAGGGGGTCGATGTCCAGAAGATGGCCGACGCCATAGTTGCGAGCCTAGTGGAGGCAGGGAATGAAAGTGTAAGAAAGATCAGGGTGCCAACACGGGAACTTGAGTACAGAGTGAATGAAGAACTGAAAAGGGCCATAAAGGGTAGAAAAGTTAAATGTGCTGCATACAGGAGAAGTAGAAAACTTAAGGGGGCGGAAAGCAACAAGGCCACAGTAGCAAAGGAAGAATACCAACAAACACTAAATAAAGTAAATAATATTAAAGACGATAATCGGAGAGTGCGAAATAGTAGTCTTATTAGGACGATCAGAACGACAGGGTTCGAACGTATTTTGAAAATGGGTGAATAAGCGTAACAAAGGAAGTAACCCGCAGAGTATAAGAGTAGATGGCAGAGTTACAGACGAGCAAGATCAAGTCACATCAGAATTAGTCAAGCACTGGGAAAAGGTAAACGATAAGCGATGGGCATGGGGAGCCCACCGGAGTGTCCGAACCAGGTCGAGGAAAATCTATCGAACTTCGTGTGCAGCGAAATTATAACAGAGGAGGTGCAGGTGCGAAAGGTGATCTCAAAATTAAGGGATTGAAAAGCGGGAGGGGTGGATACAATTCCTAATGAGTTTATCAAAAAAGGGGGAGAGAAATTCCTGGAAAGCCTAACTGCCCTATTCAATTTAGCCATAGAAAACCAAGATGTCCCAAAGGAGTGGAGAGAAAACAAAGTGACATTTATTCACAAAAGGGGGAAAAAGACGTTTTGGATAACTATCGAGGGATCTCTGTCAGTAGCAACATTGGAAAAGTTTTCTGTAAAGTTCTGTATGGGAAACTAGAGTAGGTGATTGAAAGAAGGTTTTTTGGGGAGAAATCCAGAATGGCTTTCGGAAGGGAAGGAGAGTCACTGACCATCTTTTCACGCTATCCCAAATGATAGAATTCGCGAAAGCAAAAAAGAAAAAGATGTTTATGGCCTTTTTGGATGTTAAAAAGGCATACGATAGAGTATGGAGGGAGGGTATGTCGCGCAAGCTGGAGGCTCTGGGCTTGGGAGGCGAGTTTGTTGGAATTTTGAAAGCATTATATAAAGACGTACAGAGTGAACTTAGCCTGGGAAACATTACAACAAAACGTGTGCCTATGGAGATAGGCCTAAAACAGGGGTGTATCCTTTCACCATTTTTTTTTTTTTTTGCATTGTACATCAAAGGTTTAGGAGATGAACTCCTGCATAGCGACGTGGGGTAGCAGTTGGGGACTTGAAGATCCCAGGGCTATTTTTTGCAGACGATATGTTGCTAGTGTCAGAAAGCGAAAAGGGGGCTAGCGAAAATGCTGGGAATTGTTGGGAAATATGGGAGCAAATGGAGACTCGAACTTAGTGAAGCAAGAGCATAGTTATACCTGTGGGCCGCAAAGTGGATCCCACTCGAAGGTGGTGAGTGGGGGAGTTCTGCATTCCGGAAGGTAGCAGCAAACTTGTTAGTGTAGGAGAGACAGGTGACTACGAGTATTTGGGGGTAAATATAAACATCACAGGAAGAGGCATCTACCGAAACCACACAAATAAATTGACTCTGAAGGGGAAGCGAATCCTTAACCAAATGAAACTTATAGGGAGAAACAGTTTCAATAAGGTATTCGTGGGGAAAACCATATGGGAAATGGTAGGTCTGCCAAGTATAACATACGGTACTGAAGTGGTACCCCTAAACCGATTGCCGTAAAGAGCTTCGAAATCCTGCAGAACGATGCAGGCCGATGGATAACAGGGTCGAGTAATGCCGCAGCGCTAGAAGCAATCAGGGGTGAGCTTGGGTGGATGAGGATCAAGGACAGGATAGACATATTGAAACTCGGTTATCTTAACTATATGGTAAATCTCCCCGACAGCCGATGGTGTAAAGTAATGTTCCTGAGAATTTTCAACTCAAATATCAAGACGGGGTGGATGGTCGAAGTGAGGGAGCTAGTAGAGAACTACTCATTGGAGATCTCGGACCTAGACGTTGGAGCAAACCAGGGTAACAAAATCGTCAGTGAAAGGGTCATGGAGGATTGTAACCGTAATTGGCGAGAGGGGGTTAAATCAAAGAGGTCTTTGAGTGGTCTGCGTGATAAAGAGAAGCCTGGTTTTAAAGAGTACTTTGATGGCACCTTTGGGGCGGGTCACTGTTGTTCAAGCTGAGGTCGCGGTACATGGAGCTGCGGAAAAAACACTGAAAAGGAGTGCCAGATGTGTAATTTGGGCGTGGTGGAGACCCTGGAACACTTTCTTCTAGGATGCCCAAAATACCAGCCTTACAGAATAAGATTCACTGGGAGTATAATGGGGAAGTGGGATGGGATGGGAGAATGAAGGACATGTGGTTATTGGGAGACTCAAAGGAGAGGGTTAATATGCTAATCGGAGAGATTGGGAAGAATGGGGCAAAGGATGTCATCAAGCAGTTCGTCTCCGAGTGTTGGGAGGAGAGAAGAAGCGTGAAAATAGGGAGGCAGTTGGGAGTACAGGAGTAGCCAAGGCCTTCTCATCAGAGAACCGCGACAAATCAGCGGCCGGCCAAAGTGTTATTATTAGTGAGTTTGCGATTTCAAACGTGTACGGGTACGGGTACGTGTAGCTACACGTACCCGGACACGTTGGGATTTGAGAAAAATTGAGTTGCGAAACGACTTTTTAATTAACGTGTACGCGTACGGGTAACGGGTCAGTAACTCTGTGAGTTCAGGGTCATTATTTTGTTGACCACCAATGGCTTCCTCAGATCTGCTGATGTTCGGTGCGATTGAAGACGACGTAGAATTTGTTTTGTTATCCACAACTGATGAACGTTCAGCTTCTAACCTTAGGTTTCATTACCCAAGCTTTGACTTGTCACGATTTACAACTGACGAATGCCTTCAAATGTTTAGGTTTGACAAGGACTGTTTAGCCAAGTTAACAACCACATTCCAATTACCCCGATCAATCGTTTGTGAGAATGGCACCGTTGTGTCTGACACAGAAGAGTTGTGCATCATGCTGCGCAGACTTGTATATCCAAACAGATTGAGCGACCTCCTTTCAATTTTTGGTCGATCAGTTTCGGAACTCTCCCGGCGAATTTCTAACGATTTCATTGATAGACTTCACATAGAATATTCTCATCTGTTGACCGACATTAATAGAAGCTGGTTGAGGTTCGAAAATCTTGACCGTTATGCCGAGGCCATTTCTAGAAGTGGCGCACCGTTAGAAAATTGTTGGGGGTTTATTGATGGAACAGTTAGACCAGTGTGTAGGCCAACCAGGAACCAGAGAATCTCTTCAGCGGCCACAAACGTGTTCACTGCTTCAAATTCCAGGCAATTACGACGCCAGATGGACTGGTAGCGAATTTATTTGGGCCCATGGGAGGTCGTAGGCATGATTCGGGAATGTTGAGGGAAAGTGGTATTTTACCTCAGCTGGAACAGTATATGACCAAGAGGAATGGAAGTGTTTATTCACTTTATGGGGATTCCGCCTACCCCCTGAGGCCTCACCTGATCACCCCTTTTAAGGGAGCTTTTCTCAGTGAAAGTGAACGGGATTTTAATAAAAATATGTCTAGAGCCCGTGTGTCTGTGGAATGGTCATTTGGAAAGGTTATATCAAACTTTGCTTTTCTAGATTTAAAAAAAACCTTAAAATTATACTTACAACCTGTGGGAAAATATTTCTCAGTTGGTGCATTCCTAACTAACTGCTACACTTGCATGTATGGTAGCGAGGTTGGAGATCATTTTGATTTAACGCCGCCCACAATTGAACAGTATTTGGCTGGATGAGTGCAGGTGAATATATATATCCATTTCCTTTTACTTAAACAAAATGAGCAGGCTTGCCAAATTTCCGCCTGCTACTTGGATTATCGGAACCGAGACGGTAGTGGGGTGGTACCGTGTAATATAGGTCACCCCCCCCCCCCCTTAGATACCACCCACATGCATATATCCTAGGTTATCTTTCCCCACCCTGGATATCTTTCCCCTCCCTACCCATGACAATTTTAAATTTTAAATTTTTGGCGGGGCCCCTCCCATAACGACGGTGAATATTGCCCCTCGAACTTCTCTTAAACAAATTGGGTTCTACACCCCAAAGGGAAGCAGCATAAGGGTCTCTGCTACCGCTGGTTCAAGAGAAGATGTTTTACCAATTGGCGCATTTTAGCCCCACCACCCCCCCCCCCCCTCTCCTCAATACGAGCAAAAATATTATTTTAAGAAATGCCCCTATATAACCGCTACTCAAGTGAAATTTCATTAAAGTGTTCCCAAACATCACCTTCACGACGGACGACGGACGCGCGACGGGCAAAAAGTGATTAGAATAGCTCACCCTGATTTTCAGTCAAGTGAGCTAACACGCCACTTGCCAACAGCCACAGAGAATGACTAAACGCAAGCCAATGATTGAAACTTGTCTGGATAGGACAAGTGTTTGACTCTCTAAATAAGGAAATAAATATGTCCACAACCAGCCCATGACAAGGGCATGTGGTGTATGTGAGGGGTCATAAGGTGGGCGTGTGATTGTTTTTTGGTTGCTGTATTTAGTCATCGGTTCTCCCAAAGAGAGACCGAATTGCCAACATTTCATTCTGTAAAGCTAATGGATGATTCCAGCTTTTACAAACCGTCATATTGGTCTGTTTTGGTGGCGTTCTTTCCATTTTGTAACCGCTATGGAAATCATGCTGGCGCTGCTCCCAAAGCAGCGTTCTGTTTGTGTTTTTCTTCTCTCTTTAACGAAGATTGTTTTGCGGCATTGATCAGATGCCATGACTTCATCCCAATAAACGCATCACACCTGTGTGTGCCTCGGCACCTAGCAAATGAACCACTGTTCGATTGGAATCGTTATGGTAGCTTGGTGAGCCAGGCTGCATAAATCTCACATCCTAGAATAACGTGGCTGGTGGGGGCTGGCGCTCTGGTAAACGCATTCAATGCAATTTGCAATCTCTTTTCACGAGCTGGATCTTGGTTGCTATCCGGCCTCCTTGGTTCTGTCTGACACTATAAATGCAATGATAGCCATTCGGTTAGCAATGGTTTTAAAATCCCACGTCGTACCTGCGCCCCTTTGGCACGTGAAAACTATTTTTTTTTTGTTTTGTTTTTGTTTTGCTCTCCTTATGCTTATGCCTTGCTCTCTACCTTTCAGCAGGTCCCTGCTACAAACACCTTCCATCGGGAAGCCATTACTCAGTGACGTAGCCAGGCCTGGGAGAGCCCCCCCCCCCCCATACACACACACACCCTCACACCACACACACACACTCACCCCGCACACGAAAATAAATAAATTAAGAATAAAATAATCAAATATATAATAGTGATCGTTCATAGGTGTAGTGGCAACGTAACAGAAACATCCTCGTGTGATAATTCATCGTTGGAAGAAAGGGAAAATATATTCTCCAAGACTTTTCGAGAAAACAGCTGCGTTTTAGATCTTAAATATTCAATCCACAACAAACACAACAACAATTTCCCCTTGATACCCGCGAAGAATAAGAATTCTTCCAGAACACAAGGATTACAACGAGAATAACCTGTTATATTATATATGTTGAGAGAAAATGAAACCATTATTATTTAAACAAATCCATATCTACCCGTTCGTCGAAACTTGTAAACCTGCTTCTACACGTTGGATAAAAACGTGTACGTGTGGAAGTGAGCGAACTTTATGATGTTGTCGACAAGATTTTCGTCTACCCGTACACGTACACGTAATGACTTTTCCTGACCAAAACGAATTATTTCGTGATTAATGCCAGTGTTGACATGTCCTTGTCACAACAAAATTAAACTAATTTGTTTCACAAACACGCTCATTATTTCGACTGTTGCAATTAGAAAGCTTCTTGGAACCACGGGATTGTAGCTGGCACGAATTTGTGCATTCAATTGAAACACATTTTGTCTTTTTAAATCACTGGAATTTTCAAATTTCAATCCGGCAGTTTTACGTGTAGCAAACGTGTAAGCGTGTGCAAGAAGTGTGACGTACTTCACAAATTATCTGCTACACGTACCCGTACCCGTACACGTTTGAAATCGCAAACTCCCTATTATTACAACAATCAATTCCTAGAGTGAAACAATGAAGTGCTTGGATTTTGTCTAGGGGCCGGATCCAAAGCATGGTAGATTATATTAGTTAACAATAGAAAGCATAAGCAATAGTTTAGCCAATGACATCCGGGTCATATCCGGATGTCTATTGGCTGAAACATTGCTTGTGCATAGGGCATATGTACAGAATTTGTAAGCCTTACTATCGTTATAACACTCAAAATCAACGCTCAGAATGGCATGCTATTTGTGACAGGATTTCTAGTTGTAACTGTGGGGGGAAGGGGGGTCTTACCCTCATAGGCCCCACTATCTTCAGACATGAATGGTGGTAGTGGTTGCGGGATGATGAGTATTTTAGATATGTTTACCTGAACACAACAAGAGGTTTCCCGACCACTCTTATCATACCTGACTTATCTTATCGTGAAAATCTACTTTCGATAAAGTTATATAACCTGAAACTATTAGGCAGACGCGGAAGGTCCAATATGAGAAGCAAGTAATTTTTGAAAAAACACCTATGACACCAGTAGAAAATAAAGATAAGTTTCCTTTTCTTAGTTTTACTAAACGAAAAACAACAGACAGCTGAGATAACAAAACTCCGTTGACATAAAATCATGTGAATTCCCTTTTATTTAATGCTCAGGCATCAATTCACGCTGAAAAATTAAGTCATATTCCCCTGTCGGTCGGCAAAACGAAATATCAAAATGATATTTAGAAATCGATATTTCATCGTAGGTTCATTTCCACTGTCTTCGATGTTTAGTGGCAGCACGTTTAATGGGCCGATCAACATTTACATGCAATCATCACAGAGTCAGCACATCAGTAATGAATTCCAGAGTCCCAAATACAAACGAATTCGAATAATTGATAGTGACAGTGACTAAATCAATTCATTAAATCAGCGGTTTCAAAGTTTGACTTTCTCATTCACCTTCCAGCGAAAAGCCGAAATCACTTTCAAATTTCTTCAGTTCAACTTCACACGTCTTCAGTGCATTGAGTTAAAAAAAAATAAAATGACGTGTCTTGTTATTGAAAATAAGAAAGTGGTGTTTTTTGTTATTGTTCTATTTCTTCGAAACACATTGCGATTATTTCAATTCGCCAGCCTTGGTAAATCGTAAAGTTAGGGGAGAAATAAGACGGGACTACTTTTTGTGCGGATATTCACACATTCCAATGGTTGGAGTTTGGTTTTTGTAATTTTTGTATGGACGCCGGTTCGGCACATAAATTTTGCGCCTTAATGGCAAATAAAGGCCACAAATTGGAGAGTTTGTAGTCGTAGAGCATTAAATAAAAAGAAAATTCACGAAAATTTGATGAATACCGAAAATATCTCGTTCGTGGCTACAAGAAATATGAGGATCTTCACTCGCGACTGCGTCGCGAGTGAAGATCCTCATATTTCTTTGTAGCCACTCACAAGATATTTTCGGTATTCATCAAATTTTCTTGAATATCCTCTATATGATAGATTAAAATCCTGCTTATATAACCTTTTGAACTCTTCTTTCCTTGAATGGTATCGTCTTTGTGTACCCTTACATTGAGATGGGTCAGTCCAATATTGTTGTACTGAGAGGTTCTCCTCATTTATGTACATAGGCTTCTGTTGGGTTAATGTATTGTTATAACATATTATCTCCCTTGATACACTCACTGACGGACAATCTCCCTTTATTGTCATTTATTGATAAGAACCGGTACTGACAAGACGTCTATTTCGGATTAGCTAAATGCTCCACGTAGTCTCACTAAACCTCAATGAATCATTTGGACATTTTAACCACATTTTACAACACTGGCGTCGCCGCGACTAATTGGATGCGAGGAATAACGTTTGAGTTTTTTTTATCAATTTTCTCTCGGCTTATTGTTGATTTTTCTGTTTTCCTCAAAATGACTTCCCAAGGACCGATACGAGCGCATACCTGGATCGGGCGGTATCTCATCGCTGCCTGATTCACAAATTTTGCCATCGTTCACTTGATAATTTGTATATTGTTATTTTGGAGAATCTGATAATTGTTTTGTAAATTATTTATGGAGAGGAAGCCTGTTTGTTTAGCAGTCTCAATTTGTTTGTAGAATAATTTACGTTTTGAAAACATTATCTTTTGGATTTTCTGTTTATCAGCAGAGTTGTATGATTTACACCCAATGTATAGAAAAGAATGATGGTTTCAAAATCTTCTCATTGTGTATTATATTCCCAAATATTAGATTAAAGTTTGTAATATTGTCTTTGTACAGCAAGCAATTGTTTCTGTTGCCCTTGTTTTGTCAGTCATTGTTTGTGTACATTGTCATTGTGACTGATTAATCATGAGTACTGCTCACTGCAAGCACTATTGTTCAATGACTGGGCACTCGTGTGTAAATATTCATTCAAGTTGCTGACTGTCCAGCATTATTGTATAATACAGTTCAAGTTGGAAATAGTTGTAAATTGTATTCATTTTCCAACATTCTTTTTCAATTAATTGTAATTGTTTACCCCTGTATTTAAAGAGATTTTTTCTTTGTACCTTGTCGGTTCAATAAAGGGGAGTATTTAAAGAAAAAACAATTTTATAGTCGTTTTGAGAAAGTCAACCGATTCATAAAAGAATCTCGATTTTTATTTATTGTTGGTGTGATAGGCTTTGTTTGGAAAATGGGTCGAATCAATATCCAAACAGCAACTGTTGAGGAGTTTCTAAAAATAAACAAAATGGATGAGGATGACGCGTATAAGTTGCTGAAGTGTAGAAAAAGAAAAGACTATTTGGAATTGTCGGATCTACTCCGGAAAACCGGTATCTGTCTTGATGTGTGGTCCGATTTGTTACTAGAAGGAAAGATAACACAGAGGTTGCAACGTGATCAGACATCGAAAAAAGAATTCACGTCCATATTAAAAGGTGGTCTTCATCGTTCACTTGAAAAACCGACGTCAGACTTGGATAATAATCATTGGTATAACGTAGTGAAGCTTCTTAGAGCAGAGATGAAGGATCTCGAATTAGAAATTGATAGGAAAGACACATTATGCGAAGAAAATTATTGGATGGCTGTAGACGATACCAATAGCAAGTGGGAAACCTATTTAACAGATCACTATATCTTGAAAGAAACACACCGTGATAATCTTACCCAAATACAAGCACGGTGGTTGCAACAGTTTGACCAGCTGGAAAAAGAGTGTTGTGCCTACAAGCGGTACTTTGCAGAACACACAAAGCTCAACGAGACTTTAAACACAACACTAAGAACTGTAATCCCACCATCCAGAAATGACCAATCGTGTGGGAACGAAAATACTTCAGATACATGTTTCCCCTCTACTGAAGAGCATGGACACAG
The DNA here is from genome assembly GCA_031216915.1 of Pictodentalium vernedei. Classification (NCBI taxonomy): domain Eukaryota; kingdom Metazoa; phylum Mollusca; class Scaphopoda; order Dentaliida; family Dentaliidae; genus Pictodentalium; species Pictodentalium vernedei. Next base: position 447,348,031 of record CM062290.1, on the reverse strand, counting down.
TAACTTCTTCGACACGAAACTGATTACAAAAATGAATGCTGAAAAGTTTCTAAAGTTAGACGATAATGAATCTATGGCCGCAGAAGAATTTGAAAAATTGTCTCGTCTATTTGATGCAGTAGAATTCTCAATGGAACAGTCCCGCGAGAGTGTAGAATGTGATGTTGGGGAGTTATCATCACTTATATGTTCCGAGGACACTCCAAAAAATACTACGAACCGTGTTCCAAGTATACCATTAACAGAGAACTCTAGCTCCAGTAATATTCATATTAGATCCTCAGAAAATGTCTGCTTCAATGCATCACCTCAGTGGAATGAGACAATTTCATCAAAACTTGATCAGGATCGCAACGAATCATCTAACAGATCTATCGACCATGGCAGAGATCCGGTAAATCACTGGAGAAAGAGCGCGAGGAAATCAAAACGGAAAAAACGGGCAAAAAGATATGAACGCTCCAAAGTGTGCCCCAACATACAAATCAGCAATAACACTCACCAACAAATACCAGACATAATCCAACATCAACAGAGGCGATATCACATGCCGACAACTCGATTTGCTTCCGATCAGACTGCAAGAGATACATCATACCTATCTACCTTAGGTCACAAATTTCCACTAGACAGACTGGTGAATGGTGCTCGACCAATACAAAACATACAGTCAATGAATAGTTCGCAGCAGCATTTTCAACAATTTCCAAATACAACAGCAGTTTTATCTGCAAGAGGACTGTATTCTACAGAGCAACCGTTTCCAACTACGTTTGCTGTGACCAATCCTCAATATCTGAATTACAGCACAGCATGCATGCCTTCATTATTTTCAAAACCAGAAATGAATCCAATCTTTGTATCTGGTCACCCGCCTATGCCTCCTGCGAATCAATTTCCTCTCTTCCGCTGAATTGGAACACCGTTACTTCTCACATAACAGGTTTACGTAAAGTATACTAACGCCATTGCTGTTGGATGGGAGGCAATTTATGCTACCTTGAAGGCATGCAACGGTATAGATAACTCAGACACAAGACATTCAAGACTGGACAGCACACAACACATTACATAACTCCAATTCAAACACAATTGCATACATCATACATTTTCAGTGCAGGAAGGCTCTATATGCTTTTTTGCCTGGATAACATTCAGAGCGTCCTTAAGTGACACACACAACAAATGCAAACACATTGCATAACACACACAAGCAGTCTGTTTTCCGTGGGGAGGTATTAATCGCTTCCTCTCGGGGACATTTACGCTCACATTACACCTTGAAATTTTAACACAAGCACACACGCTGTTATTTTTACCGTTCATCAATTTTAATAATTCACAGAACTCTTTAACTCACGGCAACAATTCTTTTAACTATTTTGAAGATTTTAATTCATTCTCTCAGTTTATTTTAAACAGAGTGTATTCGGTGTCCGTTTGACCATTCAGTGGAAGCTTCTCTCACGTCGGTCAAGAATTTTGATGGGTGGTGCCATTTTAGGGAAGGCCTTTGTTGCTTTCTCTAGTGAATCTACTCACCAGATTCGTTGGCATTCGAATGCTTTTTTCCGTTTGTGAAGTGAGAGAAGTTTTCACTTGTGAATCTGTTTTATTTGCACTCTGATTTTAGGGGATAAATGTTCTCCGTCTGAAAAACATAGTAACAAACGTGAAATATTTTTCTCACAAATGGTTATTCATGGCTCAACATTGATTAGAATTGTCGACAGTTTTGGTAACTGGAGAGATCTGACAGGGAGGTGATTTCTGCTACCTTGTTATGCTCCAGTTGGTATATCTGCCGATGATTACTCACGTGCTTAGTTGCACATCCTTTTGGAGTATGAGCTTTCGCATAAAAGAAAAGAGAAAAGAAAAGAAAATCCTGCGCGTGTTAGTATTTAGTAATTTAGTGTTTAGTAAAACATTCTGGCAGCCGGGGGCAAATGCAAGCTGGTGAAAAGGCACGTGATTTAAATTTAAATTTATATTTATGATACGGGTATATATATATATATATATATATATATATATATATATATATATATTCATGTAAACGACATTTGGACAACCGAAAGTTGTCCAAAGGTCGGTTTTTTACGTGCTAAAACATTTGGGCAACCTGTTTCACGTTGCCCTAATGTTCAGTGCCTCCGCGCAAAAGAACAAGAGATGTGTGCAGAAACCCCTGTATGCAGACATGTTAAGTTTTGCACGCTAAATAACGAGAAGAAATCTGTTTTTAATTTAAAACAACATTTTTCGAGATATTCCATGCTAAAAAACTCAAACTTGGAAAACCGTATATATTTGCGGGCGATTTTTGACGCGCCTGTAATTCATATTTTTAAAGCGTATGTTTTGTCATACTACGGTTTTTCGTCATTATATTCATATTGGAAGTAATTTCAGACAAGTTTACCAAACATATACGCTTTTTTAAAGAAATTAGGAATATCCATATATTTTATGGTTTGCAAAGATCACTTTTTCATTTTACGGAGTTTCGGAGGCTTCTCAAATTCTCGCGTGAATAACGTGCACCGGATGTTGATGTAGGCCTACTTTCGTGTTGAATGAAACTTACAATGAGCATGACCGTATAATTTCAGTCACAAATAAATTTGTGGGTCTTTATATGACTTGAGTGCTTGTAAAATAAATATTGAACTACATACGCCATTATTTCTTTGGTGAGGAGTCTCTGATGAAGACCGTCAATCACATTCACAACTTGCCGAATGCCGTTTCACCAAATTTCGGCATATTCCAATTGAAATGAAAGCCAAGTGGGTCTGGGTGGCTGATTTTTATAATCGATCATTTTTGTCGGAGAGAGAAGGAGCTATAAATATCGAAATCATAAAATAAGCTCTTTCTGGCCTGAACATTTCCAACAGCTGGTTTCGACCACCCGAATAGTGGGGACTCCGTAGCTGGAATTCCAGCGGAGAATAGCTTTGATATTTACGACTTAAATTACGTGCTATTCTTGTTTGCAAATTGCAGCAATAAATATCCGATTTGAAATATAAACTGCAAACAAAGCACAGAAGTTGAGCTAAGGGACTCCGAAATTTTAAGGGGCTATATAATTAATGAAATTGTGTTTATTTTGAAAATTCTCACCTCTGATATTCCTTCATTTCAAATATACACAAAATGTACATCAAAATGAAGATTCAGATGTATAAAACACGAAACACGTGTGTAATCAACTCATTGACCTAGGCACCACTGGTTCATGGAAGTCTACTACCGTATTCGTACCAGAACTGATAATTTAATAATATTTCACGAGAACAACTTGTGGCCAAATGTGCTGTACATACATATACAAGAACAAAGCTAGGGTATCAAAATTCTTGGGGTGGGTGGGTCACATGGTTACGGGACATTTCATCCCCAAACCGGTTCATCCCAGGATGTTTCGTCCCAAAGTGGCAACCAGGACGATTCATTCCAACATTTTTTTCAGAGTATCGAGTTCATTCGCCCCAAATGAATTTGTTTTTTTTTTAACAGGACGATTCCAATCATTCGTCCCAACATTTCAAATCATTGTATCGGTGCAAATCGCCTTGGACGCAATTTTGTTTTCAGCAAATTATTCTTTGCGAGATGTGTGGGTCTCATGGTTACGTGACATTTCATCCCAAACCCTGTTCATCCTGGGATCTTTCACCCAGCATGGCAGGATGTTTCGTCCCAAAGTGACAACCGTGGCGATTCATGCTAACAATTTTTTTCAGAGTATCGAGTCAATTCGTCCCAAATGAATTTGTTTTTTTAACATCAGGACGATTCGTCCCAACATTTAAAATCATCGTATCGGAGCAAGTCGCCCTATATGGCTTTTTTTTCAGCAAATTATACTTTGATTTACATGTATAGTAAAGCAAAATATTTTAATGTCCCAAATTTATTATTTGGTTATTGTTTACTTATGTAAGGAAATAGAAGTCTCAACTTGTAAGATTTAATTCCCCACTAGGGAGTGCAGTATCTCAGTGGTAGACAGTTAGACTTCTATGCTAGAGGCACAGGAACTCGACGTATTATCAGGTTTTATCAATTTTAATACAATATATATTATATTATTATCAATACTAAAAAAAGTAAATGTATTACACTCTCCAGATCAAATTTTTTAACAATCTCTAAAATATGAATCGAGAGAGTCAGCTAATCATGCCAGCTGTTTTCTGGTAACCGAACAATGAGTGCCACGCTACGGGTTCCTTGGTCGTCTACCTATAGACACAATTGCGTGCATTTCAAAAGTCTTTATGCTTCACTCAATACAACACAAAACAACACAACAACTTAACTTCAATAAAAACATTTTAATCTCTCGAAAAATGATGGTAAAAGCATCAAAGATGTTGTCATGGTAACATGTCTGATTGTCATATACAAATATTTAAAATTAACATTACTAGTCATGCTATTGATATTTTAACTGCAAGTTTGTTGGGAGGGAGGGGGTGGGCGTGTGTCATCCACATGCAAACTACAAAAATTCTCAAGTTAATCTGATACCCCGAATCAGAAATTCATTTAGTTTCTTAGGTCATAGTTGCTATCATTACACCATAAATACATGTAGATTACGTGGGAAGAAAAATTTAGAGGGGGCAGCCGGCTTGGATACTGGATAGCCTACTCTCTCAATTCAGTCGATAAAAAGTGAAAAAGATGCGAATAAAAGTCAAATTTCCGTCAATCTTGGGCTCAAACTCTCAGGAGCTCTGCGAATTACACATTTTGTTGTTTAAATGAGCGAGATCGATGAGGTATTCGCTATTCGCTATTTTAGACATTGTTGAAAATTTTGATCTGGGAAGTGTCATATCTTTACCTTTTTGGTAATGATAATATAAATATACATGTTATTAAAATTGATAAAATCTGATAATACGTCGAGTGCCTGTGTGCTAGAGGGCCCAAGTTCAATCAATGTCCGGAATGGTCCATTTTGTGTCCTTGGGCAAGGCACTTTATCCCGGTTGCTTACATGGGGGCACGTTGATGCCGTGTACTATGGCGTACTGCACGATGATGGCGCACATGTCATCAACCGCTGTAACCCTGCTTGGATAAATTTGGGTTAGCATTTCCTATTATTGACATGATTTTTCTTTTGAAATTGATTAGCTCTAGTTAAAAATTGATTAGAAATCTGCTCTGTGAATCCAGTAAAATCGAGCCCTGCACAACATAGACAACAGTAATATTTGATGAAAATAGTACATGAACTCTCATCAGCTTTTATCCAGTCCTTGGACCAGCTTTTAAATTGTTTTGCTATTATTGGCTTTATGCCATTATTACTAGTAGTCTTTTGTGGCGTACTGTGATAAGAATCAGTACACCCGAAGCTGCAGGTTGTATTTAGTATATGTATATATTCAGTATATTTTTTAGCCATTCTGGCTCAGGGTCAACAGCATTAATATAGCCTTGGGTTTTTAGTTGACCCTTTTTGTTTTTGAAGTTTTCACCCTCATTACCCATCTGTCGAGAAACAGACATGTATGTTGAAGGTGGGAGACATCCAAGACATTTTAGATCGTAGTTATAATCAGATATGCATGTATGATCAGACCCATGCACTGAATGAATAAAAGTTTCACCATGCCAAAGTTGTACAGGGTCCAGGGACACTGTGGGATTTGAAATATCTTGTGACCCAGTCCAACAAATAGCAGTCTGGTACACAGCTAGCTGGTCCATTTGTTTCCAAGTGGACTAGTCCAGGGCAGTGCAGTGTCCATTACATTGCTTCCAGTTTAACTAGAATATAGGGTATTAATTTGGTGTAAATATAGCATGTTAAGTACCGTGCCGGTTTTTACAGTCAGTACCTAGCTACCACTGTATAAGGTAGTGGGGTTAGCCTCATGACAACACTACACACATCCCCACAAGCACATACACCCCAAAGACACAGACACAGACACTAAAGCCCTTAAAGAGGGTTCTTATATCTGTATTAATCTCTCTATTTATTTAATATGTATGCTGGTCCCATCCCAGCAAGCTTGTTTCAAGTCCACTGAAGATGATGTTGGAACACTGTTTCGATATTTTGTAAGAGACTTCGTCTTCGGTGGACATTTTGTAATTGTACCCATGACCTCATCAAGACTTATTGGTTCACTTAATTTATGATATTCCCCATATTCAGGCCTTTGTTTGAAGTTTATTTCATTGAAAATTGAGTTGTTGTCTTGGACAGATTTATTCACTTTTCCTTTGAAACTGTTGTCAAATTTGTGCCGTTCTTGTGCACGATGGGCTTTCTTTAGAAATTTGACAGAAGCGCTAGGGCTGCGCGATATTCAAGATTAAATACCAGTATCGGTATCAATAAAAATACTGAGGTATGCCAGTGTATTGAAAGGCTGTTCAGATAACTGAACATACAGTACGTGGAGAGTGGTTTGTGATTAAATCATTGGCAGAGTGGAGTTATCACCCAAAGTATCACTTTCAAATACTGTACATATGGACAAAAAACAAAATGTTTCAGCCGGTGTACATCCAGGTTTAACCCGGAGGTTCATTGGCTGGAGTTTTGCTTGTGCTTGTGATGCATTGCAACAAATTAGCAATTATTGTTTGGGTGGAATCTCCATTCTATGGGTGATTTAGTGATAATACACTATGTGCATTCTGTATGTCCAGTAATCTGGACTTGAGCCATCATTGTTGGAATGAATCAGCATGCCTTGATGATTCAGTTTAAATTACCTTGTACCCAACGCTGACAATATCACAATTTTTAGCTCAACTTTGGCGGTGTTTTTGGGTCCAATCCGAAATTCAAGTTGTCTGCTGGCGGCCATTTTGTACAGACTAAGGTGAAATCAGGTTTTTGCACAGAACTTCCATATGAAAGTGCTGATTTGAATAATTTTTTGTATGAATGTTTAGTACCATGGGATACATCACATATAATACAGGTTTTTTTCTCGTACGTAAACTATGCAAATTAGACTAACTTTGATGTATTTAGTGTTACTTTCAGCACTGTAAGTGCAAATGCCAATACGGCTCGGGCTAGAGGCCGTATTTATAAACCGATCTTTACGAAACTTCTTGGGTACCTTTGGTATCACCGTGGGACGAGAACGAGTGTTTTGGGGTGCGGTCCAAAATTCAAGATGGCCGATGGCAGCCATTTTGTACAGAATTAGGTGCAATCAGATTTTTGCACAGAACTTCCATATGAAAGTGCTGATTTGAAAAATTTTTTGTGTGAATGTTTAGTACCATGGGATACATCACAAAAATGCAGGTTTTTTTTCTCGTGCAGAAATTATGCAAATTAGATAAACTTTGATTTTTTCAGTGCTACTTACACACAGTAAGTACACATGTCAATACGGCTCTGGCTAGATGCTGTATTTATCAACCGATCTTCACGTAATTTCTTGGGTACCTTTGTTATCACCTTGGGACGAGAATGAGTGTTTCTGAGTGCGGTCCACAATTCAAGATTGCTGCCAGTGGCCATTTTGTACCGAACTTGGGTCTAATCAGTTTTTTGTACACAACTTCTATACAGCTCAGGCTAGAGGCCTTATTTATGAACCGATCTTTATGAAACTTCTTGGGTACCTTTGTTATCACCTTGGGACGAGAACGAGTGTTTCTGAGTGCGGTCCAAAATTCAAGATGGCTGCCAGTGGCCATTTTGTACCGAAATTAGGTCCAATCAGTTTTTTGTCACAACTTCTATACAGCTCGTATTTATGAACTGATCTTCACAAAACTTCTTGGGTACTGGTCCCTTTGTTTTCACCTTGGGACAGAAATGAGTGTGTTTTGGGGTGCCTTTGTTATCACTGTGCTATGAGAACAAATATTTTGGGGTTCAGTCAGACCCACTCTGGGACTCAAAGATTTTGTTCTAGTTTAGCATCTGACTGTCACCCACCTTTACAATACTTTACCTATACATTTGTTACAGGCTACGGTCAGTATTTATGTACAGACTGTTACAATACTTTATATGTACCTTTGTTATCAGGTCATTACCTAGATGTTTGTCATTGCTGTGTCACATACTATACATGTACATGTCTTGACAAGTTGAGCTACAGTGTCATTTATTTATTTCATTTATTTTAAATATTAGTTTAGCAATAAAACCATATCATGTGACCCCCTTATTGGAATGAGCTCGACAGACTCGCTTTAATTGAGGGGTCACTTGATATGGTTTTGCACAATTTTTATTAAAAATAATATTTTTTCGACTGCGCAATTTGGTGATGCGGCTGATTTATTAGGTAGAGGGATAATATTCATTCGAGACTACAGGCAAAAAAAATACTTGAGGCATCTTGAAAATCAAATTGTTGGTAAATAAATAGTGACAATAAATTGATATTTTTGTAATTACACCACTATTCAATCAGGTCATAAAATTTGAGAGGAATTATTTTATTGTTCCTCTGGTGGTTAATGGTTATCTAAAATGAAAAAACATATAACCGAAAAGTTGTTCATCTGGAACTACAAACAGTTTGTCAAAAAGTTGTGTCTCATCACCATATTCGATAGCACTGTTTTAAAATGTTCCTGTGGGAAGACCCTTCTCTTCAATGCTCAAACTCCCTAAGACAGCTGACGCCCTGCCCCATGTGCTTGCCACAGATGCTTTCCAAATCTGTAAACTGTCATCCAGTAGGGCTATCGTGGACTCGTCAAAATCCACCGGTTGACATTTTTTCCACGCATATAATTCAGAAATAATCATCTAGCAAAATTTCCACCAATGATGCACCACGATTACCCTGGCATTTCATTGGTGGAAATTACGCTACATGTAGGTGTCGGATCATCTCTGAATTATTTGCATGGAAAAATCCCCACCCATTGGATTTTGACCCGTCCACAATGTCTGTACTGTAATCGATCCTCTTTATTAATGTCCAGATGAACGATAAGCATATGTAGGTTATCTCAAACTTCAAGATTTTATTCACTGTTCAATCAATACTGGATTGAATACTGGTATATATTGGTTTATTGATTTACTGTGCAGCCATAAAAAACTCTGGGTTTTGCCTTGTCATCTAGGACCACAATTCCATCACTAACTCTCCATTTCTGGAAATGAGATGAATGCAAGTGTGAATGCTCCCATTGGCACCCATGCTTTCTATTTCTACTGGATTTAAAAATAATGCACTTATTGACAAATATTGTGGAGCTCTATTACACTTTGAGGACATATAATTGTATGTTGCTTTGAGAAAGCTGCACTCTGTGGCCAGTGACAAGTTACTATCATAGTTCAGCAGGTCCTTAAAATTTAAAGTTTCTTTCTGGTGTTTGGTGATGGTATTCTCTTAAAATTCAATACATGTACTAATATTTCACAGGTGCATTTTACTCCTGTCTCGGATTTTACAGAGCTTGAAACTGCATCTGTCATTTTGTTCATTTCCAGCACTGTAACTCATGCTATCTCTTACCGAGGTGCGGCCGCTATAAACACTAATTACCAAAACTTCCTACTAAATACCGAGAGGAAGATTTTTTATGAGCTCTATTATTGTAGCACTCATAATTCTCAAATATGGCATTAAAACCATGCACTCACTGCTTAAATCTATTTATAAACTCATAATACTCCACCTCATACCCTTTTCATTCCATTCCTACTATTTTCCTAATACTCGGTATCCCTCAGTGTTTAGTATTACCACACATTATACATCAAAATGAGAGTGTGATGTATAGAACATAAAAAATATATATACAATATCAGTTATAATGATTACTGAAGCATATTGGGCCACAAGTTGTTCTGAAATATTATTTTGGCTATGTATTAATGGGTGGGGGCATAATCTTTTTTGGGGTTGCCGGGTTCCAGGTCATTGTAGGCCTGGGGAGTAGTAGGTATGGTTCTCCAATTGGTGGGTGGGGGCAAACCTCCACCAATGGGAAGGCCATACTTACCCCACCTCAGGCCTACAGTATCCTCCTTCCTATTGGTGGAGGTCCAGATGTGGAAAAGGGCTCCTCAAATAAAAGTTTGAAAATATAATGCACCTACCCTCAGCGTGAATCTGGGACCCTCTGATGCTTTAATTTTCCCATTTGGAGGAGGGGGAGGGGGCACTATAATTTTAGTGGGGTGGCATCCCCCTCCCTGGCTATACCACTGTATTATTTTTTTATCAGTTCCCGAACATATACAGTAGCAGACTTCCAGGAACCATTGCTGGTTGTGTCAACTCCATGAGTTGATTAACATATATTTTTGTGCTCTATGCATCTCAGCCTTTGTTTTGATGTATATTTTGTGGATATTTAATTCACATTTATGGAATATCAGTGGTGGAAATTTCAAAGAAAACAAATTTCCCGTACTTTTGTAGCACCTTAACCATGGGCTTGTTACAAACAGTGATTTAACAATAAAATATTATCAGACTAGGATAACTGGATATCGCTCATGATGAATACTGTAATATGATGCAAGGGAGAACACAGAATTCCTTCCTCAATTTTTTGAACTGTTCTGAATTTATTGTATTTACATCCATTCTGGGCACCATTTTCTTGGGGAAAGTTTTGTTTTGTAGATGACACACATGTTTTCATCAAATTAAAATACAATCAGTGAATAAAACAGTGTGCAAAATTTTACAAGAACACTTGTTTCATTCACATGGTGATTACATGAATGGATGACCATCTACCAAATATGCATCTTGAATGGTCTAAGTAAATTAATCAGCCTTTCTTGTATTTTCAAAGATTTTTAGATTTTTGCCTTGAGAGGCTATATATATTTCAATCCCATTCAATATAGTAATACTTGTTAATGATTAAAAAACAGCTTCCCAAGAATCTTTACACAGCCGAATGTTCGGCTTGTCCAACCCAAACATAAAAGGTCTGTCGGTTAGAGTAATTTCAGAAATTTTGCACACTGCAAAGTATGATCAGTTGTCGAAAAGAACTCTTTATCATTTCTGGAAGCTTGGCTTTTAACTGTTGCATCTCATCACCACATCCCCAAGTAGTGATAATCTGTACCAGCAACAGAGTACCCAAAAAGGATTCTTTCCCATCACCAAATCAGCATTTATTCTCCTTCTCTAAACCACTGAAACTTTTTATGCATAGTTCATGCCTGATAATTAAGTATTTTTTCTGATCAAAACAATGAATTGTTGTAATTTTCATCTCTTCATTACATCATGACATCTGATACATCAGGACAACAAATATCAATCAAAATCAATCAAAATCATTTGTATCCACTTTGTAAAAACATACAAAAATTTGTTTTTCTAGTTTAGACCTTCATGACACAAATTTTTCCCAGTTCCAGAGGCTCCGATTCCTTTCCCGAAGTACACAGGAATGTCCCTTCCAAGTCGAGTTGGCCCTGAACATTTTGTCCATGAGGACACTACATTCTAAATAGTCATTTCAAAACATTTTACGGGACCATGGAGCCAGGGTTGGAAGTGGGCACGCCCGGCATATTTTGAACAACAATGTTGAAAATAGTAAGTGATTGAGTATGCGAAAAATCATGCAAGAGTACCAAAATGTAGACCTATTGGACAATATTAGGAAATTATTGGCTTAACAATGCCCATTCTTTCAAGTTTCAGGTAAGTTATCTCCTGCACACCATCGAACCTGCAATTTTTAATTTTTGTGAGTAGACAGCAGCGTACTTCAGTTCGACCCAGCAAGCAATTAACCCTTCCCTAACGATCAATGGCATGCATTGAATAATATACAATTTGTGCAGTACAGACATTTTTTATAAACTTCAACAAAACCATATCATTTGAACCCTCCTCATTGTAATGAGCTTGTCAAGCTCATTCCAGTGAGGGGTAATATGATATGGATTTGTAGTAGCATTCCAAGACTACTACATTGTAACTAATCAAACTTCACTTTCGGAGATCCCCTTGGGAACCCCAGGAAGTGAAGCAGTGCCTGTTCACTGTGGTAAACAGGCTCTGTTTTACTGGTAAAATAGGACCCAGTTATCAGTGCTTGGGAGGTGCAAACCTTCTCGAAAATGGGCAACATGGCTTATTAATGCTCATCCTTGGTTTTGGGTTGATACTCTTGTTGTGGTCATGATTAGCCATTGTGCAAAACCATGTGACCTTAAACACCAATAAATAAATAAATAATAAATACTTTCGGAGAACCGGTATGTAAACAATGTAATTCAACAAAACTTTAAAAGGTCAAAAATGCTTCTCACTGTCCCTTTGCTCATGCACATTTAAGATATTATACCGAACTGAAATAAATTTGATTATTGCTGCGAAGGGCTTACTCGAAAAAAAAATTTTTTTAGCTCAACTCTCCATCCACAATTCCTTTAGCAAACCCTAAAGACTGCAGCTCTTGCCCAGTCGGTCCTTAATTTCATATATGACTTTGGGGCAATGTCTAGATGAGAGCTACATGTATCAAATTTTTTTCAAGTCCTTTGAAAAACATGACTGCCAGGGACCAGTGGCCACCTTGGATTTAGCAAATAAATTGTCAACAATTCTGTTAGCACACTCTACAGGCTGTATCTCTCACCTGATCTTTCTCTGCTTTCATGTATAGGTTTGGTGTGATGTCCAGATGGGAGATATCAGAAATTTCTAAATTTTTTTGAAAAACAGGGCCACAAAGCAGTCATCCTGGATTTGGATTATGAATTGTCAACAATTTCATTCTCACAGCCTGCAGACTGCATCTCGCACCCAATCTTTTTTCAAATGTCATATGTAGCTTTGGTTTGATATCTAGATAGAAGCTATTGAATGTTTCTGAATTTTGTTGAAAAATATGGCTGCCAGCACCCAGTTTGGATTTCGCATATAAATTTTCAACGATTCCATTAGCACACCCTACAAACAGCATCTCTCACCCACTCTTTCTTGAATTTCGTATGTAGCTTTGATGTGATATCTAGATGGAAGCTATAATTTTTTCTGAATTTTGTGGGAAAACATGCTCAGCAGTGGCCATCTTGGATTTTGCTATAAATTGTCAACAATCCATCAGTACACCCTACAGGCTACACCTCTCACCCTATATTTTTCAAATTCTATATTCAACTTTGGTATGATGTGGCCACCATCAGCCATCTTAGATTTAGCATATAAATTGTCAACAAATCCATTAGTACACCCAACAGGCTGCATCAGATGTCATATGTAGCTTTGGTGAGACACCTTTTCTGAGGAAATTTGAGTGAATGACTTGGTGTTACTGGATCTTTCTATTTAGTTCAGACCGTTCTTGGACACGTTGAGCAGTGTCAATGACACTTCATTTGAATTATCTTCTGTTCATCTTTGGAGTGCACAGTGTTCATTGATGTATTTCTTGAAAAAAATTTTCCCAATTCCGGTACTCAACAATTATATATAGTATGCTTCACCTCAGATGGTTGCGAGCAGTACACAGTGGGCCTTCCATTTTCCAAATCGAAAGACTGACGCACACCAAGTCAGTGTTGGTAATCCTACAGATGCATCAAAATAATCAAGGTCACTTTGTATTGTTTTTTTTATTCACCTTTAGCAAAACTTTGGATAGTCCAAGTAGTGGTGAGCAACTGTCAGACTCACAAAGTACTAACTTTGTACAAACTGGGTTAGCATTGGTTGAAGACAAAGCATCAAAGAGTATACCTTAGTACACAGTACTAGTTCCACTGCGCCCCCACACGCTTTGGAGGTTATAAATTGTTACTCGATTTTCTATATGAGGGGTCTGGAAAAACTCTCCAGAATTTCAGTGCCCCCTACCTCCTATTCAAAGTAAGACTAATGTGCAACCTCTTGGTTTTGACTGCAACATAAAATATGAGCATCCCCACCTTCCATCCCTCAGCCACAGAGTTTTCCTACTGAAAAAATGCTCAGAAAAATGCACATTAGTGAATGTTGAGAGTAATCAGTAAAGTTAAGTTGGAAAGTTGCACTTAGTAAGAATAACTGACTTCTGATTGAAATAATGTGATTCTCAGTCTGTTAAGAATATTCTGCCAGTCTGCATCTGTCATTGAAGAAGTCAATTTACTCCTGCATGTACCTGTCCAATAATAGTGATGGATGTTTGATAGTGATAGTCAGGACTCAAGATATTTGATTGGAAGTTAACAATCATGATGGCATTTCCCCCCTACATGTACATTTGTATTCCTCACTGCCAAATAATAGTGATTGCTGAGATTTTTCTTCAAAATTAATAATGGTGTTGGCAGTGTTATTAGGCAGGTGAGGGTATCCTATTTGCCTGTGTGTCCAGTACAAATACCCTCAAGTCAGAAAAGCCAAACTTATGATCCGCTTGTTTGTCGTTACAAGGTGAGTAAATTGTTGTGTTTTACATTTACATGTACTCTCCTCTGATTGGTTGTTTTGTGTGGGTAGCTGTCTACGGCTATCCGTAACATTGGCAGACATGATTTGATGTTAGCTAATGTTTGCTTAAATAAATAACCCATATTAATAAATGGAAAAATAAATAACTGGTGAAAATACTTTTAGAGAAGAAAAAGAATATTTAGCACTAATAAACTAGTAACAAATACTTTTCTATGTTCCAGAAGAATATACTGCAAAGTGTGATCTAAAGTGGCATCTGAACAAGACAGCCGAAAAATTATGTAAGTTGGGGGGGGGGGGGGGGGGGGGGGTAGAGGCTTTTATTTTGTGTTGAAGTTAAAAGTGAGGTGCTATGCATTGGTCTAACTTGGAAAGGGGTGGGGGGGGGGGGGTGAAATGTAAGTTGGAATTTTGGGACTCTGATCCAGAAAAACACCAGTGCTCCAGTGAACTAACTATGTACCAAACTGGTGCTGTTAATCCACTAGTTTCCTAAAATTGCCTAATTCACACAGTAGGCCTACACTGTGTACTTCTGCATGATTTTGGATGTACTAACTGCTTCGAAACTGCTTCGACACAGCGAATATTTGGTAAGTTCTTGTATTAAGGGTGACCACAGTAGAGTGAATACCAAGCCATTTAATGTATAAACCCTTGAACCAGGATAATAGTAAGATCATTGTTGAAACTCAGTTGTTTACAATTTTCAACATTGTGGTACAAATTGTGAGTGTGGGGTGGGGGGGGGGGGGGGGCTGTCTGCTTCCAACCCTGGCTCTGCAGTCCCTTAAAGATTTTAGCAAGTGACTATTAAGAATGAAGTGTCTTTGCAGACAAAATGTTCTGGGCTGACTTGTCATGAAGGGCAACAACTAAAAGCAGGGTTTCTACTTTTTCAATGAAAGTGACAATAAATCATGTTGTGTTTACAACTTTTATTTTAATATGATAAAATCAAGTATTGTGTATCATCTAGGAGATAAATGTTTTCTCAACAAAACAGTGTGTAGAAGTAAATGAATGAATATGAATAGAATAAATATTTAACTCTTTGAAAAATCGAGGTAGGAATTCTGTGTCTTTCCTTGTGTTATATTATAGTATTCATAATAGCTGCTATAAGTTATGCTTGTCTAATAATATTATTCTATTAATAAATCATTGTTGGTGATGAACCCCTGTGATTTAACTCTCTTGTGTCACTTTTTTAAGCTCATTCTGTGGGTGCATGACAATGGTATACACTTTCCCCCTTACTGTTTTTTGGCTCTGCTTGTACAGTATGTGAAGAGTGGATTGTAACTACATGTAAATCACCCATGGAGTGGAGTTGTCACACAAAGTATCACTTTCAAATTTTGAACATATAAACAGAAGAAACCAGTAATGTTTCAGCCAATGGATTTCAGAGTTTAACCTGTAGGTCCATTGGCTGGAACTTAGTGATTGTTATGCTTTGCAACAAATTTGTAGAATCTCCACTCTGTGAGTGATTTAGTGAAAACACACTCTCCATGCAGAATCTCCACGCTGTGAGTGATTTAGAGAAAATACACTCTCCACATACTGTATTATAAAGTAAATTTAGAACTTGGGAGAAATCAAGTCAGTTTTGGTCAGTTCTGAAGCCATTGCTGACCCCTATTCTCACTATAGAGACACTAAACCATTAAGGATGTCCCCCATATTTGTCTATTTCAAGATGGATATTTTGTTTAGCAGTATGTGTATGTTAAGATTAGAGCATGGAAAGTGTTAATCGTCTGAGTGCTAGAAGCCACTATATATGAGGGTTTTAAAAAGAATAAGCGTGCTGTAGCAAAAACCAACATTTTCGTTGCTTATGTTTCATATTAAGTCAAACGCAAATAATATTTTGTTTATAAAAATTGTTTGATTAAAATTATTTGAGATGGCCCATGGAAACTCTCCAATAATTTGTAATAAAACAAATGCTGAATAACAAAACCAACCACCAAAAATAATCTAGCCTTCAACTAGTTAAAATAACTAATAAATATGATATTGTGGGATGAAACGGAAACCATTATTATTTTTGGGTACATATGAAAATAAACAAAAGAAAATAAACACTGAAAAACTGAGGAGTTGAGTATGTATAAATAAACTGCAGGTTCCCCCGTTCTTCAGTTTTACCTATTGTCATACTGGGGTTGTAACAACACTTTTGACAGCCAGGATCACCTTATGCCAGACAGTTTTACTGGTAGGGTAGCCAGAGTACATTACGAGGACCACCATGGTCCTATACATGTATATCGTACATGCAAATAGGCCGATTTCATTGTAAAATCTGCTGAAATCCACTATTAATATTACAATATAATGATTTTCCAGGGCATTACCTTCTTTGAAGGTCCAACAGAAATGATTAATAACAATTTAATGGCCTGAAGTCACAAGGTCTTATGACTATGAGCAGTCTGAGGTGAAGTCTTCGGCTGCTAATGAGACAGAGGACTGTTAATCATTCTGCATGGGATGATTACTAATAGAACCGTAAATCCCTGCCTGACAAAGTTGTGTTATTACTGCTATAACCACTAATGTAGATGTTTATGAGAATACTACTATTTATTTATTGGGGTTTAATTACACCTTCGAAAGCCAAGGTCACCACATGTCAGACAGTTATACAGGTGGAGGAAGCTGGGGGTATGCAGAGGGAACTACAAAGCAGTGGCAAGCAACTATCAGGCTCCCCAACATATAAACTTCACACATGCAGGGTTAACATTGGATGAAGACAAGTGCACCATTGATGTGCAGTATGCCTTAGCACACGATGCCACTCTGCCCCAACAATGGGGTAAAGTGTCTTGCCCAAGGACACAATGTGGTTGTTGCAGGTGGGATTCAAACCGAGGACCTTTTTGCATGCACCTCTACCTAATGAGAAGCATACTTCTAATACTAATGAAGTATACTTTGACACAGAACTTTTTTTTATTAAATTTCATCAGGTTTGGGCATTGAAAAGAAAAAATAAGTATTTCCAGAAATAGAATTAGAAGAAATTAGAAACACTTATTTGATTATTGCACAGCATTCCAGCACTGATCAGAAATACATGTTTGTGAGTTGGAATACTCTGCAATGTCCCATTATTCACCAGAGAATGCCATGTGGTAACCATAATTATTTATACTTATAGCTTTATTCTTAGCAAAATACATCACATATAGCATTTAATGTGGCAAAATATCAAATTGTGTTTTTAATAGATTGGGATGCAATTATCAGTGAGGATTTCAGTTAGTTCATCATTAATCATGAATCTTCACTTGGACAGTTCCCCGATAGAACCTCTTGGTCGTGCTGTATTCACATTGTCCAATTACTAATTCCTATGGCTATGTACATGAACCACTAACCGACAAGGGACTCATGGGCAAGATAATACAAAAATGTACTTTTTATACATAAATCTTCCTATAACTGCATACTACCATTTTTTTAAAATGAAATAAGATTGGCTGCAGCAAACTTGGCCCCAGAGAAGTGAGTCCAAACAGTTTTGTTGAAGTCATTCTCTGGGAGATGTCTCCCAAATATATAGGAGAACTTACCACCAGGAAAAGACTGCCCCAAATACTATATAGAACACAAGGGTGCACAGTAGCTCAGTGGTTACGGCATTGGACTTCAAACTGCATTGTGTTCTTGGGTAAGGCACTTCATCCTGACTGCCCACATGTTCAAATCTTTGGGCTCACTGTGGAGGCCCAAGTTTTAACCAAGTTTAAGACAATACAGTCATCATGAACTGGTCGTAATCCATGTGTGGTCAGTGATGTCCATGCATGCATTTACCAGGTAATAAAAATCATAATCAAAGTTTTAATTAATGAAGCACTGGGTTGTACCCATTGCTTCATTAACCCTTTACCAAAAGTAATGACCAAAACTTGCCAGTGTTTTCACAAACATCATCCATTCAATTTTTATTATTTTTTCATATTTTATCTCAAAAACATAGCTTATAACCCATCTGTCAGGACGAGCATGTTGAGCACATTCCAGTGAGGGGTCACAAGCTGAGCTGTTGACAATATATGTGGAAATTTAATTATTAAAATTTCTGATTTTCATTTTAGGTAAAGAGTTAATTAAAATTTTGATGATTATTCCTATAATCAGTGTTTGGAATCTAATATTAGTGTGTCTGTGGAAATATTACCCACCTGGGGAAAGTGACCAGTACACTGCAGCCATACTGTATGTTATGTATGTCATATTTGGACTCCAAATAGGAACTCTGGCTTTAACTAAGTACAATATGAAGAATATTTATTGAAAATCTAAGTTCTTCAGATTTATCAGTCAGAAACTTTTGATGATTGGTATAGAGCAGCCTTAAGGGATCAATCATCAGATTCAAGTCCCTGAAATGATGTTTGAGCTGACCCAACCACTGTAGGAGCCCAATTTTAATGCTTTTCCCCAAAATTTAGGGGAGCGTATAGTAGCCACACTGTCATCTGTCTCTCCGTCTCAATAAAATGGTTTTCGGATGATAACTTTAGTTTGCCTGAGTGAAATGAAACAGCATTCTATACGTAAGTGTATAACCACATAATACAGTTTGCGATTGATAGTGGGCTTGGTCTGGTATTTTGTGGCAGAGTTATGTCCCTTTTCCAACTTAGACATGTTGATATTGGTTTCCGGATCATAACTTTAGTCTGAGTGAACAAAATTAAACAAAATATTATATGTAGGTTTATAACCACAAAATGCAGGTTGGGATTGATAGTGGGCTTAGTCTGATATTTTTAGACAGAGTTATGGCACTTTTCCGACTTAGAAGACATGTTGATCTTGGTTTCTGAATGATAGATTTGGTCTGACTGAATGAAAAAGAACAAAGTGTTATGCATTGGTTTATAACTAAATAATACAGGTTGGGATTGATAGTGGGCTCGGTCCAATATTTTTCTGCAGAGCTATGACCCTTTTCCAACTTAGTAGACATTATATTGGTTCACTTGGGGAGTGGTGAATCAGGCAGAGGTGCAGGTTCCAGAGGTCCTTGGTTTGAATCCCACCTGCAACAACCACATTGTGTCTTTGGGCAAGACACTCCACCCCATTGCTCACGTAGGGGCACGGTGGCATTGTGTACTAAGACATACAACACGTCGATGGTGCACTAATGTCTTCAACCAATGCTAAGCCTGCTTGTGTGGAGTTAGTATGTTGAGGAGCCTGATAGTTGCTTGACATTGCATGGTGCTTAAAATTTCTGTTTCCTGAAAAGATGAGTCAATTTGAACCAAATTTGGCATGCAGTACACTGTACAGTGGAACCCTGTTTACTGAATTACCACTTTGCCAAATGAATTATTCAATTAACAGGACTTACAGGAGTATTCAGTTAAGAGGAGTATTCATTTAACAGGGGTATTTAATTAACAATGGTTTTCAATTAACAGGGATTGTATCACCTTCCCGTATTCTACAGATTACTGTAGTATTTATTCTATCTTGTTAATGTTTGACAGAGTTCCATGAGCTCTGTCAATGTCAAACAAGATATAATAGATTACAGTACAGCCTTTTACAAAGTATACCATTGAGCTATATTATTTTGTTAATGATGCCATAGTAGCGCCTTATGTTGGCAATATTTCTATAGCATTAACGCGATATTTTCAACGTGTTGTGGCAAATATCGTAAGACAAATGCATGCATGAGTCGCATGATGGAAGATTTCCAAAACTATCATTCATAATTTTTTGGGTGGAAAGAAGAGTAGCAAATATTTATAATAATATGGACGATTAGAGCCATGCAAAGCTTTCTATGTTAAACAAACTGACGTAGTCGATATATTAATTGATGTCAATGCAATTAAAGCTTAGATTTTCCTGGTCTCCCCAGCTTCACGAGAGTCAAATGAGAGTATCTTTACTTAACTATAGGTAAAACTTTTATAAATATAAAGCTCTAAAATCAAGGGGAGAGGGAAGGGGCGGGGCAACTCTTCCTTTCACGTTTCGATAACGACGATATTGACCACGAATGGGGGTGATGTGCATGTAAAATGAATTAAAAATCTATGTGAACGCAACAAAATAGCCTAATTAAATGTTAAGATGAGCCGATTAAAATGTGTGTTGTGTGTGGAGGGGGGGGGGGGGGGCGGGGGTGGTTACAACACGGACATGCTGTTGATAGCATGTATATAGGGTTTGGGGATTTTGTCCTCTTAGTGTGTTATTATGACCAACATAACAAGACCAACTGACGCGTTATTGCTATAAAAATATCGCGATTTTCAGATATGAATGTGGTGCAAATATTGACCAAATAGCAAGTTATTATTCCACTTTATTGTAGGCTGTACTGTAAATGCCTGTATTGGTTGTACTGAAGCCAAATAGGTCTGTAAACAAAGGAAAACTGGGGAGAGTCAGGGTAATTTCTCGACAGTTTACTATCTTTTTAGCTCAACTTTACAATGTTGAGCTATTGGGATTGGTTGTGATCTGTCATCTGTCCGTATCTCCATATGTACGTATGTCTGTAGGTACGTTTGTCTGTCCATAATTCCTTTAGCACACCCTATGAGCTGCAGCTCTCACCTGATGGGTTTCAAATTTCATATGTGGCTTTGAGGCAATGTCTAGATGGGAGCAATCGATTCTTTTTCAAATTTTGTTGAAAACCATAGCTGCCAGTGGCCATGTTAGATTTGGCATATAAACTATCAACAATTCCATTAGCACAACCTACATGCTGCATCTCTCATCTGATCTTTTTCAAATATCATATGTAGCTTTGGCATAATGTCCAAATGGAAGCTATCAAATATTTCTGCATTTTGTTGAAAAACATGGCTGCCAGTGGCCATCTTGGATTTGGCATATTAATTGTCAACAATCCCATTAGCACACCCTACAGGCAACATCCCTCATCAAATCTTTTTCGAAATTTCATGTGTAGCTGTGGTGAATGTCTAGATGGAGCTGTCAAATTTCTCTGAATTTTGTTGCTAAACATGGCCACCAGCAACCATCTTGGATTTGGCATATACATTGTCAACAATTCCATTAGCAGACCCTACAGGCCACACCTCTCACCCAGTCTTTTTTCAAATTTTGTATGTAAGTTAGGTATGATGTCAAGATGGGAGTTATCAAATTTGACTGCATTCCATTGAAAAAGATGGCCGTCATCGTCCATCTTGGATTTGACATAAATTGTCAACAATTCTATTGGTACACCCAACAGACTCCTTCCCTCACCCAATTTTTTTCAGATTTCATATGTAGCTTTGGTGTGAATCTGATGCCTTTTGTATAGAAACGTGAGTGAATGACGGGGCATTACTGGATCTTTCTATTTAGTTCAGTCCCTTGTACAAATTGAGCAGCAATGTCATTGATGCTTTAATTATTCTATCAATAGGAGTTTACTCATCATTACTCTATATTCAATTAACAGGTCAAATTTGTACTGGAAGAATGGTAAATGGTTTTGTGTTAACAGGCCTTTAAATTCATTTATTTTGGGCTCACCATTTTGCCCTACTTTGGGCACATTAAACCAGAAATAACAGTCTTATATGGTTATGATTTATTGTCAGGCCTTCCTTTGTGTTTCTATGATCATATTGTGAGGGAAGTTATTCTTAAATGTAGAAGAGGAATGAAGAATTTATATATTTTTAGTTCAACTTTGGCGGAGCTAAATTTGAGCTTTGTCATTGCTCGTCGTCTGTCTGTTCGTACGTCAGCAATTGGATACGGCTCGGGCTAGAGGCCGTATTTATGGACCGATCTTTACGAAACTTCTTGGGTACCTTTGTTATGACCGTGAGACGAGAACGAGTGTTTTTGGGTGCGGTCCGAAATTCAAGATGGCTGTTTTTTGTACAGAACTTCCATATGAAAGCACTTATTTGAATAATTTTTTGTATGAATGTTTAGTACCATGGGATACATTACATATCATACAGTTTTTTTTCTCGTGCTCAAATTATGCAAATTAGACAAACTTTGATGTATTTAGTGTTACTTTCAGCACTGTAAGTGCAAATGCCAATACGGCTCGGGCTGGAGGCCGTATTTATGAACCGATCTTTACGAAACTTCTTGGGTACCTTTGTTTTCACCATGGGACGAGAGCGAGTGTTTTGGGGTCCAGTCTGAAATTCAAGATGGCCGATGGCAGCCATTTTGTACACAATTAGATGCAATCAGATTTTTGCGCAAAACTTATTAAAATGCTGATTTGAATAATTTTTTGTGTGTGAATGTTTAGTACCATGGGATATATCACATATAATACGGGTTTTTTCTCGTGCAAAAATTATGCAAATTAGATGAACTTTGATTTTTTCAGTGCTTCTTACACACAGTAAGTACACATGTCAATACGGCTCGGGCAAGAGTCTGTATTTATGAAGCGATCTTCACGCAACGTCTTGGGTACCTTTGTTATCACCTTGGGATGAGGACAAGTGTTTCTGGGTGCGGTCCAAAATTCAAGATGGCAGCCAGTGGCCATTTTGTACTGAAATTAAGTCTAATCAGTTTTTTGTACACAACTTCTATACGGCTCAGGCTAGAGGCTGTATTTATGAACCGATCTTTACGAAACTTCTTGGGTACCTTTGTTATCACCGTGGGATGAGAACGAGTGTTTTGGGGTGTGGTCCAAAATTCAAGATGGCCACCAGCAGCCATTTTGTACCAAAATTAGTGCAGTCAGTCTTTTGTACAGAACTTCTGTATGAAAGTTTTGATTTGAATAAATTTTTGTATGAATGTTTAGTAACATGGAATACATCACATATAGTACAGGTCTTTTTCTCATGCAGAAATTATGCAAATTAGATGAACTTTGATTTATTCAGTGCTACAGTCAATACGGCTCGGGCTAGAGGCTGTATTTATCAACCGATCTTCACGAAACTTCTTGGGTACCTTTGTTATCACCTTGGGATGAGAACAAGTGTTTCTGGGTGCGGTCCAAAATTCAAGATGGCTGCCAGTGGCCACTTTGTACCAAAATTAGGTCCAATCAGTTCTTTGTTACAACTTCTTTACAGCTCATATTTATGAACTGATCTTCACAAAACTTCTTAGGTACCTTTGTTTTCACCTTGGGACATGAACGAGTGAGTTTTGGGGTGCCTTTGCTATCACTGTGCTATGAGAACAAATATTTTGAGGTTCAGTCAGGCCCAATCTGGGACTCAAAGATTTCTTTCTAGTTTAGCATCTGACTGTCACCCACCTTTACAATACTTTACCTATACATTTTTTATAGGCTACGGTCAGTATTTATGTACAGACTGTTACAATACTTTATATGTACCTTTGTTATCCGGTCATTACCTAGATGTTTGTCATTGTTGTGTCACATACTATACAAGTACATGTCTTGACAAGTTGAGCTACAGTGTCATTGACACTTTCATTCTTGCTGTCTTCACATCATCTCTAATTTGAGCACACCTGTAAATGGTGTGAACTTGGGCTAATCTAAAGGCCTGGTGTTACAAAACTATATTCAATTAACAGGGTTATTCAGTTAACTGACAGAGTGCTGGTAGCACATATTTGGGCTTTATTCTGAAGTGTCGGTACCACAACTTAAAGGCTTCATATTCAGTGGATGTTCTCCATACCACCTTTGAAGTGAAATTATTAAGTCTGTGAGGATTTGTCTTGTTACATTTTATGGGAGAGTGCCTATTGTAACAAGGCAAAGATATGTGAACAAATTTTGATGACTAAAAATAATTCAGCAGTCTACCAGTTGAGGGATATCCAATTTAGTGGGTTGCCTGTATTATTTAATCACATTAAAATACTTGATTCATGCAACAAAAGAATATCCTGTATGCCTGTGGGAACCCCAGGAGCTAAAAATAGAAACATTTTCATGCACATTCCCCAAACTGCACACAGCAGAGATATGTTATTTTGATATGAAGCATTCTTAGACCAGTAGAATTGACTTTGCCATCAGTTCTGTTCATAGTGTACTGTTTATGTTTATTGATGTTTAAGGTCACATATTTATGCACAATGGCTAATCATGACCGTGACAGTTTTACGGGTGGAGGAAACCGGAGTACCCGGAGAGAACCACCAAGCTACGACGAGCAGCTGCCAGCTCCCCAACATCGTAACTCCGCACTGCAGCATAGGAGGCAGGGTTAGATTGGTTGAAGACATGCGTACCATCGACGTGCAGTACGCCTTAGTACATGGCGTCATCGTGCCCCCACGCGGGTAATGGAGATGAAGTGTCTTGCCCAAGGACACAACGCGGTTGCCGCAGGTGGGATTCGAACCGAGGACCTCTCGGCTTGCAGCCTGCACCTCTACCTACTGAGTCACCGCGTCCCCATAGTGTACTGTAGGAGGGGAATGAAAAAAATGCTGTGTCAGCATAGTTGCAAAAATTTTGCAAAAATCTCCTTGTCCAAATTTTAGTTTCTTGCAATATGAGGAATAATCTTTAAAAATCTTCAGACCCACTATCCAGAATCTTTTGATATTTGGTCATGTTTATTAATTTGTGAAAAAAAATACAAACCGTCATGGATATTGTGACCCATTACCTTTATTTTTTTCCCCAAGTGAGGCCAATAAAAAAATAACTTTTTAGGGTAGGCTCTTTGCTCCTTAGAAATCCCATTGTTCTTCCACTGGATCCCACCCACTAACTTGATTTATTTATTGGTGTTTATGGTCACATACTTCTGCATAATGGCTAATCGTGACCACAGCATGGAGGTAAAGTCAAGGTCAGTTAATCGTTTATGCCCCATGTTGCCTATTTTAGAGCATTAGTGACTGCGTTCTATTTTACCAGTAAAATGGTACGTTTACCACAGTAAACCACAGTAAACAAGCACTGCCTAACACCTATCTTCCCGGGGTTCTTGTGGGGGCACTAACTTGATTTTCAGTGTTTGTCATGTCTATTGACAAATAAATTTGAAATATTTAATTAAATTCTCTTCTCAGTATTTATTAATTGGTGTTTAAGGTCACATATTTTTTGCACAATGGCTAATCATGACCACAACATGACTATCAACCCAAGACCAGGGGTGAGCATTAATAAGCAATTTTGCCCATTTTAGAAAGTATTTGCACCTCCCAAGCGTTGGTGCCTGGGTCCTATTTTACCCAAAAAACAGTGCCTGTGTACAACACTGAACAGGCACTGCTTCACTTCCCGGGGTTGAATCTCTTCTCAGTATTTCTTTCTTTAGAAATTTTACTTCTCTCTGCCAAAATCCTGTGGGGCTATGCTTGTGAAGAGTGTAGAAAATGGGGGGGGGGGAGGGGGCAGGGGGCAGGAACAGCGGGCACTGTACTTGTACTGATGGCAGGGAATAAAAAAAAAAATCTGATTGGGGGGGGGGGGGGGGAGAGCTGTAAGGTGGAGACTGGAAGTCTCATGGCTCCTCTTTGTTTTTTTTTGGGGGGGGGAGGTAAGGTGGAGGCTGGAATCTCATGGCTCCTCTACTGGATCCCACAAACTAGATTTTCAGAGTTTGAAAGGTCTGTTGAATTTTGAAATATTAAATTTTCATCTCTGAATTTTTCTCTTTAGAAATTTCACTTCTCCCAAAAGAGCTCTTGCTTTTCTCTCTTTTTCTGAGAGGGAGAAGTCACATCTTCCTAAAATTCTCTCATTGGAGGTCCCTGGTAGAAATAAATATATTTGACATTGTAAATCTGGAGCAAGTGTCAAGTTCCAGTTCTGAAACTGTGTTTGATAAAGTGATTAATATTTTACAATGCTTCACCCTTGGTGTTGAGAAAGTCAACCATTGAGGCTGGGTTTTTTTTCATTAAATTTTCCAATAAAAAGACAGCAAAAGTTATTTTATATCAATTTCTACTGCAGTTAGCAATTAAGTGTATAATACAGATTTTTATCAATGGTCATGG